>VZTJ01002116.1:1020747-1249826 GCA_013397795.1 Orthonyx spaldingii | reverse complement strand
GGTAATACAATGATTCTTATAGGCTGTATGTAAATGTTATAAGATTTGTAGCTTATTCCACACTGGTTAATGAGAATTAGAATATTCAGCACAGAAGATGATTTATTAGATTTTAAACGGGAACCGTGGTCACCTTTTTGCCTCTCTTCGTCACTTTTTGTATCTTCTCTACTCTTCTCTATCCCTTTCTGCCTCTTCTCTTACTTCTCTGACCTGCTTCGAGCTGCGCCCAGCAGCTCCTAGCAGGTCCCTTTCACCCACGGTTTTCTACAATAAACTTCACGCTGTAAGACCTGACTGCAGAGATCTCTCGTCTCCATCCGTCCCGACCGTCCAAAACCAAACTGCACAGCTCCCCCGCAGAGCAGCTCTGCAGGTCTCACAAGGGCAGGGCAGACGGGACAATCCCCTCCCTCACCTGCTGCCCACTCCCCTGTGGGTGCAGCCCAGCACGGGGGGGATCTCTGGGCTGCCACTGCACATTGCTGGCTCATGCCCAGCTTTTCATCCATGGGAACCTCCAAGTTCTCCTCTGCTGGTCAATGAGCTCTTCTTCCAGTCTGTGCTCATGCCCGGGATTGCCCTGACCCGGGTGCAGCACCTCAAAGGTTGCTGAATCTCCTAAAAGGGGAGAAGGCAGTGTTGAGGCTGTGGCTGCCCCACCACTTCTGCTGTGTGGGAGCGGAGCAAGACTGGTGTTTCTCATAGTGCAGTGTGGTACAAACACCTGCAATGCATCACCATCACGGTCCCCAGCCGTGCCAAACACCGAGGGGACAAAAGTTCTTCTCGCCAGAGCCCAAACCAGCTTCGCTGTGGGGCTGGAGGTGACCACCATGGTAAATGATGATGCACATCCACAAATCTTTTCTTCCATAGGTTTACTGAATTTTTTTCCTGTTCCCATAGTACTACTCTGTCTTTTTCTTCAGTGACTGATGGTGTGGCCAAATGGTGTTGAGCCAAAATCTGATGGGTACAGAAGGATCACAGTACCAACCCTGCAGTGCCAGAGCTGGAGGTGAGCAGTGACGTGCGGCAGGCAGCGAGCCCTGGACACAGGTGTGTTTGGGGCTGAGGTGACAGTAAAGGATCTCTTTTGCTGCCACAGGAGCTCCAGACATGGACTACACAGGGGGATGTCCCACCCCAGGCTTGTAGCACACGTACTTCGAAGCATTACAGCTCCATGCCAGTGCAAATTTCTTGAGTGGATGCACTGTGCCAGCAGACAGTGCTCATGTCCTGGTCTAACCCATCCTGCTCATTTATGGCAGCAAAATCACTTGGGTGTGATCCTTCCTTTATGCTGTAACTGAGCATTCACTCAACAGGGGTTACCCAGGCTTCTGTTGAGTTGCTTTGAACACAAGCTGCAGGGCTGTGCTGGGATGCAGGGAGCTCAGAGAAGGCTGTGTCTAGACTAGAGGAGCTCTCCTGAAGGCTGGCTGGGCTTTGTTTTTGTGGCAACTCATATCTCTAATCTGTCTTGGAACAAAGCATCTTGGTCCCTTCAGTCCCTGCCACGACACTTGCAGGAGAAGAGCAGGATCTGTTTAGCTGCCACCAAGCCAAGATCAACAACAGGGATTGGCTGCAGCTGATGCAGAGAGCACATTCCTGTGACAGAAAAGGGCTTCACTCCCATGGCAGAGCCGCTGTGTTTCACCTCTTTGACAATTTTTACCAAAAGTTCACAAATGATGTGGAGGCCTTTGCTGGAGCCCCCCTCTGAGGCCAGCAAGCACAGGAAAAGCTGTGCACACTGAGGGAATCTGTGCTGGGAAGGGAGAGGCTGGTCCTGGCACTGAGAGTTGCTGAGTTCTGGTATTTGGCATTCAGGAAGCTTTTGAAGTATCTCCCTGAGCCTGCTGAAAATGTCTTATTAAAAGAGACAAAGCATATTAATTTGGGCCCCAAGCTGCGCTAATGAATTAAACAGCTTCCAAACTGAAGCTGTGGCTCAGGGTCTCAGCAGAGCCATCACCCATCCCTGACTGTGGACAGGTGCCCTCGGCCACGGGCAGCGAGACCTCCAGGAACGAGAGCCTGAAGGGCTCTGTGCCTGCTCTTACGTGTCCCTGCACCAGACAGCTGTTCCTGTGCTGCACTGGCATGGCTGGGAAAGCTGTCCCTCACCAGGTTCATCACTGGCAGGGGGAGCACCCAACTCCTTCCCCTGCTCAGCACCAGCCTCTGTCCCTGCACGCAGCCGTGTCCTGGGCACAGCAAAGCAGGAGCAGGCTGAGCCGGGGACGAGCACCTCACATCCAGGAAGAAGAGCTGCCTGCCTTGGGCTGAAAATAGACCGTGAAGCATTTGAAGAAGACAGAGCTGGAGTGGATGATTGCCTGAGGCAAGACACAGTTCCAGCTGAGCTCATCCCTGAGCTTTGGGAGCATAAGCACATGAGGAGCATGGGGGAGGGATGCCAGGCTTTCTGGAAAGGCCTTGAAATGTCTCACTGGAGCACAAAGCCCAGAGAAAAACCTTCTTTGAAGGGATCCCAAGTGGGGGAGGTCACAGTTACACTGCTGTGCCTGGGTATGGATACACAGAGCACTGAGATGCTGTTAAGGCATCCAGTGGAGGCCAGGGAAGGTGTGGAATTGTGCTTCTCCCAGCGAGGCGCTTGGCAGCAACACAACTTTTTTTCTGCTTGTTTCAGGGCTGGGTTTTTTGTTGCTGGCAGCTGTTTCTGAGCTGACACTTGTACCTCATGTGCCTGAAGTGGGACAGATCAGGGGCAAGAAGAGAGGCAGCTCACCAGCCTTCTCCTTCAGCACTTGCTGGTGCTTGAGTTCAGTTTTCCCAGCTCCACAGATCCTGTGTTTCCTGTGCTGGCTCTCCATGACCCTATGTGTGCATCTCAGCATTGAGGTTGGTGTGGATGCTCACAGCTGAGGTGACCTTGCTGAAGTGCCCAGCTTCAATCCAGGAGGAAAAGTACCTTTACTGCTTGGAGATGGCACCTTGAACCAGAGGTCCTTCCCCTGCAGCTCATGGCATAGGTGGGACTCTGTCCCTCCGTGCTGAGAAGGAAATCCCCTCAGCACCCAAGGAGAGACACAGGTCAGATTCTTCAGCCTGGAACAAACTGCTTTTATAGCCACATAATTCATCTGGAGAGAGAAATGTTCATAGAATGAACCATTTGCACTCTATCCAAGCAAGAATAGGGACTTTTCAGTTGGAGGCAGATTTTCTCGTGGCCCCTGACTTGTACTGGAGTGTGATGGGCTTCCTGTCCATCCAAACCAGAGCCACTCATCACATCCAGGGTGGACACAGACGTGCTGGAGCCAGGCCAGAGGAGGCACCAGGATGATCAGACAGATGGGGCAGCTCTGTTGGGGGGAAGGGCTGGGGCAGGTGGGATTGTTCACCTGGAGAAGCTTTGGAGAGCAAAAAACCTATTTTTTGCTCTTCAGACTGTAAGATAAAACACATTTGAATTGATGATGCATTTCACAGCAAAAATACATCCCTTTTCATCTTGAAAATGCTGAAACGAGTTGTTACAAAATTTTCCATGTTTACCCCCTTTCTTAAAAACCAAAATTTTAAATTTAGATGAAATGCTTTTGGGTTTTTTTCCTTTTTTTGGGAGGGTGACCTCATTGTGGCCTTCCAGTACCTGAAGGATCTGACAAAAAAGATGTAGAGAGACAATTTACAAGGGCCTGGAGTGCCAGGACAAGGGGGAATGGCTCCACATTGCCAGAGGGCAGGATTAGATGGGATATATGGAAGAAGTTGTTCCCTGTGAGGGAGGGGAGGCCCTGGCACAGGGTGCCCAGAGCAGCTGTGGCTGCCCCTGGATCCCTGGCAGTGCCCAAGGCCAGGCTGGACGGGGATACCTGGGGGAGTGGAAGGTGTCCCTGCCCATGGCAGGGGGAGGAATAAAATAAAATTATTTTTATGGTCCCTTCTGACCCAACCCATTCCATGATCTCCTCTGACTCCACAGAGGGGCCATTTCCACTTCCCCACTGCCATCACAAGATGGCATTCCAGACCTAAAAGCTGAGCTGGCTCAGTTGATACTTAGAGATCTTTTCCAGGCCCTGGGGTGTCCAGCCCCAGAAGAAGCTGTGGATTTAACCCTGCCTGCTGAGCTCCTCTGCCAGGTCTCAGCCCTGACACTGCCTTTTAATCACATCCCTCAGTGCCAAGGCTGTGCTTTAAGCACCTGCACTGAAACACTGCTGCTGTTACTCCCTAACCTCTGAGCCATCTAATTGCACTGAGTTAAGCCAGTTATAGTTTTGACAGTGAATGGCATGCAGAGCACTTTAATCTTGACCTGCAACACCTCCAGCTCTTGCAGGGCCTCCTCTGCCCCCAAGGAGATGCTGCTAATCAGACCAAGCCATGAAGTAGTTTAAGACATGGACAAAGGGAGCCAAGGGCGAATCATCAGTGAAATGAATCTGACTCATTTTGTTACAAAGCACTGTCCAAGGTAGAACTGCTTTTTTTTTTTTTTTTCTGAGAATGGTTTCAGAGAAGAGTGAGAAGTCTTTCAATAATTTATAACTTTAAAATAATAACGAAAAAAAAAAAAAAAAACCAAGAGAGAAAAATAATTCTTATTAGATATGGGTTTTTTTCAAAAAGAAAGCTTATTTTGAGTTAGGTGCATAAAGCCCTGGTGCAGTGTTATCTCCCTGTGTCCCTCCTGCCCTCGTGGGGACAGGGCCTGCCCAGAACCCACAGCCAACAGCCACGGCTTAGCCCGAGGAGCTTCCACATCAGTGACACCCCACACCTACAGAACAGGACCCCCACTGCAGCTCAGCCCTGGAACTTCCCTCCTCCTGTGGGGAATGCTGCAGGAGCACCTTGCTCTGCTCAGCCCCTTGGCTCCTGGGAGGACTCTCAAACACACGTTGTACCCATGCCTCTGGCTGTATCTCCCAGAGGAACTTGGGATCCATGCTGGAGCTGTGCCTCCAGCCCTGTCCTTGGCTCATCTGCTCTGGCTCCTGGGGGTCATCTGGGCTCTGGACTGCGGTCATTGCAAGTTGGACCTGCAATGGTGACCCTGTGACCAGCACCCAGCCGTGTTCAGACCTGGTGGGACTCTGCCTGCTGATGGGGACAGTGTCTCTGCTCAGGTCATCTTGGCTGCCCTTCCCTTAGGGAGCTGCTGTCCCTTCCTGCTCTGCCAGACTCATAATTTTGCTGTCAGAGAGTGAGTACAAACCCTGTTCATGTGCACAGCAGCCTGCTCCTCCGTGACCCTCCCTGTGCCAGTGGGAGGGAGCTGTCCTGCTGTGCTGTTCCTGGCTGTGTCAGGAGATTAAGGCTGGGATAACATGAGGTTTGCTGCTCCCACGTGTGAGTGGGTGCTCCAGGCTTCATCCACCAGTTGCACCATGCAAGTAGAACCCACGATCCAACCATCTCCTTCCCTGGCCAAGGGCCTGCAGCCTCCCACCGGGGCTTGGCCCGTGCCATGTCCTGGTGACAGCTCTGCCAGCACAGCTCCCCAGGGATGGCAGTGGGGCAGGATCAGCCGTCTCGGAGGCTGAGGCTGGATGTGTCCAATGGGCAGCTCAGGGAAAGGCTGCTCAGGCTGTTCCCTTCACCGAGGAGCTGGAGAGCAGCCTCACTGGGTCCAGAGGAAAGAGCAGTCGGAAAAGGTTACATAAACCCCAGGCAGGCTGCCCGGGGGGTGGCAGCAGGAGCAGTGCCACGCTGGATGTGTGCCCTGCCTGTGTGCCCTGTGTGCCCTGCCTGTGTGCCCTGCCTGTGTGCCCTGTCTGTGTGTCCTGTCTGTGTGTCCTGTCTGTGTGCCCTGTCTGTGTGCCCTGTCTGTGTGTCCTGTCTGTGTGTCCTGTCTGTGTGCCCTGTCTGTGTGCCCTGTCTGTGTGTCCTGTCTGTGTGTCCTGTCTGTGTGCCCTGTCTGTGTGCCCTGTCTGTGTGTCCTGTCTGTGTGTCCTGTCTGTGTGCCCTGTCTGTGTGCCCTGTCTGTGTGTCCTGTCTGTGTGTCCTGTCTGTGTGCCCTGTCTGTGTGCCCTGTCTGTGTGTCCTGTCTGTGTNTCCTGTCTGTGTGCCCTGTGTGCCCTGTCTGTGTGCCCTCTCTGTGTGTCCTGTCTGTGTTCCCTGTCTGTGTGCCCTCTCTGTGTGTCCTGTCTGTGTGCCCTCTCTGTGTGCCCTGTCTGTGTGCCCTGTCTGTGTGTCCTGTGTGCCCTGTCTGTGTGCCCTGTCTGTGTGCCCTGTCTGTGTGCCCTGCCTGTGGGACCCTGGGCCTGCAGCCCCTCTCCCCTGCAGCTCCTCTCCCCACTTCCCTCCCTCCATGCGTGCCTGGGTCTCCTGCCCCTGTCAGAGCCTGGGCTTTTTGTTGTTCAAAATGCACTCAGGCAGCTCGAGGAGCCTGTGCAGCTCCCTGGGCTGAAACTGCTGCACAGCAATTTCTTTTTCCATCTCATCTCTGGCAGAGCCCTTGAGCTTTGCTCCTTTCCCCTTCCACCCTCCTCTCCTCCTGCCGAGCTTCTCCCTGGCCCAGTCTCCTTCCCTGGTGTCCCTTTCTGCTCTCAGCTCCTATTTCACCCCCATTTTTTCTCCCCTCTCCCTCCTTCCCTGCTCCCACCCAGCAGACAGATCACAAACCACAAGCTCTGCTACTCATCTAACAGATCCTAAACCACTTTCTCAGCAGGATAAATGTGATCTGTTAATCCTGTGGCAACAGGATGCAAACCACTGCTGGGATCTGTGGCAACCCCATGGCATCAAGCCACAGGGTAAAATGTACAAGGGGGGTTGCAGCTGCCTTGCCCCGAGCGTGGGCACCACACCCTGCTCCCCTTAGGAACTCAGACCTGCACAAGGCCCACCAGACACACCTGTGTCCTTCCAGTGCCCCACCAGGTCTCTGGCAGCAAGGAATTTGCTTTAATTCTGTGAGTTTTATAAAGCCTGACTCGAATCCCAGGGATTTTAGGCAGTGCTGACCCCCAGAGTGGGGTGGTGTGAGCACAGCCCTGGGGTCAGGTGCTGGGGACAGATGGGTGGGCACATCAAGAAAAGCACCAACCCAGCATTTTACAGCAGACCTAACTAGGAACAGCTTATTCCATTAAAAAAAAAAAAAAAAAAGGAAAAAATAATCATTCTTAATTAGGACAGAAACCCCCAGATAGGCTCTTTTAAAGAAAGTGCCTAAAAATACCGTTTTTACTTTGATTTGAAAACTGTTTTTTGCTCTTCAGACTGTAAGATAAAACACATTTGAATTGAAGATGCATTTCACAGCAAAACTACATCCCTTTTCATCTTGGAATTGCTGAAGTGAGTTGTTACAAAATTTTCAACGTTTACCCCTTTTCTTAAAAACCAAAATTTTTAATTTAGATGAAATGTCGTTTTTTTTTCCTAATGGAAACTCTTGATTACATTTTTTCCCAACAGCTCTAATTAGAATTAACAATTACAGCTGATTCTTGGCGGGGTGATAAACAGCTGGACTGTGCAGCCCTCTCTGCTCTGGGACTTCCAAACAAGCCCCAGCCCTGGTAGTTTAGCCCTCTGCAACGTTTTAGACTTGTCTAGTCGCTTGAATTTATTTTTCTTTCTTTTTTCCCCCACCCTTTCTCCTCTGAGGGTTAGTTTTTACCAGTGCAGCATCTCTAACAGTCAGGGAACTTCACAGTGAGTTGAGATCGCATTGATTTCTTGAGGAAGAAGCCGCATACTAATTTTTCCTATTTTTCTCCCTTGAGGAAGGCAGGTAACAGCTCCAGGAAGGCAGCTGGGTTTGTAGATATTATGTTCACCCGCTGGCTGACAGGAAAGTCTGAGGTCTGTGGGACCATCATGGGACACGAGGAGACTCTGGCTGGTCTGGTGCAAAGCTGGCGTTGCTGGGAAAGCACACGGGATTAAAGCAGAACAGGTCAAGCCTGAGAAAAGCATTAGGTGAGGATCAGGGGATGGATCAGTCCATGCCCCAGCATTCCATGCTGCCAGTGCTTTGCTCTGCCTCCAGGATGATCCTCACACCCCCCAGCTCTTTGGGGGCAAGGGAAGGAACTCTGGAGCAGTGTGGAGTGGAAGTGACTGTGGTGGAGGGGAAGGGAAGATGTCAGTCTGCTCTTAAACCCCCAAACCCTCTGTTCCAGGCACCCAGGCAGGTTTCTCCAGCCTTTGCAGGCAACCTCCAGAGAGCCAGGAGGCCCTGGGGCATCTTTCTTCATGAAACCAGTGCCCCCAGTGCCCACTGTGACTCCTGGGCTCCATGTCCAGTGCTTTTCATCGCTGCTCATCCCTGTGCTGCTAAGGGCTGATCTTCTCTCCCTGGAAACAAGCCCATGGCTTCAGCCTGTCCCACCTCGCTCCTCCCACTCCCCTGCCAAGCAGTTATTGCCTTCTTGGACAAGCCTGAGATAGTATTAAGCGAGAGGGAGGTTTTCATACCCCAATGTCCCTGTGATTAATGGATTAAGAGATTCTGTGCAAATTAAAGCCTTTCTTCATATTTCACACATCCAGCTCTTCAGCTGTTGCTCTTTCCCTTCGAGTCCGTTACAGAAATCCCTGTGGGCCTTGCTTGCTCCATCCCTTTTGCTCCCTTTTCTCCCCACAGTGCCCCAGGGACGTGGCTGGCACTCATTTTCCCCAAAGCCTTCACCCCATTGAGCCTGGGCAGACCCTGCTGCTCCTGAGCTGCACTGTGGAGAGGAGGTTGCTGTGAGCACAGCTTGTTTATACACAAAACCAACCCAGGAGAGGGGCTGTAAATGCCTCTTTATTTCCATATTTATCATTGCAGCTCAGATGGATGAGGAACCCAATGGAAAGTTTAGATGAAACAGAGAAGAAATGAAAAACTGTTGGCAAGCCGTGGCTCAGCTGAGAGACTGGCAGCCTCAAGGGCTTCAAGGAGCAAAAATGCTTTTAGTCACTGCACTGCTGCTCCATAACATCCCCATTCCCCTGCCAGGAGGGGGGTGGCAGCTGGGGAGCCCTGCCCTCCCGTGATCCTACCCCTGGGAGATGGCCCTGAGACCCTAAAGCAGAGTGTTTGGTCTGGTTGATGTTGGACAGGGCTGATCTTTTCCTGAACACTGGTGGGTCCCAGGAGCAGCAGCAGAGTGTGGGTGTGGAGGCTCCATAAGCATCTCCAGGTGATGGGCACGGTGGTCACCTGTGCCATGGTGGAAAGGAGCCACCAAGGCTTTGCTGGACATCTTCAGAACATCCAGTGCTGGGTGCGGGTGATGGATGATGATTTAAAGGCCATTTTTGCAGGGAATAATGGCTCATAACCATCCCCTCTCCTTTAATGGTGCCACGCTGCTGAGATGGATGGGCTCCTTGTTTCCACCTTAGGGAAGGTATTTCATTAATTGTCCCATGTGTGCTGTTATGTGGAGCTGCCTCAAATACAGGGCAGAGAAGGTGGCAGCTGGGCTGTGACTCCTGGGACAGGCAGCCAGAGAGGCAGGGATGGGATGGGTGCTGCCCACGGGCTTTCCAGGGATCTGAAACCTTCAGCCCTGGCAAGGACTGAGTGCCCCCAGGCCAAGGGGCTCTGCTGAGGGATAGCCAGGACTGTGTGTCTGTGACCAGGGTCTGTTCCATGGGGAGGAGGCCGGGGATTGAACTGTCCCCTTGCTGCCTGCACAGCCCTCCATGCTGGTGACCTTATTTTCACTCAAATCCCTGCTTGGGCACCCATAAAGGCCCCTGCCGTGGGCGTTTGAGGTGCTGGCTTCTAGAAGGGGTCCCTGGGGATGCTGCTGCTGTCGCCGGGTCACAGCTGAGCTGGTGGCACTGAAAGCTTGAGGTTCCCTTCACGCCCCTTCAGCAGGCCCCTGTGCTCTCACCATGGGCTTTACTCTGCTCCCTGCTTCCAGCTCATTTGTGCCGGCTCCGGAGGAAGGCGCTGGGAACTGATCACTGTGTCACCTTCGCTAATTTCATCCAAAGCCGGCACCAAGCGGGAGCGAGCGGGGGCAGCCCAGGGGAACCCGCGTGCGGCAAACGGCGCCGGTAATTAATTACCTGCGGGGAAATGCCACCCTGCACTGGGGGCTGAGCCATTCTGAGCAAAGCTCGTCCTTAGAGGAAGGCGTTTAACCACGAGGGATCAGTTCCGTGAGGTGCAGGTGCCCTGCTGCCGCTGTGGTCCCGGGCAGAGCGATGACCCCGGGCTCTGTGCTCGTTAACGCCCTGGGCACTGACAAAGCCCAGCAGAGGCTGCAGACCGAGCCAGCTGAAGGATTCCTGCCGCCTCCCACCAATGCTGCCCGCGATTCATCAATTACCTATCTGCTTAGTCCTTTTCTCCATCCTTTTACAATCTAAATAGCACATTTTATAGTCGCTGCTAAGTGATGTGATCAACATCAATTACCTACTAAAAGAGAATCAAGTCTTGATTTAAAATTAAGTGCTGCATTTCCCCATGTTCTTTATATGTAGCCAACAGAATAATTGCAGTGACATAAAAACTAATTACACAACTCCACAATTAGGCCTCCCTCCTAGTGCTGTGATTGTCTTTAAGTATACTGATGAAAAATTACTCCCAGTCCCAAATTACTCTCTCACACCCATCTTCTTTAATACCTTTGGAAAAAGCCCTCCACCCCATCAGACCAAAGAGAGGAACTCGAGATGCAGAAGGTAACATGTGCAGAGTGTATTTTCTTATCTCTTTGCTGTGGGAATGGTTTCAGATGTGGGATTAGGCTGGGATTGCCCAGGGATGCAGCAGTGCTCCTCTCTGCATGGACTGAGCATCTCAGTGAGGCTTCCCAAACTGCCTGGTGGCACCCTGAGACAACCAGGCAGAAAATCCTCTTCCTAGAAAATCCTCAGAAAAGCCCGAGCTGACTTTGGCTCCTGGGCTGCAAGTGAAGAGACCAGTCCAGCCTGGCTGCCAGCTGTGGGCTTGGTGTGTGGAGGGGTTTTACTGCTGTGCCTGAAAGAGGGGATCACCCAGCTTCAGAGACACAGGGGATCATCCCCTCAGTGCTGCTCCACCTGGCACAAAGAAGGGATAGAGCTGGGCCCAGCTCACCTGCCCCACTGGAGAGGGTTTGGGCAGAGCCGGTGCCGTGTCCTGAGCTGTAGTGATGCTGCTGCAGGAGCAGAGAGGACCCAGAGCCCTAAAGGAGAAGGAAGAGGCTGGAGCACAGCAGTGCTTTCACCCTTCCGAAGGCCAGGACTTACAGCAGCCAGCAAACATGTAGATGCCTGAGAAGCCACAAACCCCAACAAAAATCATAAACATCAATAAAGCTCTGGTGCACTCGTGATGGGCTTTGAGGGGTTTGATTCCAGATTATGTTTTTGAGATGTTTACAACCAACCTGGAAAGGCTGAAAATATTTAATTACTGGCAAGGAGAGCTGAGATTTGCTTACACTCAATCTCCTGCCTCCAGGATCTCTGTGGGCGCCAGCACTGAAGCACAGAGCACGGGTGAGCAGAGCCGTGGGGACAGGTCCCCCTGCTGTCACTGAGCATCTTTCACTGGATAATTAAACATTACAGGTTTAATTTTGGGCTGGCAGGGTGGTTTTGGCTGCTGTACAGTGGATCCCATGGCCCGTTCCTCAGCCACAGCCCAGCCCTTGCCAGGGAGGGTTGCACAGCTCATGGCTGTCAATTTTCCATCATTTCTGCAATGCCATCACTCAGTCGCAGTCAGGAGAGGAGTGGGAAATGCTTTGGCATGATTTTAATCAGCAGAGTGCTTTGAGTGAACGAGGTGAAGGGACCAGTGGGCTCACACCTGTGGCAGACCCGCATTCCCTGTGCCTTCTCTGACTTTCTCACCTCATTTCAGCATCAGCCAGGGGTGCCAAGGCTGAGAATTTACACCCTTGTATTTACCTGAAACCTCACTACCTTCCTCAAGACCTGTGAAAAATACACGGGGTGGTGAAGTAGCCTGTGGCAGAGACGATGTGATGTGTCAGGCCAACATCTCCTGATCCTTGTGAATATTACCTCCTGACCCCCAGCACCCATCCCAAATGTCCGTCCCGTCCCCCAGCACCGGGGCTGGGGTAGCTCAGGACTCCCCGGCACGGGCAGTTGAAGCCCCCCGGGCCCAGACCCCCTCCCTGGCCGCACTCCCGGTGCCGGGGGCTCTGGGCTGTCCGTGCCCTCCCATCTCTCTGCCGGAGCCCATCGATTCCCGGTGCTCCGTGCCCGCCCCCGCCACCCCGAACAGCAGCAAGTGGTACCCAGCCAAGCAGCTTTTTTCACATTTTTTCCCTAACAAAGAATCCCAGAATCCCTGAGGTTGGAAGAGACCTCCAAGGCCATCGAGTCCCAGCTGTGCCCAGTCCCCACCTTGTCCCCAGCCCAGAGCTCTGAGTGCCAGCTCCAGCCCTTCCTGGGACACCTCCAGGGATGGGGACTCCAAACCTCCCTGGGCAGCCCCTGCCAAGGCCTGGCCACCCTTTCTGTGGAGAAATTCCTGCTGAAATCCAGCCTAACAGGATGCGGAGAGGCAACCCCAGCCAGCCAGTCCTGTCAGTGCCTTCCTGAGGGACAGATCCTGCAGGAAAGGGCTGCTGCCCGCTGCCCGCTGCCCAGGACGGGCCGTTCCCACTGCCAGGACGGCTGCTGCCCGCCCAGCGCAGCCACGGCTTCCGGCGCTCGGCACGGGACACGGCTCATCCCGGCGAAGCCAGCCCCGGACACGGCTCAGGCTCAGCCCGGCGAAGCCAGCCCCGGACACGGCTCCGCCCGGCCCCGGACACGGCTCAGGCTCAGCCCGGCGAAGCCAGCCCCGGACACGGGTCAGGCTCAGGCTCAGGCTCAGGCTCGGGCTCGGGCTCGGGCTCGGGCTCAGGCGGGCCCGGGGCAGCGCCGCCGCCGCCGCCTCACGGGGCACGGGCGGGACCAAGGGTGGGGCGGGGCCAAGATCAGTGGCAATGCTGATTGGATGAGGCTGGTCCGGGGGCGGGGCCAATTGCAGGGGCAGGGCCAAGGACGATGCTGATTGGCTGGGGCGGGCCCGGGGGCGGGGCGTCTGGGGCCGGGCGGAGCGTGCGCAGTGCGGAGCGGTGAGTAGTGGGAGGGGGCCGGGGTGGGAGGAACTGGTCGGGTTCCGGAGAGTCCCCTCGAGCCCTGTGAGAGCCGGGCTCGGCTCCGGGCCCAGCTCCGGGCCGGGAGGGACCCCTCGGGCCCTGTGAGAGCCGGGCTCGGCTCCGGGCCGGTAGGGACCCCTCGGGCCCTGTGAGAGCCGGGCTCGGCTCCGGGCCGGGAGGGACCCCTCGAGTCCTGTGAGAGTCGGGCTCGGCTCCGGGCCGGGAGGGACCGCTCGGGCCCGAGAGAGCGGGGCTCGGCCCCGGGCCGGGGTCCCGCCATCCGGGACGCGGTCCTGGGCCCGGCTCCGTGGGCTGGGCCGCTGCCTCCCTGCGCTGCTGTCGCTGGAGCGGAGCCGGGGTGACGCCTTGCCGGGCGGGGTCCGCCCCGCTTCGCCGGGCCCCGAGACACGGCGCCTGTGCGGCCCCGGGGCTCGGGCAGGGCTGGCGGCTGCCGGGGCTGGAGTTGCGGCAGTCACCGAAAACGCGGCCCCTGTTACGGGCACTTAGGCACACAGTAGGGGCAGGACAGGGGTCCCTTACACTCAGAGGTTTTAAACGTAAGTATTTACGTGTAAGCTTCCAGGAGCCTGCCTGGAGCACGAGGCCGGGCTGGGTGACCTCCGGCCTGCGGGGTGCCCAGGCAACTGTGGAATAAAAACGTGCTGGAACCACTGGAGTAGCTCTGGGATATTAAAATGCATTTTCCTTCAGGGTGTGAGCTCCGTAACACGAGGCCTGAATTTTAAAACTTTCAGTTATTTTGGTGCAGGCCTGCATATGGCTTTCTGGCTGGAGAACTGGTAAAATGCCATCTTGCACAAGGCCGGGAAGGGAATGCTGAGCAAATAGGATTTTGTATACAAACACTGTTTGGAATGTTGCCTTAAAATGTTTAACTTCAGTGGCTGACTAACATTTGCATTAGGAGTGATCTTTGACAGGGCACTGACGCTGCCTGCCTTTGGGAGGGTCTGGGTTTACACCAACAAGTTCTACAGACGTAATTTCTTCAGGCCAAGTTATTTATTCTGCAGTGTTTTTCTGCTAGAAGTAACCCAGTCCAAGTGTGGCGCAGAGACAGAGCTGACTGCACTGGCACTGTTCGGTTTGCCTGCCCAAGGAGGATAATCTGCAGAGGCATTTCTGTGGTGGAGCTGTCTGTGGAAGAGGCTGCTCCGTGCACAGCCCCAGCAGGAACCTTTTAAGTGCAGAGAAGTCTCCAGAGGCCGTTAGAAGACGATGACACACCCTGTCATTTACCGAACGTGCTGCCGCAGCGTTCCTGCTCCCTGTGATCTTTTGAATTCATTTGTTCTCTGGGAGTAACATTGTTAAGGGATGGACTTCTATTTTTCTCTCTTTTGTTCCCCCCAGCCCTTCCTTAAAATGACCCAGTCTGGTCCACGTAGTTTTTCAGCAGCCTGTAGGGCATTTCTGTGGTGGAAGTATCCAAAATACTGTCCCAGAAACTTTAGTGTAGGAGTCCAGAGGTGAGAGCAGGGCTGTGAGTTTCTGGCGACTGCTGTCTGTGTGACCGTGTATTTACTAAATTTGAAGGGATACAAATACGATTCTTTGGAAGAAATCAGCTGGAAGCAATTCCTAATGAATTGTCAGAACAGCCTTTGTACCCACAGCATTGTCCCTGTGTCCTGAAGCAGCACCAGAGCAGTGCTGGTGCTGCTGCCACCACCTTCTCCCTTTCTACAGCAGAGGATTCCTTCAGCCTGAGCAATAAAACACCTGGAAAACTCCAGCACCCCTAAACCTGTCTCTGTCTGCTCCTGCTTGGGTTGGGCAGGTGGGGTTGGAAGCACAGCAGCCATACCTTGAGAATTTGCAAGGCAGTGGATTATTCGGATAAATTTAGGGATAATAGTCAGCCTTTCCATGTGCTAATCCTCTGTGCTATGGACTCCCTCCGTGGCTTTTATAACCCACCTCAGCTCTTACCACTCAGCGTTCTCCTCTGAGAAATAACATTCCACTTGGGCTCGTGAGGGAGGTGAATCAGCTTTAATTAAGATTTGTCGAGCGCTTTGTTGATCTCAATAGCTCGTTGCTATTTTTTATGAACACACAGATATTCTTAGCACCTGAAGTGAGAAGTGACACAACACTGGGGATCTCTGGGAAGCAGCCCTGCGAAGGGAGACGGTGCCTGCTCGCCCAGGCTTTGTCAAATCCGTTCTGGCTGCGGTTCACGAGGCAGCTCAGCAAAACCCCAAATCCCTCTGAGTCTCTGGGAAATCTGAAATGTTCCTGAGAGCTAAGCCCTGCTTGTGCATGAGATTTGTGGTTCTTGCCTCCTGGCTGGGTTTCTCCCAAGCTGCTGGTTGGGTTTGGTGCATCAGCTGCTGTCACCTGCTTTGTAACACCTTGTGGCAATGACTTCAATTGCTTTCAACAACTGTCCCCTCAAATGACGGTGTCTGGAGTAGGGAGGGCTGGGTCATGGCCCTTGTGGGCTGTCGGTGGGGCTGTGTGGGGTGAGAGAGGAGGAGGGAAGCTGGGAAGCCATGCCCTTCCCCAGGGCAGCATCCCATTCCCTGCTGGCTCCTCTGCTGCAGCAGAGAGGCGGCAAAGGAAGCTTGAAGAAAGAGCTTGGTTTGTGAACGATAACGAAGGCGTGAATGGGAACGTTACGGTGGAGCTCGGTCTGTGCTGTGTGGGTGCCCCTCCGCAGGATGAGGAGCTCTATTGTATTTTGGGGAAGAGAAGGCTGTTCTTTTGGCTCTGTCACCGCTGTGGGAGTAGCCAGATGGAGGATGATAAAATGAAATACAGGGCTGGAACAGCCTCCTTGTCCATGGCCCTGTCCTGAGCCAAGTGAGAGATGCTCAGCTCCAGGCTGGACATTGGTGGATGGCAGTGCAGATCTGGAGAGAGCCCAGTTCCCTCTGGGCCTTGATGGAATCCCAGTCTCAGAGAGCCTGACAGCTCATCCAACTTGCCCTTGCAGCAAACTGAGCAGCCAGTCTGTCTCTTGCCTTCATAGAGTGGGCAGCCCCATGGCTGGTTGTCCTTCTAAGTAAACCCTGTTAGTCTGAGAGCTGGCTCCAGCCCTGGAGGGAGCAGGGATGGAGACTCCCCTCCACAGCTGCTGTGGGGCAGTGTGTTCTGTACTGCTGACTGCTCTGCTGGTTGCCCAGACCCTCTGGTTTGCCTGTGACTCACATGTGGTACCCAGCACGGAGCCCAGAACTGGGTATTTTATGTTCCTAGATCACAGAGTGATGTTCAGCTCTTTGGAGCTGCGGTGTCTCAGCACTGGCACATTTATTCTGGTCCCCAGTTTTCCCCAGCGTTCCCTCTGTCTGGAGAGCCTTCCCCTGCACTCTCTTTGTGTGCTTGATCTCTGTTTGTGCTGTTTCCAAGTGCGGTTCTTTGCATTGTTTTCCTCGCTTTTCTTTCTATTGATTTGTGGGTGTTTTGGGAACTTTTCTTCAGTTTATCAATTCCGATCATGACCTCCAGAGTGCTTCCAGCTCTTAACTCCTGGGCATCCTTTCAGGTTTCATAAAAGTGCTTTCTCTTTCGTTGTTCAGGCCATTAATGGAAAGGATGAACAGAAGCAGACCTGGGCTGAGCTCCCAGGGCCCATACACAAGGATTTCTCCTGTAGTGACAGGGAATTGCTGATAGCTGCCCCTCAAGTGCATGGGCTTGAGTTGCTTTGGTTGGTCTTTTTTTTCTTAGTTGGTAATGAGCACTGGGTCTCATTAAGGTGAGCTCACCCAGACCCAGCTCCTCTGGTTTTTGCAAGCATCAGATGGACAGAGTGAAAAGCCTGCTTTGTGCTGGTCAGAAGTGTGATGGGCAGGTCTCTGCAGTGGGGGATTTGTGCTCTCTTTCTGAAGGCTTAGGTGATTTTTAAGGGCCTTCATGAACTTCATTTACCTGGGGCTTCTTGCCGACGCTTGCTGGGACTGGCACAGCTCCGAGGCAATCCTCAGCCCCGCTTTCCACTCCGAGCTGCCTGAGCAGTGGGGTGTGCTTGGGGGGAAGTTGTGTCCAGCATCTCCTGCTCCCCTTTGTTTCTCCCTAGGTCTCTCCTCAGTGAGAGCTGGGCTTGTCTGTATGTGACTGAGGTAGCAAAAATACATTTTTCTCCTCAGGCAATTCCAAGTTCCTTGTGTGGTTACTCTTCTCTGGAAAAAATAAAATTACTTATTCTGGAGAAATTAATGACACTCATTTTTATTCCTAAGTAGTGTGTCACTGTGGGAGTAGTTGCAGGATACCTTACTGCACCAGGGCTCTGCTGTCACCTCAGTGCCAACTGCTCAAGGAAGAGGAGTGACTTGAGCTGAAATAGATTCCACTGGAGCAAACATCACTGCCCGAGCAGGGCCAGCTCTACCCTCCCGAGTTCTGTGAGCACTGAGCTGCTGGGCTCAGCTTTCTGAAGTTTAAGAATTGCTCCTTTCCTGCAGTGCCCTTCCACCTGCTATTCCATCTTTCTCTGCACATTGGTCTAACTGTGGGGTGACTTTTGGGTCCCACTGAATTTAAGGCCAGCACAGGATTCCCCTGTGGTGTTCATCTCTTCCTCCTCCTCTCCAGGGTGGTAACTTGTGGTAGCCAGCTGTTCACTCCAGCTGTGCTCCAGGGACAGCATCAACAGGATGGAGACACGGTGCCCTCTTTATTCTCCTGTATTGGTCCATGGCTGATGGCAGAGTCATGGAATCATGGAATATTTTGAGCTGGAAGCACCCACAAGCATCACTGAGTCCAGCTCAGTGGGTTCCCTGACCAAATTTCAGTTCCAGAGGAGAAAATTCAGTCTCCCTAAAACATTCCTGTGGCTTCTGTTGGATTCTTCCTTACTTTTCTCCAGGGGGCTGTGTGCTGTAGTTAAATATGGATAGAAAGGTTGTGTTCCACTCTGGATTACAGCTGAATCTCAGTGGTGGATAAATTGCATCCCAAGTCTAGTTTGCAAAGCCCTTTGGGCTTCATGGGCTGCAAGAAGCTGTATTTTATTCTAGATGTGTGTTTGCTGATAATTCTATAGGATTTGCAGACAGCAGGTTGTAAGAGCCCTGATTATACTGGTTCCTTCTGCAGTCAGGCTCTGCCCAAATAATTCAAGTGCCTGCTGCAGAGAGAGGGAAAGGAAGATGGAAGGATGATTTAGAAATCTCTGCAGTAGATGGGAAGAAGATGCATATGTTGATCTGAAGGAGATACCAAGCCACATATATGCCTTTAAACATCTAAATAAAAGTCAGGATTTTTTAAATTGTTGCCTACTTTAAACCCAAATATTTCCTTTAACTAGAGGTTTTGAAGGTTTAACTTAATTTTGGAATTTTTATTTCAAGCGTACTTCCACAAAATTAACTTTTTTAATGCAGAATGCTTTAATGTCTTCCGTATTGGTGCTCATTTGCAAGAAATCTCTGCACAGTTATTTCTTATGTACCAGTTAAATCTATCAGCCAACAGATGTCAAGTGTAGCAAAAATGCTATAATAATATTATGGTCTAATAATAGTTATAATGATTCTAATTACCTGGTGCAGCTTTGGAGAGAGGCAGATTCAGAAATGAGTGCAAAGGAGGTGTTTAACCTTGAACTGCAGAAGCAGGGCACTTCCAGATGTGCCTGAGCTGCTCTCCCTCCTCGCTGTCGGACATCCCACTCCCTTTATTTCCTCCTGGCACTGGGAGCAGCAGCCTGGTCTGGTTTAAATGTTCAGACCTCATTCTGGCTGTGCTCAGAAGAGGGGAGGAGTGCTGTTGAGCTGAGGATGAGCACGTTTCCTGGAATACCTGGGAGAGTGAAGCCTGCTCATGTTTAACCTCTGTCTGCCCTGCTCTTGGCACGCTCCCGCTGCCTGGTGCTCGTGGCACTCGCGGATCGCTCCCACCTCGGGGAGGCTGCGGAGCCTCAGCAATCTCCAGCCTTCATGGAAGCTGCTTGTGCTGCTTTTGAGTGCCAGGGGAGGCTTTGCCACAGCCTGGGGAGCACAAAGCCAAAACCTCCTGATGGGAGAGCGTTTGGGGAGTGCAGGTGAGTGGCCGTGAGTGGCTGCTCCTGATGGAGGCTTTGGTGTTGTGCTTGCCTTGCCTTCGACAGTCTGGCCCCACAGAGCCTGGTCAGTCTCCTTCCCCAGCTGCTCCATGTGCCAGCTCTGTTACATCACTCCCAATGCCCATTTACCACCATGTTTTTCCTTTAGGAAGGATCCTGGGCTGCATTTTCTGTATTGCTGTGGTTTTTGCCTGATGTTGCTGTGTGCTGTCAGTGCCTTGGGGTGCCAGCGCTCGTGGTTGCTGTAGGACCAATAAGGCAACGTGTAATGGATCCCCTCGTGCCACAGCTGCTCGTTTTAATCCTGTGACATGCAGGGGTGGGGAGTCCCTGGGTCACAGAGCAAGCTCTGAGTAGGCTGGAAATTGACAGCTTTCACTGATTCTGTGCTGAACCTTCTTCCTCTAAATAACAGATTCACAGGCTGATGAGAACTGTAGGAACTTGTCTCTCAGGTGCTGGTCCCTGGCATGGGCAGCAGCTGGGAATCTTCTACTGTTTGCCTATGAAATGGGTCCAGAGGTGCCCTTGCAAGGTTTTCTTCATTTCCAGCCTGCTCGTAGGCTGGCATGCTCTGCTTCTGTGGAAAGCCCTGTCTGCCAGCTCCTGCAGCACGCCTTGTCCCAGGGCTCGTGCTGATGGGAGCTCTGCCACCTTCAGCCTCTCCTTTGGGGAGGTTTGCCTGCTTTCTGGAGTCAGTGTGTGTGTTGGTGCATCACCATGGAGATGAGGCCACAGCAGCTGCAGGGCACAGCCTTTTCCAGGCTCACGTGAAGAAGGATGCGGTAAAGGGCCCTGTTTATTTAGGGAAAATGATTCCTTGGAGTGAATAAATCGTCAAAGAACACTTGGCATCACCCCAGGTGCTATTAAGGAAAAGATCTCTTGAAGCCAGAGCTGTGAGGCTCATGCAATATTCACCTGCTCTGCACACGCTGCTTTGCTGTGCCCAGCGCTGACTCACTGACCCACTTGTGCTTTCACTTACCTGAGACACCAAGGCTCCTGTTGCTGTTTTCCTCCCTGTGTATTTATCTCTCATCCTGCCACAACAGCACCTTCCTGCATCCCTTTCCTTGGCCACTGAGCGTCCGAGCTTTCACTGCTTCACTTTCCCGACTGCTGCTGCTGTGGCCGGGTTTCCAAAGGACGTGGAGGGTGTGTGGCTGCCCTGAGCTCTCCTCCATGCAGAAGCACCTCTCTGGGCTGGCAGCTTGTGCCAGCACACTCCAAAACCCTGTCTGCTCATGCTGACATCCTTGGGGGATGGGGACACGGCCCTTTCCACGTCCCTGGCCCCGGCACAGTCTTTCCTTGTCTAGTGTCTGGTACACGAGAACCCTCCCAACACGGCCTGAAGAGCCCTGTGGCACCTCTGCCTCATTGCCTCCACGTCTCATTCCAGACTTCATCCCTAAGCATCTCTGTGCCCTTGCTAAAAACACTGTCTCTTAATTTCTTTCTGCAAGAGTATTATTTAATTTGTAACAGTTTTAGGACGTTATTTGAAAAATCCGATATGAAGCTGTATTTCATTTACTGTAATGATCCACTAATGCAGGCATAATTCAAAGGCAGGCGATGCAGTACTGTGGGGTTTAATTAAATTTTGTTTTTCAAGTAAGCATCAATAGACAGATAACAACAAATGGTGGACAATATGCATAGAGAACAAAGTCTCTCCATTTTCCTTTTCAACACTATGGAAGTGAAAATGTATAGCCCTTAAAATGGACTTGGCCTGCTCACAACTGCTGCTTTAGTGTAGTTAACTCACTTGAGGAGGAGTTTTTTCTTCTTACTCTCACTTAATTAATTTCTTGCTCTCCTCCTGCCCACAAAATAAACTGTTACACTGTGGAAAATTTCCAGCAGGACCCGTGGGTGATCTAAGTGCTTCTGCAAGTTCTCGATGTAGTTTTGAATACTGTGTTCTTACCTAGTGTGTGCTGGCTCCTCCAGATGGGCCCTCCTGAGGGTGACAGAACAGAATGGTTGGGTGTGAGGTTCCTGGCTCTGGGAACTGGACATGGCATGTGCCAGCCTTGGAAAGGGAGGGGAGAATGGTGTTGCTGCATGCAGCGTGGTTGTGCTCAAATCAGGAATCAGCAAGTGGCTCTGGAGTGCGTTTTGTTCCTTTCCTCCCAGCAAGTGTGGGGTAATGGAGTACACAGTGTGTGTGGGGAAGCTCAGGAGTGTGCTCCACGTCAGCAGGAGGCTTCTGGGAATCATCCCAGCACTCGCAGCGTGGCACTTGGACATGTGTTCTTGGGGTAAAGGAATTCATCAGGGTGCTGTAAATGGGCTTCTTTGTTCAGGTTTGAGGAGCAGGGTGAGATGGGATGGCTGAGGCGGATTTGGTTTTCCCCAGGTGTCTGGAGAATTTACCCTTGTTCAGGAACAGAACCAGAATTTGCTGAGGAACCCGGTGCGGGTGCTTTGGGCTCCCACAGCACTCCAGCACTCTGATTTTCTCTGAAATCTCTCAAAGTCAGAGAGCTGACAAAAGCATGAATTTTTCAGAGGAAGAGTCTCCATTCAGAGACGTGAGTTCAAGCCATGTCCTGGGTTGATGCCTGAAGCTTTGCCTGCTTAACCTGCCTTCAAAGGCTGGGGGCAAGGGCTGTGCCTGGAGCTGGCACTGCTCTCCAGCGCTGAGCTGGGCTGGGTCACGGTCCAGAGAGCTGCTGGCTGGAAACGAGTGTGGAAAGGCTGGGAATCTGTGGGAACCTGACTCCTGATGTCTGCGCAGCTGTAAGTGCCTGACAAGCATCGCTGTAAATGACAGACTTGTGTCTGTAACCTCCTCCTCCTCCCAGGATCTCGGTGTAACACTTCCCGCGTTCCAGGAACAGCCTGTGTTTTGCTCCTTGCTGGAAGCAGTGCCGGCAGTCCTTTACAGCCCTCGTGGTGCCTGGGCCGGCTGAGTGCTGTGTTCAGAGTGGGGTGACAGGCTCCTGGGAACCATGATCCTGGCCAGGGCTGGCAGGATGGGGTCCCTGTGGCCGGAGAGGAGGCCTGGTGCAGGTAAAAGGGAGTCTAAATGTAACTCGTCATCAGGCATCGGATGCTCTTTAAATGAACCAGAGGAGCCCACACAGCTGAAGTTTGTACTGGCCCTGCTAGTGCCAGGGGGAATGCCTGTGCCTGATTCCTCGTTCTTCCCTTGTTCCTTCTTTAGGCTGCCAGATTTCCCATTTTCTCACTGCTTTTTGTTTATAGGCAGTGTCGAGGTTCTGTTGCTGTGGTTTGGGGCAGGAGGTTGCTTTCTGGTGACTTGAAGCAACATCTCCAGCTTGTGCTGTCCTTCCTTTGGATCTCCTGCCTTTCTCTCTGTGGCTGCTCTCACTTTGCCATAAACTAACCTCCTTCCAGCCAGGAACCTCAGGCCTCTTGCAGACTCACTTTTATGGGGCCATTATCCATCTTTTGTAGGAGGAGTGGCTTTCCTGGCTATGGCGGGGCTCAGGTGGCTGCTCCCGGATGGAGCCCACGGGAACATCTGGAGCCCTGGGCTGAAGGATGTGCCCTCTGTGCAGACCAGGGAGTGCTCAAGTCTGGTCTTTGCAGGAGCAGGAGAGTGATTTGAGATCCTCACCGTACTTCTGGCATAATTTATTCTTGCAGATGTGCCCAGGGCAGTTTTAGTTTTTTGTTCTGCACAGCAGGATCACGGAGAAGGACATGCCCGGGCCCTGTGCTTGGTGGTTCTTGCAGAACTGTGCAGCAGACAGGACCTTCGAGGAACCTCAACACAAGGGCACAAGCCCAAAGCATGGGAAACTGCAATGGTGCTTGGGAATGAACAGGAAAAAAAGGCTCTGGGACTATTTAAAAGGAAAGATTAGTAATCTTTAATTCAGTTTTGAGGGAATTCTTGTAGCAAGAGAGCATGTGCTGGCTGGGAGGGAAGGAGCACTTGCTCAGACAAGTGATAATCCATTGCAGCACATTCCAGACACTTGACAGATATTATCCTTCCTCAGGCCTCCCTGGGATGAGCGAGGTGCTGTGCCAGCGGATGAGGAATGTGGAGTTTCTGGGCTATGTGGAGCTTCCACCCAGAGCGATAATTTAAACACCAAATCCTTGTTCCTGATGGGTTCTGCTGGTGGCTGCCTGGCGTGGGGAGTGCTGATGTTTCACTGTGAGGAGTGTGCTGGGCTCCACCAGCACTCGGGGCTCGCACCGGCCCCCTCGCTTCCCTGGGTTTCTCCTTTGGAGCTTGGCAGCCGTCTGCTTCAGGGAGCACAGTGGCCTCATAAGAGTTTATTTGATCTGACACATGACAAATTGTTTCTGCTGGCGGCTACTTGAGGCGCAGTCTGTTCGCTGGCAGCCCTGGCTCTGCAGGCACTGGGAAGGGGAGGAAGGCAGGTCTGACTCCTCCTCTTGGGAAACATCAACGCAGGGAGCGTAGCCTTAACCCCCCTGCCGTCCCAGCCTCCCTTGTGCTGGTTGGTAATTGTGCTGTTGGCTTGGATTATTAATGATGTTTGTGTGCTGGGTGTGTCTGCAGGTGCTGGTTGTGGCTCCCGTGGCGTGTTGGCTGCGGGGCAGAGGAGAGCCTGTGTTCTGGAACCAGACCCAGTTGCCATTAAAAATGCTTTGTTAAGTTGCTTTTTTTAGGACACCCTTTTAGCTCTGCAATGAGGAGCAGAATATTACATTCCTCAGCAGAATAAAAAGTACATGTCCCCTGTGAGATAGTGTAAATACATTTTATCTGTTCTATTACCTGCAGTTTTGAGAATATGTCCCCTAAGCATTTTAATCTTGTTTTCCAGAGTTGTCTCAGAGTGAGGAATCGCTCCTATTTGCAACTTTGGGCATGATTACTCGTTCATTAATTTCTTCCCTTTCCTGCTGTCCATCTATTATTGCTTCCAAGAGAAAAAGCCTCTCCGTAAATCTCCTCCGAAACAGGGCTGAGTGCCTGATTAGACAGAGAGTTATGTGAGCTGGGAACGTGTTCCTGAGAGCTCATCCTGGAGCTGTGGATGGAGCCCGGGGCGTGCTGTGGCTCCTCTGTGGCTGTTCATTGCCCTTGGTGCCCGGGCTGGCTCCCTGCTCCTCGCCCTGGGGTGGACAAGGCTGGTGGGCAGCACCTCCAGGGCAGCTGGGGCACACCTGGAGCACGGAGCCGAGCTGGAGGCCAGGGCAGCTCCAGCAGCCAGCAGGGAAAGCTCTGCTCCTGACTCCTGACGTGCTGTGCCTGCAGTGCCGGGCTGCGGTTACGAAACAGGAGCGAGACGGGACAATGCGGAGCAGCTCCTGCTGCCACGCTTTTGTCCAGCAGCTAAAAGCCGGTTCAGAGGGTTTTGTGGAAGCCTTGTTTGCTTTGGTCTTTTTTTGCTCTTTCTTTAAGGACAGACTTAAAAGAGCTGGAGACTGGAGGCCACTGTAATGATTATTTCTTCCTGAATAGCACAATAAATGTGCCATTTGTTCCATAAATGACAGGGTCCTTGCCTCGGAAAACATATGCGGCCTGTTCCCACTGCTGCTCCCTTTGACATGTGAGTAACTGCCCCTGCCTGCCTCGGGCTGCATGGAGATTTCTCACTTCTTGACTGGGGTTGGTGCCAAAGCTTGTCTTGACATGTGACGTGTGTGGTCACTGGAAGTCACTGTGGAGGCTGTCACTGAAGCAGCCTGGATTCACAGAGCAGCTTCCTTTAGGTGGCAGCTGATGGAGGAGCTCTGCAGAATAGTTGGGGACAAAATCTGTGTGCGGGAGGGGACAGCTGAGGTCTGTGGTCATGGTGGGAGAAGCTCAGACCGGTACAGGCATGGTCTGGCAGACCTGTGGTAGATGTGCCATGTCCCCACCTGCCGTGGCACTGCCAGGATGCAGAGGCAGCTGCTCAGGATGTCTCACAGCAGAGAGGAAGGTGCTGCAGGTGCCTCTCTGCTCAGAGCTGAGGGTGTGCGTGGTAACAGCCTGCTGCTCGCTCTGACAGCACATTTCGAGTTCTTGGCTTTGCCAGTCACCTTACAGCAAACGCCAAGACGTGGAGAGTGAAAATCCCTGTGTCCTTTGGCTGCTGCCTGGGTGTTTGCAGAGCCAGCAGATGCAGTGACAGCCAGGACTGGCAGAGGAAGAACCCTTTGTGGACCAGTGCCGCTCAGCTACTGAGATACGCCAGTCTGTGAAATGGCTCTTTATAGGGTGTCTCACCAAAAGGATTTTCCTTTTGAGTGTCTGCATCTCCTGCTGTTGGTCTGAGCTCCAGATGAGAAACAGTGCACTGACTGGAAGGTACTGAGGTTACAAACAGAGTAATTGTCCCTTGGAAGAGGGAATTGTGGAGGAAACGCACTCAGTTCTGGTTACATCTCTGTTCTCCTCCTTCCCCAGCACAGCTTTTGGAGTGCTGTGGCTGAGGGGCAATGGGATGGAGTTAAGGTTCTGCTCCTGAGTGAACCCTATGGCTCTGAGGAGCAGGGAGCGCGGTGATGGAGCTCAGGAGGGGCCTGTGGACTGGGAGCTTTCCTCCCTCTTGAGTTCTCCCTCCATAACCCATCAGTTCCAATGTCCATGTGGAAGCAGAGCCTTCCCTGCGGAGAGGAGCCCGGCGTGGAGGCTGCTGCGGTCCCGTGGCGGTGCAGGCACTCACAGCAAGCCTGTTTCATAACCTCTGCTGGGATTCATGAGCCCTTCAGAGGCAGCTTCTCCACTTAGTCAACGTTTTATAAGGATTTACGGCTGAGGAGCTCTTTGAAGCACCGATGCAGCTTGTTCTGCCCTGACAAGGTGGAGACGAGTGCTGGTGTGATTTCCATTCCCCAAGGAAAATGCTCTTTTGCACGGCTCACAAGCTGTGGCTCTGGTGCTGTTTGAAGAGACCAGAGGAATCTCAGAGCCAGGCGCTCTGTGCCACATCAAAGCCTTCCTGTCTGAAGCTGAGGTGCTGGGGAGCTCCAGCTCCACGTCCTCCGTGTTTGGGCAGCGAAAGGAAAGAAGGTCCCTGAACCAGGAGTCACTTGGGGGATCAAAGCTCTGCTTAGCAGAGGCTGATGAAGCAAAAAGCCAGGATGGCAGCAGGAAGGACACAAACCCTGCGGAAGATCTGGGCCGTCTGATAGCAGACCTCCAGAGGGGCCTGGAGACCTTCTGCTCTGCTGGAGGAGTGGGGCCAGCATCCCCCCCGAGCAGGCAGACCTGCAGTGTCCTGGGCTTGACTGGAGCCATCCCCTTGTGCCTGAGGGATTGTTTAATTAAAAAGAATGCTGCACCATCACATTTCAACTGTTTTCTCCATACATTGCTGCAAGTAACATCTAAAATAGCTCTGAAAGGCAACAAACCATTCCCCAAAGTAGGGGTGGCAGATGAAGAACAGGAGAGGAAAGGAATTATGTTCTCTTTCAGCTTTCTGTGGCTGTGCATTTGCTTTTGCATTTGCAGCCCTTGGGGCTCTTTTTATTTTAAATTTCCTTAGGAAAAACCCTGCCGAAGGAATGCTGCCTGCTGTGACTGGCTGTTCTGCTTTGGCTTGGGGAAGATTTGATGGTTGGGGAGCAAGACTTGCTTTTCAGTCTTGGTGGGAAATGCCTGGACAGAGGAATGGCAACCACCACGAGAGTCACTCCTAGGTGATGGGACTGGCAATCTCTCAGCTCTCCCTTCACGCTCATTCCTGTCCCAGGCCTTATTTAATTGCCTAACAAAGGCATCCTCTGAGACCACTGTGAAAGCACTAGTGCTGTGAGAAAAAGAAGCAAACTTGCATAAAGCCTTTCATCCAAGCACAGGAGGATCTTGCTGCTGGCCTCGGTGGAAGGAGCCTTGGTTGTAAGCTTGGTGTCCGTGTTAGGAATGGAGCAGCTGAGCCCCAGCGTGGGCACTGACTTGCCTGGATAGATGCAGGGATTTGGGACTTGTCTGGATGGATGCAGGGATTCAGGAATTGTCTGGATTGATGCAGGGATTTGGGACAAAGCCAGGAGCGGTCCCGAGGGAACCTGCTTGGCAGTAGGTTATGTTCATCCCCAGAGAGCTCCTTATTCCCCTTCAGGGGAGGGTTTGACATTGGCTCGTTAGGGCTTTATTCCAGGTTTTGGTGCCAGTCTGGCAGCTCCTGCGTGGGTTTGAGGAGGATCCCAGTGGCCTCTGCCTTTTCAACTGGGAGCTTGCCACAAAACTGGAAGCAGGTGGGAGCCCAGCCAGGGCTGGACATCCACGCAGGCATCCCATGCAGTCAATCCACAGGCTGCTCTGCCATGTTTTCCCTGGCCACACAGCCTGAGCACGCAGCGGGCGAGCCCCACGTTTGCTGCCCGTGTGCCACCCTGCTCCCTGTGGCTCCCTCTCCCCGGCTTGTCACGGGGAGTCAGAGCTGTCAGCACCTCCTGGTGCTCTGTGCAGAGGTGAGGAAATGCATTTTTCATAAACCTCCCCGCTCACCGTTGCTGGCGGATCGATGGGGCTGCTGGAGGAGTCCTTGGCATGCCCGCTGTCGGGGCACCTCTGTGCTGGGTGCTCTGCAGGGAGCAGCAGGGGCTCCCTGGCTTGGCAATCCCTGTGGGAAACCTCCAACCCTGAGCTGGGGGTTCCAACCTCCCTGGCTGGGACAGGCCGAGATCCAGCCGTGGGGATGGATGGTTGCACTGGGCAGGCACTGTGGTGCGGGAGCTGCTGTGGGAGTTGTGTGCCTGATCCATCACCGCTGGGTTTCTCTGACACCGAGCAGGAGTTTTGCATGGTTTCTTAACCTCTTAATTGAGCCTCTTTATAGGGAAGCCGGCATCTGACAGGGGAAGGAGGTTGTTATTCCCTGTGAGAGCCACGGGTGAACAGCAGGAACTTGGAAAATACAAAAAGCTGTTTCCAGAGAGGCTGGGAATAAGCCAGTGAAATCTTTGGCAATTTGTGGACCCAGCTGCAGTGGGACATCAGGGTTCTCTGGGACCTGGTTAGTACAGCATGTGCTTTCTTTCCTGTCAGATTGTCCAAGCTTGGGAAAGCAGAGGGGGTAAAAAAATGCTCTGAATGCTGGCAGACTCCTGGGATAGTGCGAGCCAAGGTGTCACCTTGCAAATAGAAACTGATGGAAAGGATACATCTGAGTGGGGGGAGAAAACATCACTTATTGTACGTGCTGTGCATGAGAGACTGCAGCAAGGAGCAGGAGAAGGGGATAGGAGGAGAGGTGTTTTCAGGTGGGGTTTGGGGCGATGGGGAGGTGAGGAAGAGGGGGAAAGCTGTTTCAGGTGGTTGAGGTCAGGCAGCGTGACAGCTTTCAGAAGGATGTTTGTGCTGAAGATCCCCGTGGATCTCTCATCTCTGAGCAAGTCCTAAAGCCCTAAATTGGTGCAAATCAGCACCAGGGCTCTGGTGTGGACTCGAAGGTTGCTGCCAGCCCAGAGCTCTGCGGAGCCACAGTGTCATGTGGTGTGCAGGCAGAGCCCTGCGAGAGCAGCTGCCAGAAATTCAGATAGATGCACTGCTTATAAATATTAAATGGTAAATTCAGGCCTCTGATCTCCGAGGCACGCTCTGCTGCTGCACACTCCATCCTGGCAGAGAGGATCCCCCGTCCTGGACTCAGCTGTCTCTCTCTGGCGTGGAGGGTCGAAGGGGTGCTGGTGACACCCTGGCTGCAGCCCCTGGAGCTGGGGTCGTGCTGAGCCAGGGTGGCCCCTTCTGCCAGCAGCACTAATGAGCCTGGCCCCTCGTGCCACTAACGAGCCGTGGGCAGGGCGAGGGCAGCCTCGCTCAGGCTTCAAACCACCCAAGTACAAAGCTGTGCTCCCGCCCTCTGGAGAGCAGCGTTTTGTGTGAATGCTGCTTGCTGAACGAATTAATTAAGTCAATTTCGATGGCAGACTAAACGATGCTTAGTGTTAAACTGTGCCTGTTGTGTAAGCGGCAGGGTCAGGGTTGCTGTGGCCGGGCAGAAGGGCCGATTCTGGCGTTATCCAGGTGATGCACAACAACCCCGTCCTCTGCTCCGGGGAGCTGTGGCGGTGCTGGGGAAGCTGCTGCTGCTGCTGAGAGCTGCCCCTGCCGTGCCCAGGCACTGCTGTGCTGTGTCCTGCTGCTGGATCCATCCCTGTCCTGCTCCTGCAGCCTCTGGGGGCTGTGCTGGGCGGTGTCGCGGCCAAGCTGCTGCTCCAGGGGCTGATGTGAGCTGATGGCTGCACAGGTAGCCTGGAGGGGTTATTAATATTTATTGTTATTATTTGTTAGCAGCAGTTACAAAGGTTGTGTGATTGCTGGGTAGATGCCAAGCTCTGTGAACACGAGTTTGTGCCATGGTTATCCTGCTCCTCCATGGCACAATTCCCTCCTGCTGCTGGTCCCAGTTTGTAGCGGGGCTGCTGCTGCAGGTGGGAGCAGGACCTGCTGCCTGTGCTGCGGCTGGGTCCAGCCAGCACAGCTCCAGCCACAATTTATTCCTGCAAACCTCCAAGCGTGGCTTCCTCGCTGTGTGGGTTCTCTGTAGGCAGCAAGAAGGTGTTCCCACAACTTTTCCCTTTGTGTAGGAGTGTTTTTAACACGCCAGAGCAGAGTCCTAGTAGGAGTAAATGATGAGGAGCAAGCAAGAAGAATAAATGGTTTTTTTTAAAGCAATTTCATAAGCGACATGAATGGGATGGTCTGTATGGCAGCTACACCCTCTCCACTGAGATCCTGGAGGTGTGAGGGTGCCTGCAAACCAGTGCTGCTCCCTGGGCTGGCTTTTGCCTGTCTGGGGCTTTGTGCCCAGTTGGGACCCTCTGGCAGGGCTTGGGGCTCTCACTGTAGCTCCTGTGTGGAGCTGGGGACGCTCACTGGAGCACAGGGGTGCTTTCCTGAGGGCAGGATGCCTGGAGGAGCAGAGCTGCTGAGATCATCCAGCCCTGCCCTCTGGCAGTGGGAGCCATTCCCTGTGTCCTGTCCCTTCAGCCCTTGTCCCCAGTCCCTCTCCAGCTCTCCTGGAGCCCCTTTAGGTCCTGGAAGGGGCTCTGAGCTCTCGCTGGAGCTTCTCTTCTCCAGGTGAGCACCCCCAGCTCTCCCAGCCTGGCTCCAGAGCAGAGGGGCTCCAGCCCTCAGAGCATCTTTGTGCCCCCTCTGGACTTACTCCAGCAGTTCCATCTCCTGCTGAATTTGGGGTCCCCAGAGCTGCAAGTGGAGTCTCACCAGAGTGGAGTGGACAAGAACAGAATAGAGGGAAAGGACTCTTTTCCTGCAAGGTTTGTTCTGGGAAAATTGAAAACAAATGAATTGGGGCTCCATCAGGAACATCACTTGGGTCCCTGAAGGAAGCTCTAGTTTGGGTTTGCAATTCAGGGCTCTTCTCTGGCTTTGCATAAGGTGATAAGTTCATTATGATTTTATTCTGTTTTTATTATCAATTTTTATTTGGATCCAGTTCTTTGATCAGTCAAGTGTCTCTTCCAGGATCTTTGTAGTTTTAATACTGGCTTTAATGAAGAGGAAAATTCCCTTCTGCCTCCTTTTGGAGATGTTGCTGACCAGGACCCGTCTGTGACGGGAGGGAGCTCAGACAGATGCACGGAGCAGGGGGTCCCCGGAGCCCTCCCAGTGCCTGTCCCTCAGCCGTGCAGGGCCACAGCACCAAACATGGGCACTGCACCTGGGCAGGCGCAGGCAGTGACCAGGCCTCATCTTAGGGAAGAAAAAGCATGAAAAAAGATGAAGATGGGTTGTAAGAGGAGGCAAAATGATATCAGAAGTTCTGTTCTCAGTGAAGGCCGATGCTGCTGTTGTGCAAGGTTTGGTAGCTCTTTGTGGCTCTTGCAGCATCTTGCACGTTGGCCTGGATCTTCCTGCTGCATCCTCCATGTTAAAACATGCTGCAGGTGTTTCAAACAACATGTTTGCTCAAGAGATCTCTTGGGGTTTTAATATGGGCAAGTTGCCTTTTCCAGGCTCCAGTTTCCAGAGGAAACCCAACAAATGCTCTGTCTCATGGTGCAATGTGCAGGTACAGGGAGAACTGAGGCAGGTCCTCAGCAGTGAGACCTGCTGAGCAGGCACGTGGGCATCTGGGCCTCTTCCTCTAATCTGAGTATTTCCAGGCTGGCTGCTTGTAACTTGTCTGCTTACCAGGAGCCTTTGTGTCTGTGCCTTGGTGAGGAGAGGATGATGGTGTGTGCAGGTTGTCCTGCCTGAAAGCACAGGACTGTGACAGGGGAAGGGCATTAGTCTGTGGCCTCCCAATAATCGTCTCTTTGCCCACCAGCTGTTTCCTGTCCTAGGCACAGGCTGAATTTCAGCTCCAAACCTCCCCTTTCTCCTGTTGGTGCAGCTGAACAGTCATCGAGCAGCAGGGACAGCTGGCCACAGGGTGCTCCCAAGGTGTCTGTAGCACATCAGCAAAAATGAGTGCTCGTCACAGACCTGGGGACCCTCTTGCTCAGAGGAGGAAAATTTCAGGTCAGGTCAGCTAAATTTCCTTCTCTTTCTCCGTGGCACTGCACATCACTTAGCCTGTCACGCCGGGCTCGGCTGTGGCTGCCAGCCATTACCAGGACACTGTGTGTGAAGGGGATCTCAGCTTGCCATGATTGCTCTCTGTGTGCTGAGAGCCCTCTCCAGTCCCACAGCCCTGCACGGCTGGCTGCAGAACATTCCCTGAGCTGCTGTTGCCCGGGAAACTTTGCCTTCAGCCGCAGGGGCTGGGAGTGCCGGCAGGGCTTTGCGCCCTGCTTCAGCTAAAGGGTGCTTGGGTTCCTCGAGGTTTTCCATGCCTGGCTGGCTCTGCCCTGCACTCAGCGAGGGAGCTCTGTCAGTGCTTTGTGCTGAGACACACGAGGTGCTGCCATCACCACCAGCCATCCCAGCAAGGGGGGCTGGACGGAAACCTGGCCTGAACTCGTTGCAAGACTGCAGTACCCATCCTGCTCCCTCAGTTCATCCCTAGATAAGAACAAGGATTATCTTATTGTTATTGGTTATTCTTAGAGATAATTGTTATTTTTGTATCAGCACTAATGTGGCAGCAGGACCAGGGCAGTGCCGGTGCCCTGTGCTGGCACTGCTGAGGCACCTCCAATCTTGTGTCCAGTTTTGAACTCTCACAGCAATAAAATTATTGAGGGGCTGGAGCTTGTCCAGGGAAGGGAATGGAGCTGGGGAAGGCTCTGGAGAGTCAGTGCTGTGAGGAGCAGTTGGAGGTGTTCAGCCTGGAGAAAAGGAGGTTCAGGGGGGACCTTCTCCAGGAGGGTGGAGCCAGGTTGGAGTTGGGCTCTGCTCCCCAGGAACAGGGACAAGACAAGAGGAAAAGGCCTACAAGCTGTGCCAGGGGAGGCTCAGGGTGGACATCAGCAGGAATTTCTCCATGGAAAGGGTGGTCAGGCCTTGGCAGGGGCTGCCCAGGGAGGTTTGGGGTCCCCATCCCTGGAGGTGTCCCAGGAAGGGCTGGAGGTGGCACTCAGAGCTCTGGGCTGGGGACAAGGTGGGCATCGGGCACAGCTTGGCCTTGATGGTCTTGGAAGTCTCTTCCAGCTTAAAGGATTCAGTCATTCTCCTTCCAGTTGGCTGCAAAGCCAGAGGCTGATGGCGGGGCTGAGGAGCTCCGGGATGTCTGTGAGCTCTCCTGGAGCAGCAGATCAGAATTCGGATGAGGCTCCGGGCGGGTCTGTCGGAGTGGCACAGGACGGGCAGCGCCGGGACACGAGCGCTGCCGGCAGCAGGAGGCATTGGTGAAACGTGCTGCTGGCACTCCTGGCTCTGAGCTGTCACCTGTGCCTGCTGCGTCCTGGGGCTGTGCAGGCTCCCTGGGGCAGCAGTGGAAATGTCCCTGCTAACGGGGAGCAGAGCTCCGGGCTGGTGTTTCTGCCGCCCCCAGTGCAGACGGGGATTTCTGGAGCTGTGGAGCAGAACCTCCCAGCCAGCAACATCTCCTCCTCTGACAGGAGGATTACTGCCAGGAATGGAGACTTCTCTGAGTCTGACCCTTTGCTCTTTCCCTAATACTTGATTTTCCTTGACGAAAGAGGATTATTAGGAAAAAAAATCAGCCCCTCCACTCTGCACAAGGGGAATCTGTGGCCTTCCTGGTGTGGTGTTGGTGCTGCCCAGCTGCTGTATGTGGGTGCTGCTGCTGGATCCCTCAAATCCAAGCAAACATGCCCTGTGCAGGTAGGGTCCCCATGACCACCCTTTCTGCTTTGCAGGCTGCAAGGGTTTTTTCTGAAAATGCATTGTGTCCACAGAACATTCCGTGTGGGAATCCTCTCGTACCCTCTGCGTGCATCTGTCTGTAACGAGATGCCAGCCCGCGCAGGTTTCTCTGCAGGAGCTTCAGAGCCCCTTGTTGCACATGTTGGCTCCTCCTGCCTACCTGGGACCGAAGCAAACTGCTAATTGTTGTGCAGATGTCATCTGCCAGGCAGGCAGGAGGCTGGAGGCTTGAAAGAGGCTGTGCTGTCATTTGCTACCAGCCTCCTCGGTACACGTGAGCTCTATTTTTATTGGGAGTGTGCATTTGCTTTCAGCCACTGCTTTGTTGAATTTCTTTTTCTTTTTTTTTTCTTTTTATTTCCAGGCTTGCAGATAAAGTTTGAGGGATACATCTATTTTTCATTATTCCAGTTTTGCTGCTTGTTTTATAACTGAGAAAACCCAACCAAACCTAAAAACCCGTTTCCTGTGTGAAAAGCAGCAGTTTGTTCTGAGGTGAGTTCAGAGGGAACTGTGTGTTGTGGTCACCCAGAGACTGAGGTCATGGCTGTGGCACTGTCCAGAAGGGCACGAAGACCAAGATCTTCAGGGAGCAGATGGAGTTTGAGCCTGTGCATGGTGCTCTGGTGTTCCAGCTCAGGAGCCTGCTGTTGGCTGGAGCCTGGTTTTGCTTGGCCACGTCTCAGGAGAGACTGGCCACAGGTTGTCTCTGCCTGTCTTATGAAAATAGGGAGCTTTTCTTCTACTCCAGCTGTATAAGGGCTTGTGGGTCCTTGAGGTGGTTCTTTGACCCTTTAGAAAAGAGGAGACATTGAAGGAGGAAATGGGAGGTGATGCTTTCCTGCGTTGTGTGAGTTAAGCAGGGGAACTCATTGCTCCAGGGTCCTGTGGGTGTCAGAAATCCAGATCTGTTCCAAAACCAATTAATGGGGAAAATCCAGCTGATGTGGTAGAGGTGGCTCAGAGGTAGAGGCTGCTGTTCAGCAAGACCCTGGCTCAGGAGTTTTTGGGAGGTGCAGGAGTCCATCAGAGGTACTGTTATCTCTGCTCCCTGCCCTGTCCCTCTCCTGTCCACCACTGACCAGTGCATGTGGTGGGTTGCCTTTTCTTTTTCTGGCAAAAACCAGGCAGGAAGAGGAAGAAATAACATAAAGGAATGGAGAGACAAGGTACCAGTGAAAGGGTGGAAGGAGAGGAGCCTTCCCTCCATGTCCCTGAAGGCTTCTGGGGGCTGAGGCTCTTTGGTGGCAGGAGCTGGTGTTGGGTGCCCCTGTGAGCAGGTTTTCTGCTTTGTGGGACAGAAGGTGGTTGCTGCAAGGAGGGAGAAGTCTGCGGTGTGATGTGCCATCCTGATGGACAGCAGAGAGAAAGCAAGATATTTCGGACTGCATGTATGGGAGGAAATTCTTTAAAACCTGGATGGGAGTAGGAGCAGACTTGATGGAGGGATGAGTAATGAAGGAGTGTTTGAACGGAACTAATCAGTCCCATCTTCTTTCAAAAGACCTCATTTAGTTTAATTTAGCAGCGTGTAAATTTAGAGCCAATCAAAGGAAATGCTTGTGCAGCCTGTGTGCTGGCAGGCTGCTCCACTGCCTACCCCAGCAGCGAGCTGGAGGCTGTAGGTGGATCCAGAGCCTCGTGTGGCGAGGCAGGGGGGGCACACGTGTGCCTGGTTACACACGCAGGGGGGGCACACGAGCGCCGTGCCCGCGGACTGGCACCCACTGCAGCACAGCCCTTCAGTTTTAACCCCTCTCTTGTTCAGCAGGAGCTCTGTGGTGGGTCAGGGTGGTTTTGGTGGGTCAGGGTGGTTTTGGTGGGTCAGGGTGGCTCTGTGGTCAGTCAGGGTGGCTCTGGTGTATCAGGGTGGCTCTGTGGTGGGTCAGGGTGGCTCTGGTGGGTCAGGGTGGCTCTGTGGTCAGTCAGGGTGGCTCTGGTGGATCAGGGTGGCTCTGTGGTGGATCAGCGTGGCTCTGGTGGGTCAGGGTGGCTCTGGTGGATCAGCGTGGCTCTGGTGGGTCAGGGTGGCTCTGTGGTCAGTCAGGGTGGCTCTGGTGGATCAGGGTGGCTCTGTGCCATGGCACTGCTCCCTGGTCCCTGTGAGTGTGGTCAGAGCCAGCTCCTGTGCCCACGGCTCAGGCGAGCCGATGCTCTGAGCAGCAGGGAAAGCCTTGTGCTGTAGGAACCACCAAGTAAACCTTGCTGACCTCTGCAAAATGTTGTTTTCCTCAGGAAAAACCTACATATGGATTAGATAAACCCCTGATCCTTGGACAGCTGGTCGTTTTGTTTAATTTGAATTAACGCAGCTACTTCTGTGCTTAAAATGAGGCACAGGCATAAAAAGCCTTCACGGGATTGCACTGCTTTTTATTTTTCCCTGTAGTTGTCATCCATGGCACCAACACCGCGATTTTAAACAAGTCTTGCAGGTCTCCTCATATTTTCCAGGAGAGGTATGATCCCGTGCGGGGTCGGGGTCAGGTGCTTTGCATTACCTGTCACAAACCCCATTAGCAGTGGGACCGGCTGCCCCCTGCGAGCCCCAGTGCTCACACCTCGAGGTGTTGTGCTTCCTGTGGTGTCACACCCCTGATCCCATGCTGTGTTGCAAAGTGTTGTGTAAAGAGTGCTGAAACCTGTGAAAATGGAAAAAAATACTGTTGGGTTTGTTTTGCTTTGCATTTCAGGCTGGTGGCCATGTCTCGCTGGGCCGGGCTCCTCTCCCCCTCTGCCAAGCTCAGCCTGCTGGTGCTGCTGCTTCCTGTGCTCTTCTCCTGGTCCACCCTGAGCGACAGAGTTCCCGTAAGTTTGGGCTGCTCCAGCTGAGAGCCCTGCTCACTGAGGGCTGTCCAGCCACTCGTGGTGGGGTGACAGCCTTTCCTCACTCCTCTCCAGAGCCAAGGAGGGTGTTGGTGAGATCTCTTCTCAACAGCAGGACTTCAGCTACAGCATTTCAGAAAGGCTTCTTAAGGCTGTCTGCCTCACCCCAGGGTTTTGCTGCCTGCAGTGTTTCTTGGCAGCTGCAGTTGAGGTGAGCGGGGTCTGTGTGTCCCTTAGCACAGGTCCAGGGGTGCAGAACTGCCCGGGCTGGGTCCTGCTGCTGAGCCCTCGGTGCCAGGGGAGGAGGGAGGCTGGAGGTGGAGCCCAGGCATCCCAGCTGGAGATGAGCACTGGGACAGCCACCCAGTCAGAGGTGTGGCAATGGGCAGCAGCCTGAGCTTCAGGCAGGATTAATGGGGTTACTCTCCCATCACCTTTTCCTGCAGTCCCCTCCAAAGGCTCCACAGCAGTCACACCCCTCCTTTCGAGGCTGCAGAGTGTCCCAGGCCATCCCTGCTCAGGCTTTTCACCTTCCTGCCCTTGGATTTCAGGCTGATAAAACAAGGACACTTTTTGCCTTTAAGGAAATGCCCATGGTTCTTTAGGAAACCACTTTCTCCTACTTGAATTAGGAAAATAACCCAAAAAGGATTCTACTGATTTCTGTGGAATTGAAGAATCACTTGTGTTGTGCTGCCCATTTTTGCTAGAAATGCTAATGAAAATGGGATATTGCAAAACAGCTGTGGCCAGGCAGTGGCAGTGACACTGAAATGCACCAAGTCACATCCTTTTACCCTTACAGAGCATTTAAAGCCCAGCACTTTGCCTAAGCAGAGCCAGTAAACATCAGCTGTCTCCATTACGTGTTTGAACAGATCCAGCACGGGGAGGCCTGGTGGTAAATTTACAATAGCCTGTATCACTAACTCCCTCCTGGATAATCACAGAGCCGTGGAAATAAGCTAAGTAATAACTGCTCCACTCACTCCTTTTTAGTCCTGTTGAGTCTTGGCTTGGAAAATGTTAACATCAATTTTCATCTGCAGAACCTGGGTTTTCATGGCTGTGATTGTTCCTGGGCTTTAACCATTTGTTACAATTTGAACAATTCCAAGCCCCTGATGCACTCAGCAAAAGCAGGAGTTAAGATCTGGTTTCTCATGCATTTCTGAAATTGCAGTCCCTTTCAAAGCTGAAATAAAACATTCTCAGGTCTGTCAGCCATCTTTGTGTGTTACCACAATTGTGGGATTGTTTAGGTTGGGAGAGACCTTTCGATCACTGAGTACAAGTGCTAACCCAGCACGGCCAAGGCCACCCCCAGCCCGTGTCCCCAAGTGCCACATCCACCCTGTCATGGCTACTGTACGTGTTTTGCTCAGGCTGACATTTCTGTTGCTCGGAAAAGACTCTTTTAGGCTGGAAATGGATATTTATATGCAGAGCATCCAAATTCTGACAGAAAATGTGCATGTATTTTTTCCCAAAGAGTGGAAGAACTGAAGACAGAATGTGTCCCAGAATTTCCAGTTAACCTCTGAATTTACTTAGTTTTTCCCTGTGAAAGCATCCTGAGGATTAATATCCAAACACTTCATGAAGTGAGCTGTAACTCCATTCTAATTGCCAACAATTAGGACTAATCATTCCCTGTGGGGTGGTTATCTCAAATTCTTCAGTGGTGACGGAATTGGTGATCTCAGAAGCTGAAAATATTCCCCTCAGCAGACACTGAGCTGTTGGGATGATGAGCCTGGACCAGTTCATGTGTTCCTGTTCGAACCAGAACGGCGCAGACCCAGGAGTCAGTGCCTGCTGTGAGAGTACAGGTCGTTGCTACGCACTCTCCAGAGTTTTATGTGACTCCCACCCACTCCCTAGAGAGGTTTTCCATTGAACAGCAAGGTTTCCCTCACAGCAAGGATTTTTTTCCTGCTGTTCTTTCCTTGGCATAACATCGAACCACTCGTGCTGGCTGCTCTCCCACACCTCTGCCATCCTCGTGCTGCACTTGCCATGGAGGTGGTGATTAAATCCCTGCCTCATTGTTTCAAAAGACTTGGAGAACACTGGGAGCGGGTGGAGAAGAGGATCCTCACATTTGTATCATGTGGGCAACTCGGTGTGTTTTTTCCTGTGTCCTATTTTGGAAATAGCTGAACTATTTTAGCTGAAATCTTCTCTAAGCCTGAAATAAGTGCATTTAAGAATAAAAAAAACCACACAAACCAACCAACAAGCCTTGAGGCGCTCCACTCGTGTGGAAAATTTCAGTTGAAAAAGTTAAAAGTTTGACATATTTTTAGGCAAGGGAAAATGGGGTCTTACGACGTTACACAACCCTAATAATAGCCAGGGCTCCTGCCTGTGACTGAAATACAGGTGAGGCTCTGTGAAAGCTGGTTTGAAACCTGCAACCTGCTCTGGAATAGCAAATAAGCTGCATTGCTTTGTTCAGCACAAATGTCATGCTAGTTATGCATGTTTAACCTTTAATATACTTTAAATCTAAATTTAACCATGTGGAAAGAATCTCGGATGTCAAAAAAAAAAAAATCTGCTGGCGAGGGAAAAAATTTTGTATTCTCAGCCAGCACTAAATTACCCAGATGCAATTGCTAATGAGCTGAATCTCTTCTCTCCAAAAGGAGTTTGCCCTTACAAAAATAGAAGAGAGAGACATAAACGATGACAGTGGGAACGAGCCGGTGACAGAGGATGACGCTGATGCCGAAGACCTGGAAGTGTTTTACCCCACAGATCAGTGGCAAACCCTGCGTCCAGGTAACTGGTGCTGCCTAATTATAGCATCCCTCTGGAACCCCAGCTGTCAGCTCTGACAGCAGCCTCGCAGACTCTCCAATACCTGTTTGTTCCCATGACAATGTGTGCTTTTGCTGATGTTCAGATAAAGAGAGAAGGACTCGGTGACCCAGTGCAGGGACTGGAGGCCGTGGGCAAAGCGTCCAGCAAGGGGAGAGGTTCTGAAGGGCTTTCAGGTCACTGGAGCAGGAGGAGTGGGCTGCCAGCCCCCTTGTGGGTGGGGGGCTGTCTCTGTTGCTGGCTCCACAGCTCCTTCTCTCTTCATTTGTCAAGGGGCAGGTTTTATAACATTTGTTGCCACGTGGATTCCCAGGTCTGCTGTGCTCCGGTGTGGAGCTGCTCAGTGGCAAGCTGATTAGGAGCTGTCACTGGAGCACTGCACGGCTTTTTAACAATGGGTTTTCTGTTCCTTGGCTGTTTGAAAGCCAGCTTTTATTCCTATCTGTGCATACCACAGAAAAATCTCTTCCCTTTCTTTGGGTTGGTGTCTTTCATTAGACGTGCCTGGGACTCTGTGGTGAGAGGAGCCCAGCGGAGCAGCTTGGCCTCCGTGTGCTGGGAAGGCTCTGGAGGTGCCAAAGCCATTCCAGCACACACAGATGCACGTGTGCATACATATTTCAACAATTAGCCTGTCTCTGGGGTGCTGGACGAGCTGTTTAATCCACTTGTGCTTTGGTGTCCTCATGTATATGCAGGTGTAATATCTTCCCACCTCACAAGGGTGAACTAAGTAGTAATTAAGTTTTATAAAGTGCTCTGAATTTAAGAGCTTTATCCTGTGCTCGGTATTATCATTGAATGAGTAAGTATGGGTTCCATTTGTCTTGAAATTTCTGCCAGATACAGCAGAATGACTTTTCCAAATGTAAATCTTTGTATAACATAAATGGCTACAAAAGCCCCTACGTTCCACAAAGCCGCAGTATATACTTACATTCCATTTCTCTACCATTATGTATGGGAGGCGTGTGGTGTCCCTGCTCATTATTCAGCCTGGCAGATCCCCACCAGCTTTGTTGGAGCAGAACATGTACATACTTGCAATCATTATAAACCTCATTGCAGGGTTTGTTCACATGCACCTTCTCCACTGCTCGGGTGCCTTATTCTGCTTCATTTCTGTAGTTATTCCATGTTGGGCACATGCACTGAAGGGCTTGTGGAAGTGGGGAGCTCGTCAGTATTCACAGAGGAGAGTAATTTTGGTTACTCTTGTAAAGACTTCAGTGGTGTCCTGCCTCGTGCTCTAACTGCTACACACCTCCATGCTGGGGACGTGTCACAAAGAGGAGTCTGCCTTGGTGTCCTGCTGCCAGCCTGGCTTTCTGTCTCCTGAGGGTTCCTCTGAATGAAATCTCTGTGAGGACTGGCACTGACACTTTCAGCAGGTGTTACCCGAGGCTGGGGACCCTGCTGCCAGCACCAGCCCGTCCCTGCAGCCGCTGGCCTCGAGGCTTTCCCAGGGTGTGCACAGCTCTGTGCTGGGCAGGGGCTGACCCTGGCACGAGGGAAGCTGCTGCTGTGGCTGCACAAGGATGCACCTTTTGGTCCTTCAGCAGAACCTTGGCAGTGTGTCTGCTCCACCGGTTCTGCATCTTCCCCTGTTTTCTGATGCGGTTGCACTCCCTGGCAGCCGAGCAGAGCCTGGCTGGGCTGTGCTCAGGAGTTTGCCTTTTGCTGCCCATCTCTCCAGGACACCCCCATTCCCTCTCCCATTGGGAGAGCCTGTGGGAAACTGGGCCAGTCTCTCTTGGGGAAGCAAATGGTTCAATTTAAAGTCTGGATCTTCAGTTCTGAGCACGGGGAGGGAGCTTGGAGTTGCGTTTTCCCCATCTCACTCCTGTTTCAACTTGTTCCTGTTCTGAGCTCACGCAGGATTTTTGTGCTTCTCTACAATAGTGCAGCAGCTCATCTCTTATAGATGTATTCCCAGTTTTCCTCTGCTGAGTTTCTAGTTCCCTGTTGCTAATTGCATCAATCCACATTTCCACCGAGACTGCAGCAGTGTCATCAACCTGTAACCTGTCAAATCCCCCCAAAATTCGATTGCTATTGTATCTGTAATGCTTTGGGTGCTTGTTCCTCGCTGTCTACAGTGTGAGCTGGATTTTGATCAAGTGCTTTCTTGCACTTTGAGCACACTTCAAGCTGCTGGAGGTAGCTGGATGCAAACACAGAGAGACAGTTGCCCTACGAGCGGTGTCGCCTGTAATCTGGAAGCAAGATCAGTTGTCTCTTCTGCCAGGCAGCCGGAGCTGACGGCTCTGGAAAGGTTGGTGAAACTTCACAAAGTCCTTTAACACTTTGTTAGGCATTGCTTCTCTCTCACTTGGCACTAAATAATGCACCAGGTGCAGCGGGCTGGGGCTGAAAGGAGACGAGTGCCTCGGAAAGGCTCCCAGCACCTCTGCTGTTGTGCTTTTTTGGCATCATCTGTGGGGCCTTTGCTTCTGTCCGTGGTTGGAGTCCACAGGAGCCTGCAGGATTTTGGGGTTTAGTGAGTGGGATTGCAGTGTCCTCTGAATGAAGGTTCACACCTCTGCTCTGACTCCTTGTGGTCAGGTAACTGTTCCTCCCCAGACACAGAATATGTTTGAAGTTGTGCTTCCTCTGCTGTCTTTTCCCTTTCAGAACACCCTTTCCCCAGGTGATTGTACCCTTGGGAGCTGGAACGTCTCTGGAGAAACCCGGGAGAGGTGGCTTGCTTTTGTTGCTGTGTACATGAACTCTGCCAGGCTGTGGGGGTGGCTCTGTCAGCACACAGAAGCACCTGCTGCCTGTCAGGGTGATCCTGCCTGATGCTTGTGGCAACCAGAGGCTGATTCTCAGTCTTTGGGAAGGCGCAGATGAATGGAAGTGTTAAAAAAAAATGTGGAGATGTAGTGCTTATGGACATGGTTTAGTGGTGGCTCTGGCAGTGCTGGGTTAATGGTTGGACTCAATCTGAGAGGTCTTTTCTAACCTTCCATGATTCTGTGATGGTTTTCTCCATCAATTTTACAGTTTTCTTGGAGGTTCCGTGTATAAAAACATTTCCTTCACATTTCTGGTGTCCTCAAATCTGCCATGCAGCATCCCAGGGCACACAAATGCTGTGTTTCCTGAGAGTTACCTACTCTTGTTGTTTGGGCATCAAATTTCCCAAAATTTTGTTTATCATTCCTGATGAGGATTGAAAGTTGGACTGCTCTGTCCATCTAGTCCTCTCACTGAGCAGCAGATTTTCCACCCAGCATTAGGGTGGGAAATTTTCCACCCAGCAGTGGCTGCCCTGGGAGGACTTTGCTGTGAAGATAAAGAAGAAGGACATAAGAGGCAAGGGTTTAATTGGGAAAGGAAAAGGGGGTTAATTACACCCCCAGCAGTGATGAGTGGAGAGCTGGGGCTGCACAGGGCCTCTGCAGGTGGGCTCTGCCCACCCCCATGGCAGCAGCTCTTTCCTGCTCCCTGATGTGGCAGAAACCCTCTGGCAGGTTTTCCAGCTGACAGCTGGGAGTTAATGAGTCCAGTTTCCAATCCAGATGGACAAGTGAGAACCTCCTCTGCCCAAAATATGAAAATATTTACAGTCTGCTCTGCAGACAGCCAGCAGTGGGGCAGAGGCTGCCTTTGCTCCAGAGCAGCTCCCTGCAGACTGGAGAGATGGAGCAGAGCCTGGCACTGCAGCATGGGTCTCTCAGGGGTTGGGATGTTTGGATGGAATGTCTCAGGGCAGAGCAGGGAGCTTGGCCTGCACCTTCAGCCACGGTTAAAGCTCTGCCTTGCAGAGCCAAGCCTGCAGTGACTCCCCAGCGTTTGTGCTGCCCAGAGTCATTTTCTGAAGTATCACAGTTAAAAACTAAGGAGCCATAGCTGCTGCTGCTGATCAGGCTGCCAGAGTGAAGTTGATGTGAACGTGCTGTTGGTGCTGCTTCTGCAAAGATGAAACCATCTTCTGTTCAGCGGGGAGCCAGTGATCCATTGCTTGGCATTTCAATACCCATGGCTGCAGCTTCCAAGCATCCTCAGGCTGTCTTTGCTGCTCCTGCTTGTCACAGGTCTTCTCCTGTCTCACTGGCTGCACAAACAAGGTTTTACACCTATGGAAACACAATTCTCAAGGTTCTCAAGCCTCCTTCTGAGGCTGCTTTGAAGGAGTTGCTGTGGAAAGAACAGGACTCAGTGTGGGGAATAACTCAGTCCAGTTTCATTGCCAGTCTCTGTCTTTCAGGAGATTTCAGTGGGCAAATGAGCCAGCTCTGCTTTAAGCTGAGAAGAGGTTTTTAAAGCTGGAGAGGAAGGGGGCAGGAGGGATGCTTTGGCTCAGGAGCCCCGTGCCAGCCTGTCCCACAGCCCGTGGTGGTGGCTGCTGAGGGTCCCCCTTGTCTGTGGGTGTCCTGCTCCTGCTGCTCGCTGGGATGTCCTGAGCTGCAGCAGCTCCTGCTAATTGCTTTGCTGAATTAATGACTGTCCACACCATTGGCTTCTCGCTGACCTGGACCTAACTCAGACAGTGGTGGGCAGGTCTCTGAAATATTTATGGCAGCACGGTCAAGAGAGGGCTGTGAAATACGGAGTGAAGCCACCAGGGTCTGCTCGTTTTTGCAAAGTTTGATGTGTCTAATCCAGGAAATGGGAGCCTCATCAGATCAGCACAGATTTGCATATAGAGGGAAGGCAAATGGAATTTTAAAAACCTCATCTATACTAGATGAAATGCTTCTTCTGCAGGTTTCTTTATAAAATTACTTGTTCCCGATGTGCAGAGGGGAGAAATCTCGACTGTGGGGTTGTTATAATCTTGTCTGGCCAGCGACAGGAGAGCTGGAGGATGATTCCAGCAGGTAGGAAAGGCCAGGCTGACTTGAGAGCAAATCTTCAGGGCTTGGAAGCTGAGTTATGGTCACTGGTAGCTCTCCCTCTGCTTGTTTTCAATTCAACCTCTTGCATAAGATGCCTTTCATCTCTGAAATGTATCTTGTGCTTGTCCTTTTTATTGCCATCGCCTTCATGGGCTCCCCTCTCAGCTTCCTCACCCTCGTGGGCTTTGCTTTGCCTCTCACCTTCCCACCACAGGATGCACAGTGTCCCTCACACTGGCTTGTGCCTAATTCCAGGTCTTTGGCAGGGCTGAAGCTGCGGGTGCTGCTCCTGCCTGGGGTGTGGGGCAGTGCCAGGCAGGTGTCACACCAGGCACGTCCTCGGTGCTGGGGAGCTCAAACACTCAGGAAACCTCCCGAGTGCCAGTGAGCAGAGTCCTCAGGCACACAGCTGACCCACTCCAGGAGAGTTCATGGTCATTCAGACTGGGACATGGCAACCACAGCAAATAACAGAATTTATAGGCCACTCACTGAATATGCACATTAAAATATTAACAAAAAAAGGCTCCCACTTTAGAAAAGCTGCTTCTCTAATTGCACAAGTGCAGTAATGCTGTTTTAGTGGTATATTTGGTAGCATGGTATAAATGCAATACATTTTATATATGTGTATAATAACTGCAGTATATTATATATATATTTTTTATATGTATATGGAAAGGCTGAGAGAATTGGGATTGTTCAGCCTGGAGAAGAGAAGTGACCTAATTGCCCCTTTCAGTGCCTGAAGGAGCTGACAAGAAAGGTGGAGAGAGACAATTTCCAAGGGATGGAGTGCCAGGACACAGGGAATGGCTTCCCACTGCCAGAGGGCAGGGATGGATGGGATACTGGGAAGGAATTGTTCCCTGGAAGGGTGGGGAAGCCCTGGCACAGATTCCCAGAGAAACTGTGGCTGCCCCTGGATCCCTGGCAGTGTCCCAGGCCAGGCTGGACAGGGCTTGGAGCAGCCTGGGACAGTGGGAGGTGTCCCTGCCATGGCAGGGGTGGGGCTGGATGGTGTTTAAGCTGTGTTTTCCAGCCCAGGCCATTCTCTAATTATGTGATGCTGTGTTTAAACTTTAATAACGTGAGACCTCAGAACTGGGTAGCTCCTGGTGCCTGACTTAGCCCCAGGACAGCACCCTCACAGCAGGGGGAGGGACACGCTGAGTGTGGCCAGGTACAGTCCCACAGGCCTGTTCCCTGTGTTTCCTATCTGCTTTTCCTTCACCTGGGAGGTTCTGCAATCAGTGTTTTCCCACCACACCCATGAGGGTGTTGTTTCAGCATTTCTGTAATGAATTAGGAGCCAGTTTTTCCCCTCAAATGCAGGTGAAACTTGTCTTCTGTCATTTCCAGAAGTGCCGCTGTCCTGGCAGCACTGGTGTGGTGAGAAAAAGCCCCACATGTACTGCTTGGATTGCTCAGGTTTAGGAGCAAAGTGGAGTTGGGGTGGGTTTTTGGTGCGTCAGGTCAGTCCTGTCCCTTGCTGGCCCTGATGTTGCTGGTTTCACAAAACAAACTGGTTACAAAAGTCTTTCGCAGTGATGCTCATTCTGGCAAAAACTAATTGTGCTTCTGAGCAGCCAGAATGAAAGTCTGCAGCTTCTCTAACACACAGCCATGGGCTGGGGTGTGGGGCATTGCCAAAACAAGGGTGCAGTGCTGTGTTTCATGAGCAGAGCCATGACTCCTGCTAGTGGTTTGTGGAATTCCGAGCTCTGCAGGGTGTTCCAGGTGATCTGGAGGGGTCATAAACCAGGGGATGAGGCACTGAGAGTCAAGCAGTGGTTTTAGTGCAACAGGAGGAGGTTAAGCTGCAGCTTTCAGAATAATTTCAAACTTAGCTTTAATGATGCTCGGGCTGCTGGTGGTGTAATAGCAGCAGACATCAGCAGTGGGAATCATTCCTGTGGTTACATTTACATTGTGTGGTGGGGGAAAAGTGCTTTGAAAGAAGAGAGGCTGTTTCCCAGAGAAGGCATCTCTCATTCCTCTCTTTTATCTCCTTCCTGCCAAGCCGGGGATGCTGTGAGCGTGTGAGCTGCTGAGAGGTGCTTAAATGTGTGCTGGGTGATGAGGAATATCTTGCTCTGGTTTTTATGTGCAAGCAGGCTGTATTTTCTGCAATAACTCTAATAACCTTCGTGTGGCTGTTTAGAAGGATGAACCTCATTAAAGAAGAGGTATTTAATAACAGGCCTATTTTTATCTCTGTCTTTATCTAACAGTCTGTACATTTATTTCAAGCTTGTAACAGTGCCTTGGAAGAAAAATGTTTTCCCTCCTCTAGAATGTTTTGGCAGTGCCTCCAGCCTTGGTTATCTTGAATTTCCAGTTTGACTATCATCCCTCCTCCTTCCCAAGCCAGAAAGCCACACCGGGCCCACGGCTCCAGCATTTCCCTTGGGTGTTATGGGAATGTGGTTTCAAAAGGTGGGACTGAAATGGTCACTGAAATGGTTCTGAAGATTTGATCAAATATAACCACAGCAACTCCCTCAGGCTTCAAATGTGTGATCTGGTGTGGGACAAGCATTGCAGGCCTTGCAGTGTTTGCTGCAGGATGTTACTGACCACACGCTCTGGGAGAGGCTGGCAGCTCTGGGGTCAGGCATTCCTGCAGGGGTCATTTATTTTTTTTCCTGAATTTGCAACTTTGTTCTGTAGTTTCATAAATTAAACCTTGACCTATAAATATCTTGCAGACATTGTGTTTCCAGCCCACTCTGCTGTATTTGCTGTCATTGCTGGTGGCGGTTGAGGCAGCTGCCCCAGCCCTGAGGGGGTGCAGCATCTCTCCAGTTCCTTCCACATCCACCTCTCTGGCATTGCTGGCTCTGTGTTCAGACTCCCTGCCCTGACTGAAGGTTTCTTGGAGCAGAAGTGCCCGGCAGCCTCTGGCCAGGATGGCCATTTCTGAGCCCTTTCCCCAGGACACATGTGGCCATAGGCTCCAGGAGCTGCTGGATTTGGGCCCTGGGATGTGTGTGGCAGTTGTCACAAAAGAACTTTGCTCTAGAGCTGATCCCTGTTTTTTCCTTGCTGTTCAGTCTGAATCGTGTACCTCCCTAAACCACAGCCTTGCAGCATTATCTTTTTCCATAATTAGAGAGTATTTTCCATGATCTTGCTCAGGCCCTTCCTGCCTGCAGTCTCCCCCATGGGCTAAGGCCTGACTTACTGAAACTTCCACAAAACTGGTGCTGGGTGGGCAAGGACAAGGTCAGAGGGTTTGCAGGCAGTCAGCACAGTCAGATGGCTCCTGTGAGGAATATTTCACCTGGTCCTTCACAGTTCATGCCTGCAAATTGTGCTCTTGCTCAGTTGGGGCTCCAGCTTTTTTTTTTTTTTTTCTTTTTCTTTCCTAAGTTATTTAATTTTCCATATATTTACTTATAGAATCACACAAGCAACAGGTCTGCCTTTTCCACAGATCCTTCCAGAGCCATGTGCTGTGTCTGCTCCATTCTGGTGTAAAAGCACCTTGCTCCTCTGAGGAAAACTCGGAATATCCATCCAGCTGCCTTGACTGAGCGAGACATTTTCTCTGAACCCTGCCCTCTGTTCATTTTAGAATCTGCAGGGAATTTGGGACATAAATTAAAAAGCTATTTGATGTTCCTTGAGGTCTAGAAGCTGGTTTTGCATTTGTTCTTACTTGAACGCACGCTGAGACAAATGGCTCTGCTTTACTGAAGCTGCTTCCTTTAGCATCCTGAGGAAGCTTCTGAGTTAGAAAATAAATATGGCTCTGTTTTTCCAGCCCTGCTTTACCAGAAAAAGCCTGGGAAAGAAATGTAATCTCCTTGGGTCTGTCCTGATGTTTTGTAGAACTAATTCCCATTTACTGGAAGAACTCTTACACGCTAGATTCACGTTTAATTTTTTATTATGTGTTTACATTTTGGAAGGAGTAAGGGCGGTAGTGTTGGAAATTCTAATGAGGGACAACATTTCTGATTCAAAAGATCTTTCTTCAGTCCAGAGATTCTTTTTCCTCTCTCCTGATTTTTCTGCCTGCTCCCTAAGACTGCAGGAAGTTTTGGGTCATTCACTTGCAACAGGATGTTATCTGAATACAGAATTAATGTATGCAGCCTGTCACTTGGAATTGCTGCTGTTCTGCTGCTGGAGAGCTCCCAGGGTTGCAAAGTCCTTGCAAGCGGCAATAACGGGAATGTGCCTCTGATCCTGCAAAGTGAGAGAAGGAGCGTGGAGCTGCAAGTCTCCCCCATCACTGCAGGGTGTGAATAAATAGATCTAATCAACAATTTACATGTTAGCCCCAGTCCAGGTTTTATTTTTAGTCGTTCAGCCCAAGCAAAACCTCTGCATTTTGAGCTGGTGGTGTTTCTAAAAGCACCTCTGAGTGATCACCAGGGCTGTATTTTAAGCTGCATTTACATTTTGATGGAATCTGCTGCTTTTCTTATCTGAAACAAAGGCCACCTGATCTTCATTAATTACACTATAATTTCACCTGCTAACCAGGGGGCTACTAATTACACTTATCTCCCTGTTCTCCACAAGATAACACACAAGCAGTTGTTATCCCTGGCTGTATCTGGATTAGCTGGAGCTGTAAGGAGGTGGCACATGGTGATGGGTTTTACAGGTGTAGTGAAGGCATTTATGGACTGTCTGAGGTAAAGCTGGAGGAGGGATGCTCGGCCCTGCTCACCCTGCTCCTGTCCCAGGAGGTCCCTGGCATGAAGGTGCCATCCTGCAGCAGCTGCTCCTCCTCTGCATCGCTGCAGGGACAAAAGGGAGCCCTGCGGAGCCAGCACGGAGGGGACAGGCTGGGCAGCACCTGGGCAGCACTGCTTTAGCCATTTATCCCTGCTCCTGCCACCGAAGCTGCGTGCTGGGTGGAGATGTGTGTGTTTGGGGAGGGCTGGCCCCACCATCAGCTTGTCAGGGTTTGCAACACTGGCAGCTGGGGAGAAAACTGTTATTAAGTGTAACGTGGCACCTTGGATATGGAAGCATGGGGAGACAATAAATACAGCCTTCCATAATGCCATTTTATAGTGTCACTCTTCAGAATTTATTAAGACTTAGTTGCAGCCATGCCTGCAGCTTCCTGTGCTCGAATCACTAAATTGTGTTCATTATCTCCGGCACTGGCTCTGACCTGCTGTGTTTTACAAGGGAGGAGATACTGGAGGCGTGGGGACACCCTGGCTGCTTTCTTTGGCAGCCGTTCCCGTGGTGAAATCCAGCTTTTCTGGGGTTTGCTGTGACACCCCGGGCAGTGCTCGGCTGCGTGGACGGACCCCAAGTGTGTCGTGGTGGTTGATGAGAGCACTGAGGGACTCGGGCACCGAGGACCTGCCCAAATCACCACAGCTTCAGGGGAACAGGGACGGAGCTGGGCGAGGAGGGGTGCCATGGGCATCTGGGAGCACATTGGCACATTTGTCACCCACTGTGGGACCACTCCAGCATCTGGGCAGTCTCGGATGTGTTGAGGATGCTGGAGGTGGCAAAGGGTTCACGAGAGCTCCCTGAACTGCAGGCAGGGTGTTGCTGCAGCCCTGTTTGGTGTCCCCTTGCTGTGGCTCTTGGGAGCTCGCTGCTGCGAATGGCACCAGTGTTTTCAAATGAAAACACAAATGAAACTGTGCTCCTTTCTCCCATTCATTGTCAGGACAAATCAGCAGCAGCATGTTTGTGTACCTCTGCCCCCATCCTCAGCATTTAGGTCCAGCATGGAGGAAAACAAGTTCGAGCCCAACCTTCTGATAATTTATTATGTTCCTTGTGCTTAAGGGCAAAATTTAAGTTGCCAAAAGCAGATGTTTGCATGCTCCCTTTTTAGCTCTCAAAGTACTTTCTGTGTGCTTGATTGATGGATGTCCCTGTTACATTAATAGCTGGGCTTTGCAGAAAGCTGTTATTACCAGGAGAATCTGGTGTGGGTTTCAGTTTTTCTTCTTGCATTGAAAATCCATTATTAATGTCTTTTTGAGGAAAAAAAAAAAGCTTCAATTCAGGCATTTTGCTTTGCTTTCTCAGGCTTCTTCTCAACTGTCTTCACTGAGGTGCTTTTAAAATCAATATTACAAGTGTTCTTTATATTTTACTGGGTGGTTGAGGGTTTCTGTGTCTTGCTATTGATTTCTGATTGTACTGCAGGACATGTAGGTGCACACAGGTTCTTGTGTGATGGATAACTTCGTATGTGTCTTCCTAATCATCACTGAGTTGGCTTTTTGCATCTACCCTCTTGCTGCTGACGTGGAAGGCACCAGGAGAGCTCTGAGTGCAATCCTGAAACACCAAACATGTGACCACTCATTTAATTTGGGTTTGGTTTTCAGTCAGAGACAGGGGTCATGTGAGGCTTGTGAGGGCTCCTCTTTTGTGTTGTCTTTGCAGAGTTCTGCCCTGGCTTCTCAGGCAGCTTCATGTTCTGCATTGTGGGAGCACAGCAAGTTGTCCTGGCTTTGTGTGGGGTGGTCTTAATGCACCTTCAGCTTCAGGCACAGACCTTGTCCCTTGGGCCAGCTCTGCTGGCAGATCTCAGCATTTCAGAGCTGCAGAGTCACTGGATCCCAGAATGGTTTGGGTTGGAAGGGGCCTCAAATTTCATCCAATTCCTACCCCCTACCATGGGCAGGGACCCCTTCCACTGTCCCAGGCTGCTCCAAGCCCCAGTGTCCAACCTGGCCTTGGACACTGCCAGGGATCCAGGGGCAGCCACAGCTTCTCTGTGCCAGGGCCTCCCCACCCTCTCAGGGAACAATTCCTTCCCAGTATCCCATCCATCCCTGCCCTCTGGCAGTGGGGGTCCAGTTCCTGATGCAGAGTTCCTCTCCTGAACAGGCCCTAGACCTTCAAATGTGGAGGCTACACTTGGCTTGTAAGGAACTGGTTGTTGCAGTTTGTCTGTCCGTGCTGGGGACCAGAGCAAAGCACTGGTAGCAGAGCTGGTCCCGTGTCCCTGGAGCAGCAGGGCTCAGTCTGTCTGTCCGTCAGGGCTCAGTCTGTCTGTCCGTGCTGGGGAGCAGAGCTGGCAGCGGAGCCGCTCCCGTGCCCCTGGAGCAGCAGGGCTGGGATGTGGGAGCTGCTGGCAGAGGACACGGCAGCCCCAGCCCGCCCTGGCCTGGCAGTGGGCTGCTTGCCCAGCCGGGAAGGGGACAGGGCTGGCATGCATAACAATGGGCAGGCTCTGACCTTGCCGCTGGAACTCACTTAGCGATTCTGTTGATGTTCTGGAAACGAAAATACAATTCAGGCCACCTTCTCCTCCACGCTGACCCTGAGAATCTGGGAGAAGAGCTACTGAATAATTAGGGGCCTTTTTTTTTTTTCTTTTTGCTCGAGTTACTGCTCAGTGTTGAACTGTGCTCTGAAGTGTCATTAGTTCCCTTGAACTTATTGGTCCGAGTGTACTTTGCATTAATATAATTACGTAAATTGCAGTCTCATTAATCACCGGGGGCTGCAGTGCATCCCTGTTGTGCAGTTTTGTGGGTGGCTTGGCTGGTGGGAAGCCCTGGGCAGGGGTGAGGCTGTGGCTGGAGCACTCCCCCTCTCTCCTGTGCCTGCTTTAGCTGTGCTTTGTGTGTGTCTCACCCTGTAGGACCTGGAGCGTTCCCCAGCACTGCCATCATTTCAGGGAGCAGCCTTGCTGCTGCAGAGGACAAAAGGGAAAGGAGGGTTTGTCCCAAGGGACTTTTGCTGGACCACATCCCTGCTGCTGTCGCTCTGATTTGGGGTCCCGAAATGCAGAGCCCAGACTCGTAGCTTTGCAGTGGACACCCAGAGCCCCAGCTCTTGCGCAGGGACTGCTGCAGGGCTGTTTGATGATGCTGTGGCTCTGTCTTCGTGGCAGAGCTCTCAGCCTTCCTGGCAATGTAAATTCTCCTGGCTGCATGCTAAAATTACACTGAGTTATTGATTTATCTTTGAGAGGATTTCCTTCCCGAGGGACATTTCTGGCTGTTGTAGTGATTTAGTTCTTCTGCAAGTGCAGAATCCGTAGCACAGCAGAGCCACCCTCCTGCCCTCGAGTCTGCGGCTCAGGGTCGCGCTCCCTCAGGCTTCCTCTGCAAGCTGATTTCTGTTCCAAGGCTGGGACAAGGTTACATGGCTGTTATTTCCCTGTAACAACTGCAAATAAAAGGTCATTTTCAACTTTCCGCTGCAGAAGCTGCAAGTCTGGGACAAGGCTTTGTGCCGTGGCACCAGCATTATCTTGGGCATGTCTCAAACCCAGCTCCAAGGCTGGCGCATGGGACGTGTGAAGCCATGCCAGCGTTATACACCCGGGCTCCTGGGAATGCTTTAGTTCCTTAAAGGGGGGTATGATGGGAGCAGGATCATGCTGGCACTGCTTTCCTAAAGCTGCAGGGTACAGCTTCTTTTTGCTTTGCTTCCTACTGACTCACCATGGAGTGTCTCTGAGAACCAGGCCAGGCAAGTTCCTGCTGGTGGTCCTGAGGAGGCAAAGCCAGGTCTCTTCTTCTGCCACCCGTTTTCTCCCCTTGGGCTGAAGTCACACCCCACTAGTTGTGGCTCAGCTGGTGAGCACCATCAGTAGAAGGGCCTGACCCTTCAGGACATGGCCAAATGTTTCACCTACTCTGTGGCTGGAAAAGGCCCAGCTCTGTGTCCTTGGGTGCCCATTTGAAGCACATCCCTGTGGGTTCCTGAGTCTAACCCCCCAGTGGATTTGGCACCGATCTCAGCTGCACACTGGTAAAACGTGAGGCTGCTCGTGCATGTGGCATTATAAAACAGCATCCACCAATTAGGCCCAGGGAGAACGTCAATTTATTTTCCTGTGAACCAAGTGTGGCACAGCTCCTTCCTTTCTCAGTGATCTATCTGTGAGATAAAACACGTCCTTAGTGTCTGTCTTAAATACTGCAGTGTTGACAAGTTCTCTTGACAGAAATTAGGCTAATGTCCCTTACGACTGCGTTAGCTGTAGAAACAAGGCTTTAAATTGAAGCTTTGCAAAGCACTATTCCGATGTGCTCTCCAAGGCATCTTCTTATTCCAGCTTTTATTATCCAAATTTGTTCTCACTCTCGCTTGGCAGCGGGGCTGGCAGGCAGCTCTTTCCATCCATCCTGCTCGTCTCGCAGTCGGGGGGTCGGATCAGGCACCTTCCAGGGCTGAGCTGGGAATGTTGGCCAAACGTCTGCGGACCTGGGTGCCCTTGGCTCCAGGGGATGCTCCGGGCTCGGGGAGACACCGTGCTGGGATGTGGGTGAGAGGAGCCAGCTGACACACAGCAGAGAGGTGGGATCCAAGTCAATAAACTGCACGCCCTGCCAGCAGCACAGCGTGTCCTGAAACGCTCCCGGTGGGAGCTGGAGCTGGGAGGAGGGAGTTGGTGTTGTACGTGTCTTATCCTTCAGTTCCAGCACTGACTGAGTTACACACTCAGAAGCTGAGGACAGGAACAGGGAATGCTGAGGCCTGGTCATGAACACCCTTACCTGAGCTTCTCAGCCTTCCTCTGGAAAACAGCTTCCTTTTTTACTCCTTTATTCTCCTCAAGTTGCACAGTCTTAGCCCTCAACTCCTCGTTTCCAACCACGGATTAGCCATGGCCAGCTTAGACCTCCTGATTCTCACACTGGTGTTGGTCCTGGTGGATTATCCCTCCCTAGAGAGCCACTGTGTCCTTTCTGTGCCTCCACATTGCCAGGTTCCTTGGTGACCATCTCACGAGTCCCCGAGAGAGGAGGAGAGGCTCTCTGAGAGTGACAGATGTGGGAGACACGATGGTTGATGATGTTCTGGAGGTGCTAATCTCCATCATAGTAAAGAAGCCAGTGGTGCCTCTCTCAAAAAGGTATTGGATGCCTAAAATTCCACAGAATTAATACCATCCTCAGTTCCTTCTGTCAGGTTCTCAATTCTCCTGGTCACCTGCCTTGTCCTTTCCTGCCTATGTCCTGCATTGATCTTCTCGGAACAGAGCCAAGCCTTCAGCATCCCAGATGGGCTTTGTGCAGTAACAAATAGACCTGAGGGATGACAATTATAGAATGGATTGTAGCGTTGGCTTGGGGATAAATAATGTAGTGAGTTGGAGAGGGATTAAAACTGGCTTTTGTAAATAAGCTTCTCATGGATGTTGACTTGGGGAACATGGTGAGACAAAGGTCACTGCAGTGTCTGGGCAGCCTGGTGTGTCATTTGAGAGATGAAATATCAAGAGTGTGGCTGGATACCTTTGGTCTCTCTGTTTCTTCTTCTCGGACCTTTGTGGGATTAAGCTCTCTAAACTGCTGCAGTTCACAGACTTCAAGCCTGGTATCAGAAGAAAAAAGAAATCAAGTGCCTCATATTGAATCCTGAACACATGGCTCCTGCTGTACCCGGGGCTGTGGGAATGCACTGCAGTGCCTGGCTTGAAGCTGGGGAGAAGGGTTTGCTGAGAAAGTGAAAACATGCTGTGTCCACTTTACAAAAGGGCAGCCCTTCTTCTTCCTTCCCTGTGGTTATTTTTCTCCTGGTGTGTTTTCTGCTGTTGCCCTGCCAGGGAGAGCAGCCCTGTCAAGAGGGAGGTGGGAGAGCAGAGCACTTAGAGGAGCTCTTTGCCACAGGAAGCGTTTCCCTGTTGGAGCAGCAGCAGCAGCAGATACATCAACAGATGCTGCAGCAGTGCCTCCATCAGAGGCACTGTGTTTCCCTCTGGAGCCCTGCTGTCACCCCTTCCTTCCCTGAGATCCTCCTCCCCAGGCACCTCGCTGGCCTCTGCCTTGGCTTCCATCACTCCGAGACTTCCCAGGAAGGCCCAGGCCCTGGTGGGAGGGACACCCTGCCCTGTGTGTGACACCTGTGTGTGCCAGCTGCCCCTCCTGCGCTCGTGGTGCCCCTGGCCAGGAGAGGGGCGAGGTTTGGTGTGTGTCCAGCAGGCAGCTGGCTCGGCTCTGGGCACGAGCCTGGCTACGTGTGCCACCACCCTCGCCTTGGCCGCCGGCGAGGGTGGGCAGGAGCCGCACAGATCTGCTCTGGCACTGCCAGCCAAGGTCCTGCCTGTCCCATGGTCCTGCCTGTCCCCACGGGCTTGCCTGCCTCTCCCTCCTTCCCTCCCTCCCTCCCTCTGTCCTGCTGCAGGAGCCGGAGGCGAAGCCAAGTGGCTTTGGCAGGCGGTGTGAGGAGTGAGCCCAGCCCTCCCGGGGTGCCACGGTTTGGATACCAGCGTTCCGAGCACTCGGCACCAGCTGATCAGCTGGGAAAACATAAATCCTGGTGCTACGGGAGAGCCCTGGCTCAGGAAAAGTGGCAGTTGTGAGCCCTGTCCAACCCAATGTCCAAATGGAATGGTGCTTTCACATCTCTAATCAAGAGTTACTTAGCAGAGAGCCCCTTCCTTGTGAGGCTTTGTTCTCCGCTAGCTGTGGATTGAATCACGGGAGGAGGGATTGGATTCTGGCATCGCTTTAAAAACGTTTTCATTCTGTTTGCTGAGGGGAACAAATTACAGAGAAGACCTTTCAGCACTGGGACAAAAGAGTGGTCAACCAACCTTTTCAGCCAAACACCAGTGTTTGATGTGAAGGCCTGATGGATGGTGCTTAAAGACATGGTTATTGCAGCAAGGATGGCGTTAAAAATCACAGGGTGCAAGAAAGTTCTCCCAAGGGTTACTGTGGGGGTGTGTCTCCCTGTAACCTTGCTTGTGAGGAGCCCTTAACACCCCGAGTCCACCCGGTGATCTCTGTGGCATCAGCCACCGGAGAGCAGTAGCACAGCAGGCACCAGCAGGTCACTGTCTCTTGCTAAATAAGAAACTGGAATGGAATCAGCCCTTTCAGGGTGGCATCACTGCCCATGGAAGGGGGGTTGGAAATGGATGATCTTTAAGGTCCCTTCCAATCCAAACCATTCCATAATTCTTCCCCTGCCCCCTGTTCAAGTGGGGTTCCAGTCCAGCAGAAAGCAGTGCTGCTGCTTTGGGACCCGTGAGGAGCCTGGGCAGGAACACGTGTGGTGTTGGGATGTACCAGAACAGGGTGACTCTGGGGCTTTCCCAGGAATGGCTTTGCTGCCAGCAGCAGTGCTGGGTGTTGAACAGGGATGGATTCACCCTTGGCAAGCTTGAAAGCATTTCAGATGGCTTCTGTCCCTGCTCCACTGCAGCATGGAACAAAATCAGTGTTGGAGAAGATGTGGCACTTAGACATCACGGGTTTGACAGCTCGATTTCCAGGATATTTATTAACATAGCTTGGAATGTCACAGAAAGGTTTGTCAGATAAACTAACTAACTGAAGTGTCTTGCATGAGACTTCCTTGATTTGTTGAGGTGCTTTTAACTGTTCATTCAGTCTCTCAACAATTCATCCCATTCAGGCCTTTCTGGAAGACCCTCTGTGAGCTGCTGCCACAAACTGAACGTCTGTGGCTTGGGGATCAGGCCCTGCCTGCTCCGTGTGTGTCTGGGTGCCCTGGGAGGCAGAAGGAAGCAGCAGAGCGAGTTGCTTGCTCATGCTGTAAGGATAAAACTCCTCTTATTGTTTCCTCTGCAATCCCAGGAAGAGAAGGACACCTCTGTCCCTGTCAGCCCTCTGCACAGAGGGATCTTTGTCCTTACTGGGGGGCAATGATCAGAGAAAGCAGCAGCGATGGAACCAGGCTGGCAGCACCAGGACTGTTCCCTGCAGGCAGAGGCAGCACAGCTCCTGCAGCCCGAGGTGGGCAGTGCCTGGGCGAGGTGGCACGGTGCCACTGGGCATGGTGGGTCACCCCAGGGGTTCCAGCCCCTGCAGAGGCTGCAAGCTTGTGATTAAGGGGCAGTTTACGAACGTGGACAGCATACAGTGGTTTTATTAAAGAGTTTTCTCTGTAATTAATTGCAGTAGGTAACCAGAGCCCCTGCTGTCACTGGTGACCTGAGAAGTCAAGAGGCAGTGACCAGGCTGGTGCTTCTCTGAGGAGATGCTGTGCTCAACAGGCAGCTGTGGCTTCCCAGCAGAACAGAGGGAATAAGAGCTGCACAGGGAGTGCATTTGTGAAGCATTTCTTCCAGTGTCACAGGAGTTTGTACTTGGAATGTGGACACAGGTGTCTGAGCTTCCTCACTGCCTGAGGTGGGGAATGCTGGGGGTGCTGGGGCAGCTGCTGGGGGAGCATCCAGGCCTGGTGCTGTGTAACCTCTCCACCAGCTATCGAGAAGAGGTGATATAGAGCATATTAATGACATTTTCCAGTGGCACTTAATTGGGAGGAGCAGTGAGTGCCAGACAGCGAACTAATACAAAAGGCTGTAGCTGAGTGAAAAAGGGACAGAAAGAAATAAAATGAGATTCAGGCTCTGGGCCTCTTCTTCCCATCAGCAATCCATCTCTTCCATACCTGTGTCTGCTACACATCTTCCTTTTGTGTGTGAAAACGTTCTGTTTTGAAGTAACAAGCAATCTGGAGAATGGTAGGACTTGCCTTTATAGGAAAGAAAGGAAAAAAAAAAGGGAGGCAGGTTTTGCTGCTTCCTTGCTCAGCAGCTCTAACCAGAGCCTGGGGTCAGGGCGTGAGCTGAGCCCCCAGACTAGGCCTGGCTCCTCTGTTTTCCTCGGAGCAGCCTGGTGCAGCCAGCGTGCCCTGGTGTGGGACATCCCGTCAGTGTCCCCTGTGTGCCAGCAGCACGTGGTGCCCCAGCCTCAGCCAGCTCCCCAGCCCTGGCACTGGTGGCTGCTGGAGCTGGTGATGCAGCCATGGAGAGCTCTGCTGCTCCCTGGGATTTGTCTCCTTGTGGTTTTTAATCATTATTTTATTAGCGGAGAAGGAGCGGTGCCATCAGATAACTTATTGTGGATGCTCTGTCAGTGTGATTATTTCAATACTGCAGCACTGCCGGTGTGTTTTGCTGGAACATTCACATATTGATTCCAGATTCCTTTGTTGCCTGTACTAGAAAGAAAGTCCCTTTCCTCTCACTCCCTGCGTGGAGAGAAACAAAGAGTAAAGGAAGGTAGATGTTATCTGAGGCTTGCTCACACACTGAGGTAATTTTTGAGAGCGGCAGAGCCACTTACTGACTCATAACTGGGGCTTGTTTTCAACCCCTTAATAGATTTTCAAATTCTCTTACAATGGCAAACAAAGATGCTCACTTGGGGACCAGCCAGAGATCTGCCTCAGCGAGCTGGATCACCTTTGTTCTGCCTCCTCCAGCCTTCCCAGGGGACATTCTTCTGATGTAGGGGACAGAGTGATGCTGCAGGGGGAGAGTCTTGGGTTCCTCTTGCTGGGCAGTCAATGACTAGCAGCTTGGGGGTCCAAGGGGTGGGGGTGGGATGGGATGGGATGGGGAAGCCATTGCCAGGAGCTCAGTGAGTTATTGCACCATCTTGGCAGGAGGTTTGCAGGTCAATGTAGAATGTACCATTTCCCTGGTTATGTTTAATCCCTGCCTGTTGCTGTGCAGTGAGTTGGGGCTCAGCCTTGTCCCCATGCTGAAACACAAACCCACTTGTGGCCAGCAGCACGTGGAATGCTGTGCTGGAAAGGAGCTGGGCAGGATGAGACCTTTCTCCATTAGTGAGGAAACACAGGTGGTCATTTGGTTGGTCGAGGAAAAGAGAGATGGGGTCCTTTGGATATCACTACGTGCTGCATATTCCACACGGCAGCCCTCTGCTTTTGCTAACGTGGTGCTCAAGGTGCCTGATCCTCCTTCAGTTGAGAGCCTGGTGGAAGCATGTCCCATTTTCCATTTGTTTATTTATTTATCATCTTGTTTTCAGCCTCTGCAAAGCTTGATATAGGTATAGAGCCTGGGAAACGTGCACAGAGGAGAGTAACAGATAGTTGTGATTTGGTTACAAGGCAATAATTTAAGTGGACAGGTTTAGCTGATAACATAAAGCACACGAGAGAAATCGCTTCGGTTTATAAATGTCAGCAGAGCCCCTGCGAGCGAGCTGCTGCCTGGTGCTGCTGCTCCCTCTAATATATTATAAGGAGATATAAACAGATGTCTGAAAAAATCTGGCTGACCAAGATTAAAAGAATGGGGCTATAAATTAAAGTCTTCCTCGGCGTCTCTTTAAGCAACTTTATGGGCAGAGCACATCCAGATAAACGAGTGCTGATGCTCGGAGGATCTCCAGGTGGTTTGGGCTGTGGAGGCTCGGGCACGTGGCAGCACCCAGGGGTGGGGACGGTCCGTGGGGACAGCACTGGTGCAAGTCAGAGCTGGCATGGGAGACCAGAGCCTGTCCTGGTGCTTCTGCAGCTGATAAAGGGATTAAAGCAAGAACAGGAATAACACCATCCCTGCAGCGTTGCCACAGGATCAGTGTCTCCTGCTTGGAAAATAAACGCTGTTGCTCTGCTTTGACATTTATTCCCAATAAAGACCTTGTCATTTGTGCAGTGACAAGGGTTTTATCCTCTGGGAGCACTTTACCTGTTGGACACTGTCCTTTTGGCTGCGAGGCAGCTGAGTGATTGAGGGGCCGGTGGGTGGCACGTCCCCAGCAGGGGCACGGGGTGCTCTGCTCAGACCCTGGGGCTCTCTCTTGATCCATCATCCCCAGGCAATGCAGTAACACCTGTTCAAACTGAGAGTAGGTTCAGATTGGATGTTAGGAAGGAATTCTTCCCTGTGAGGGTGGGGAGGCCCTGGCACAGGGTGCCCAGAGAAGCTGTGGCTGCCCCTGGATCCCTGGCAGTGCCCAAGGCCAGGTTGGACATTGGGGCTGGGAGCAGCCTGGGACAGTGGGAGGTGTCCCTGCCATGGCAGGGGTGGAACTGGATGAGCTTTAAGGTTCCTTTCCACCCAAACCATTCTGTGATTCTGTGATTTTATTTTTAATTTATTTTAATTTATTTTAGTTGTGGTTAAAAAAAATCCCAAGTGTGGGCTATTTTTTAAGTGGTAAGGAGTACAAACCAGTTGTGGGGGTGGGAGTTCGCTGCTTCCCCCTCCACAGCTGTAGCCCTTCTGGCAGGTTTGTGGAGGGGATTTCACAGCTTTTTCTACTCACTGGGTAGTTGATTCAGAGGTGGGAAATTAATTAGAATGGAAACTCTTCTTTCCCTTTATGAGGAGCAAGGGATGAGGTCTAGCAGCTGCAGGATTTGCAGCTCTCGGGGAAGTGGCACCATTCAGTAGCACATCTATGCAGTGCCTACCTGTGGATACACACCTTTTATTTGTCTAAGGTGTCAAGGAGAAAAAGCATTCCCAAATGGCTTAAATATAAACGTGTTTTTATATATTTTTAATTGAGTTTCATTTCCCAAATGCAACTTAGCGCAAACAATAAGTAAAAAATTAATTTCTCTCGGGAAAAAGCTATTAACAGAATGATTCTGTTTTAGCAGCATGTGAAGCTGTGTAATTGCTTACATATGTATTGCTCCAGTGTGTGCTCCCAGTTGTTGAATAGTATCAAATTATAGGAATCAAAGAGAATCAACTATTTTTAAGGGAAATGTCTAGAAGCTGCATATTGAAACATGATTAAAATTCAGGATTTCCAGCTTCCTCGTCCAAATCAGCAATTTTAATCACATTATTCAAGTCAACCCACCCTCAAATACACTTTCTACTTCAAAATACCCCAAACTAAATAAGACGGAAGACCTTCCTTGAGCAGCTGTAATATTTTGAAGTGACAATGTCAATCTTTTTGTTGAAAAGAGAGATGGTTTTCATGGTTTATTTATTAAAGCAGTGTGTTTGTCCTGCTGTGCCGTGAACCTGGGCTGCTGTGCAGAGCGGCGAGGAGAGATCCCCGGAGCGCCCAGAGCTGCTTTAATACATCAGGGCTGCGAGTGTTGCTGTGGGGTTCGGATGCTCTTGGTCAAATCTCATTTAGTGTGAAGCAGGAGCAGGCAGGGTTTGTGTCTTTGCCGGTGGCGGCCGCTGTGATTTGGCTGTGCTGGGACTGCACCTCGTGTGCCCCAGGTCTGTGTTTGGTTTTACCGACTGCTGGCTGAGAATAGAAACGGGAGGGCTGGGCCCCCCAACCCCCGGCCCTTCTGGAGCCTGCTCCCCTGCTTCCCCTTTGGATGATTGTCTCAAGCAAAGCCCATCTGCCTCCATGCTGTGCCCTGGCAGGGGAGGCTGCTGCCCCGCGCTGTGCTGCCCGGACCGGGCTGTTCCCGGCCGTGTGACAGCCGGAGCTGCTGCGGCACTGCCGGCGCTGTGACCCGGCTGCCAGCGCTGCTGACACGGCCGGGAGAGCCCCTGGCTCGGGGGGGAAGCACCCAGCCCGGCCCGGCTTTGCCCCCCGAGCACGCCGGTGTCTGCGGAGGAGGAGATCGTCCTCCTGCGCTCGGCACGCGATGACATTTTATCCTAGAACAGCCTGGGTCGGGAGGGACCTTAAAGCTCATCTCGTTCCATCTCGCTGCCATGGGCAGGGACATCTTCCACCAGACCAGATTATCATCATCATTTTTCGTGTTTTCCTTGCTGGCAGAGCCCTGTCTCGGTGTCTCCTGAACCAGGGGCAGGAGATGTGGTGTTGCCCTTTTCATGGAGATCCCACAAACTCCTTTCTGACCAACAGTCCCATCTCCATCACCAGCGAGGGGCACAGCTTGGCGATGGCACCAAACTCCTGCAGAGCCCAACTTCCCAGCGTGGGAGGATGCTCCTATCTATAGACATAGATAGATTAAAGGTCCCGTGTATCACAAGTTAAAGGAGCAGGAGGAGGGATCTGGGATCTGTCCATGGAAAGCATTCCAAGTGTGGAGGAGGCATATCTAGCCTGTCCTCCCATAGTTTAAGTTGGGAAGATAATCACATCTGTCCTCTCACAGGGTGTGATGGAGAGAAAGAGGGTCTACCAGAAATGCAAACCTTGTTTTAACAGGAAATCCTCCAAGATAGATTTTTCCAGGTTTTTCTAAGTGCATTTATACCTGCTGGATGGCTACAGGCTTTGAAATGTTTCTGTCTGAATTGTGACAAACATCCCAGTCTTGCGTAGGAAGCACCAGGTCCTTTGATCAGGGAAATGTCTCTTTGGTCTTGAACAGGGAGGGATCAATCCAGCTGTTCTCGAGACTCGAGCTTTGTGTCTTTGAGTACATGTATTTATTGTAAACATAATTACCCTTGTCTTCACTTCCCTTTGGTAGGAGATGTCCCCTGTCTCCTGCAAGCTGTTATTCTATCCCGGGTATCTTTTCAGGTAAAAGGAAAGAGAGAAAGGAAAGGCTGAATAGGGAATCCTCCTCAAGAGGGAGGAAGGTGAGCAGCTGTGGTCTGTCTGTCCATCTGTGAGCAGCTGTGTCGCTGTTCAGCTGCAGCCTCGCTGTCCTGGGCAGGCAGAGTTCCTGCATTAAGAGAAGAAGAAGTGCCATCAAAAAGTAGCAACCAAATATTGCCTCCTTTCCACCCCGGTGCTGGGCTGGCCATTGAGATGTGTTTGTGGTGAACTGTGACCAAGGAAAAACACTCTGAATTTCCCATCTTTTCTGCATTTAAAACCGAAGCTTAATGTATTCTGTGTATTTTTGTTGGCAGATAGTAGTGATCATAAATTCCTTTTAATACAGTATTTCCACACCAACACAGCCTTGATGTGCAGCGTACCTGGCTGTACTCTGCGGGATGCCTTGATTTCTCTTTGGCAGCTGCATTTTATTCTGTCTGCCCCAATCAGCAACCAATTCCCCTTTCTCTATGTAGCCTCCACATCCACTCCTGATGTGGGGTTTTAGTGCTTTCCTAGGAACTGGGCTGGAAGGGAGGAAGGAACCAGTGTCTGCTGGGCTCAGGGCTTCACCTGCACTGTGGATCAGAGCCAGTCTGGCAGCACAGGGACACCTTTGGTGGCTTGGGGTGGCATTTCTGGGAGGATAAAGCAGCACTTTAGGGGTGCTGCTGGAGGGGAGGGGCGTCAGTGGTGGATACCCCGCTCCTCACGGTGTGGGATGAAGCTTTTCTCCCCCTCTCTCAGGGAGGAGCATGTGCCTTCAGCTCCCAGTTCCTCCCAAAGCTGAAACAGTGCATGTGCTCTGAAATAATTATGTGACCTTTGTTTGTAGGTCAGGCTGTTCCTGCAGGGTCACACGTGCGGCTGAACCTGCAGACAGGAGAGAGAGAAGCCAAGCTCCCAGACAGAGAAAATGGAGAAAGTGACACAAGAGAAGAGAGAAGAAGGAAAAGGTACAGACATGCAAGGCATCAGGGTGGGATTCATGCCTTTTATTAGAGGCCAGGTTCCCTGGTGCACTCAATTACTGTCTTTTCGTGAGACTTAATTGCTGGGTTAGGAGCTCAGCAGTGCTGAAAGCAGAGCCCTGTCCTTCGTGATCCCTTTGGGATGGCACTGGAAGTGCCCTGAGTGCACGTTCAGAGGCACCTTCATGGCTTCTCATGCCACCAAAACTAAATTGGCAACGTGGTTTCTTTGAATGGCATTTAGTCCTTTGAAATATCTGCAGCAACTGGTCTGAAACTGCTTTCTGAGCCCCTCCCCTGGGAACAGCGGTGAGGGGCTGAGGGCTGCCTGAGCCAGGCGCTGTGTCCGGGCTGGGAGCAGCCCCGCAGCCTCACCTGCACACCAGGCACTGCCACAGTCCCCGCAGGTCACAGCACCTCCCCTGCACCCACCTTTGAAAACGTGCTTTACACGTCACCCTTGAACAAAGACTGCTTTAGTTACTATGGGGAATTCCTTTCCTGCAGCGTGTGGGATTTCCCACCGCCACCTGCCACGGGGGTGCTGTCGTGGCCTTCAGAGCCTGAACGGGGATTTTGCATCCCTGTGTCCTGATGTCCTGCCGCCTCTCGGCCCAGGAGCCCCTTTGGCTCCAGCAGGAAGGGCGGCAGGAGGTTTCCTGCCTGCTTTGGTGGCATTGCCGAGGGGCTGCTCCCGTCAGAGCCCTCTCTCTGCCGGTGACAGCTCTGAGCTTTGCTCCTGGGGACACCGCTCTGCCCCAGCCCAGGAACACGAGCAGTGCTCAGTGCCGGGAGAGGGGTCAGTGGGACCTTCTGTCCCTGCACAGGGACCCCCAGCCTGGGGCAGCCGTGCCAGCACCCCCAGGGACCTCCAGCCCCAGGAACCCGGAGCAAATGGAAGCCACAACAATTCTCAAAAGCTGACAGTGCCCACAGGAATTGCAAAAAGAAGCGGGGTCACATCTGTGGCCATCACCTCTGTCAGTCCTGGAGGAAAGGACGCAGCACGGTCACTCCAGCCCGGCCCTGAGGGCTGTTCCCTGTGCCCCAGCTGGCACACGCTGGCAGAGAGGGACTCTGAGCCCAACTGGGGCTGGGAGCCGGGCCCCAGGCACTGGGATGGGGCTGGCGGGGCCCAAAGCAAGCGCAGGGCAGGCCGGGGGTGCTGCTTGTGCTGCCAGAATCCAGGGGACCCCCAGGGCACCGCGTCCCTGAGCGGGGCCACCCAGCACAGCCCCAGCCTGGAGGCAGGGGACCCACTCTGCCTGTGGGCACAGATGGGGAGCATCTGCCTGTCCTGCTGCTGGGGCTCCATCCTCATCCCAGGATCGTGGGCTCCTCCTCATCTTCCTCATCGACCTCCATGTCCTCAGTGTCATCCTCCACATCAACCTCCAGCTCCTCAACAAACTCTTCCACATCCACCTCCAGCATTTCTTCCATATCCACCACCACACCCATTCCATGTCTTCTACAGTGTCTCTGGCAGCCTGCATGAGGGAGCACAGCCTCACAGTGGGGTCCCTGTCCCACACCATCTTCTCGGGGCTGCAGCCTGCCTGGGCAGTTTGGGGGGTGCCCACCTCCCTGGAATGGCACTGTACCCTCACTGGGATGGAGTGCACATCCTGCTGGGATTGGCCTGAGATCCAGGCAGCAGGAAAAGTCCGGGCACAGCTCAGCACCGATGGACGTAGCAAAGAGCGAGTGAGGAGTGACCGCTGGCAGCAAGTGAAGTGTCCGTTGTGCTCATTTCCAGGTCCTGGACATTCCATCTGGAACACTCTGGGAACTGTGATGTCACAAAAGATTCAGGGCCACTCTGCAGTGGGAGATGGAGATTGTGGAATGATCAAATCCTTGAACGGTTTGGCTTGGAAGGGACCCTAAAGATCATCTGGCTCCAACCTGAGCAACCTCCCTCGGGACCCTGTCCAACCCTGGATGTGCCCAGGGATGGGGCACCCACTGCCTCTCTGCACAGGTCCCTGTGCCAGGGACCACCACCCTGACAGTAAAGAACTTCTTCTTCCCATCATCAAATCTATCCCAGCTCTCTTTCACTTTGATCCCATTCCCCCTTGTCCTGTCACTACAGTTCCTGAGGAAGAGTCGCTCTCCCGCTTCCCTGTAGCCCCTTCACACACTGGGAAGGTGCTCTGAGGTCTCCACACAACCTTCTCTTCTCCAGCCTCAACAGCCCTCACGTTCTCAGCCTTTCCCCGCAGGGGAGGTGCTCCAGTGCCCTCAGCAACTTCATGGCCTCCTCTGGCTCTCAGCAGCTTCCCTGGAACAACAGGGGACAGCAGTCGTGGGGGTGTCCCACAACCCATGGAAGGCACTGGCCTTGGGAATTGCCTGTGCTTCCCAAAGTTATGGAGAGAGGAGGAGAATGTGAACAGGAGCTGTGCAGGGAGCCTGAATCACAGAGGAAAGCTGATGATCCTGGGTGCCTGTGCAGTGCTTGCGGAGGGTTCAATGATGCCCCTGGAATGTCTTCCAGGGCTGTGGGGATGTTTCTGGTGGCAGAAGTCCAGAGGAACATTTCTGATCAGCAATGGGTAGGAAATGGTCCTTGGCAGAGGTAGAATTTTCCTGGGATGGGGAAGGAAGATGGTTCAGTTTCTGGAAAGGGCAGCTGAGCAAACGCTGCCAGATCTTGGAGTTCCTGGGGGTGCTGGCACGGCTGCCCTGGGCTGGGGGTCCCTGTGCAGGGGAGTCCCACTGGTGCCACTCCCAGCACTGGGCCCTGCTCCTGTTCCTGGGCTGGGACAGAGCGGTGTCCCCAAGAGCACAGCTGTGACCAGCAGAGAGAGGGGTCAGGCACAGGCAGCCCCTGCAGTGATGCCACCAAAGCCTGCTCAGTGACTCCTGCTCAGGGCATGGAGATGTTCTTTAGCTTCACAATGCCTCAGCAGCTGCATTCCCTTTTTTTCTGTGCAAGAGTGGTTGTGGTCCTTGAACCAAACAAGAAAGGTATAAAGATCAACAGGACGTGTTTTTTAGAATTTCTGTGTAATTTCTGTGTGGATTTACCCTTGCCCTGACTCTGTGTACAAAGCTCATCGGACCTTCAGCTGAAATCTCCAGGTTAAAACTTGCAGTGATTTAGTGGCACAGGGGTGCTTTCTGTATTGCAACATGAAATTCCGAGGTATCAATTAATCAGCTGTTTTTATTGTGGTAGGAATTCAGATTTTGGGTCAGCAGGCTGATTGCAGAGCCCTTGATTGTCAGGGTGAGGTGCCTGCAAACCTCACACAGAATACAGCACTCAGACAAATCTCTTGGTGGGTTTTTTCATTCCTTTCCTCTGCCCTTAGCCATTGCTAGAACGTCACAGTGAAAATAGAATAGAGGCAGTTCACTCGTAACATGTCCTGGTTTGTTTTGTTTCTTCTGCAAGGCTGGGCAAGGTTGATGTCGATGCAAATTCATTCACATCCGAGGAGCTCAAAAAGGCCTTGGCTAAAATGAAGGAAAGTGAGAAGGCAGAAAGGAAGGTGAGTTTCCTGTTTCTAAAGCAATGCCCAGTGCAGGGATGTGAACACACCCTGTTACACATTGCAGAAATACAATGGTTAAAATGATTGCTTGGAAAACACTGTGCAAACTAATTTTTGGTGAATATGGACCTAAATGTACCTTTTCTAACCTGTTAGTGATATTGTTCCCTGGATTTTCTGTATGAGTCTCTGATTCTGTGAATAGTTTGGGTTGGAAAGGACCTTAAAGCTCATCCAGTGCCACCCTCTGCCATGGGCAGGGACACCTTCCACCGTCCCAGGCTGCTCCAAGCCCCAATGTCCAGCCTGGCCCTGGACACTGCCAGGGATCCAGGGGCAGCCACAGCTGCTGTAAACAATGTAATTTATCTGTTCCACTGCTGCTTGATTCAGAAAAATGTCTGCAGACCCCAAAGGGGACTGGATTGCAGCTGATGGTATTTACAAAGGGCATTACTTTCCCTTTCACTACCCTCCTTGCTTTTTGTTTCCAACCTCATGCCCTGGACAGCAAAACCCAAATGGCCATGGTGAGGTTTCCTCACACAAGCTCCAAGTTGTCCATTTAGCTACAAACAATCCTCAACCCAAAGTAAATAGGAAGGATGATGTGTGACTCCTCAGGGGGATCACAGCCTTTCCCCTCTCCCCCTCAGCAGCATTTCCTCAACTCTCGCCCCTCCTGCTGCCTCGGCATTGGCTCAGTCAAAGGAAAACTGAAAGAGGAGTCAAGGCTCTAAAGTTTTGCTGTCACAGAAAGGTTTTTTCTCCCCTTATGTGGCAGCAGGGCATGATTTTGTTCGCTGTGACATTATTTCCATAGCAGCACTGCTGATTGATTGCAGGGCTGCTGGAAATGAGGATCATTGAAATGCAAAAATTAGTGATACTCTATTAGGTGAAAATAAGCCGTATTTTAAAATCCCCTGTTAGAATAGCTTTTGTCCCAGCAACTGGGCTAAAAGCAGCTACATCTAATGGACCTAAAGTATTCCATTTGCAGTCACTCCTGCAGGGAGCAAATCCAGCCTTGAAGGATCTGTGTCAGAGGAAATTGAGTGACACGGAGCGGGTGCCCCTCTGGCACAGGCAGCTCGGAGTGCCTGGGGTGGGGGTGGTGTTGGGTGTGGTACCTGTGGTAAATCATCGTTACACTGATGGCTCCAGCCCTCGGCCTCTGTTCCCACATGAGGAGCAGGACATGTGCAAACCCTCCTAGCTGGGGGTTACTCTGGATGCAAACATATCTTGGTATTTGTGCTTGTGACAAATCCCTTCCGAAAGGGGCTCTCTGCCTTTCTCCTGTCCTGGGGGCAGCCCAGCTCCAGCCTGGCCTCTGCTCCTTCTGTCCCCTGCAGCAGCAGGCTCTGGGCCCAGTGCCACCAGTGCTGATGTTCCTGTGCCTCTGGGGCTCTCTCAGATCTCTGACAGATCCTTTCCTTCTCACCACATGTTTTTTGTCAGCTCTCTCGGTTCATGGCAGCCCTTGGGGTGCTGTTACGGCGAGGGAGATGAGCCGTGCTCAGGACAGGCTGTCTCCTGGCACAGCACTTCAGCTGCCCCCAGCTTATCTCTGCTCCTCCTGCTTCCCCTTCTGACAGCTCCTGTCCCCACACCTTTCCCGGGGAGATAGAGCCATCCTGGAATGTGTTCAGTGCTTGGAATGGCGAAAGCATCTTTGTCTGTATCCGAGATCTCCTTGCAGTCACTGGGCACTTCGGGCTGGATGGGGCCTCTGGAGCTCTCCAGCCTCATGTCCAGCTCCAGACAGGTTCAGCTGTGGGATCAGGGAGGGGGTTCAGGGCTTTTTGCAGTCAGGTTTTGAGAACATCCACTTGCAGGCAAACAGAGAACAGCAGTGCTGCTGCCTGTGGGCTCGATGTTGAGCTGGAAGGATGTGGGATGTAGAAATGGTGCACAAACAGTGTTTAGACATAGAAATGGTGCACAAATGGTCTGTAGATACAGAAGTGGTGTACAAAGCCCTACTGCTCACTTGTACTGTGGGTATCTCACAGGTAACTGGGCTTCTCAGAAGGACCCTCCAACCCTGCCCCTGCATCTCAGAAGCACAGCAATAAATCCATTGGCACAGACAGCCAGGTTCCCTTTGTAAAACTGGGGCTGGTGTTCCTTTCTGTGTCTGTCTTGTCTCTCGTCATCTCCCATCCTCATATTTGCTTTCCTCCTTCTGTTTTCAAGGCTCGAGAGGAAGAGGTGAGGAAGAAGTTCCGGCCCATAGAGCAGCTGAAGGAGGAGTTTGAAAAGCTGAACATGAAGATGGAAACAGATTATGAAATTATGGTTAAATTAATCAGTAAATTCAACAGCTCTGCCTCCACGCTGGATGAAAAAGTAGCGGCGCTTTATGATCTCGAATATTATGTTCACCAGGTAACAAGAATGCATCAGTAACTGCCGTGTAAAATCCAGGGGATACGGTGTCATAAATGGGGTTTTATTTTTCTTATCGGTATCAGGTAATACAAATTGCTTAATTACCATAATCCTGGGACAATAACAGACAGCAGAGGGCTAGTGCAGGCTTATTTTATATCCAGGTTTGAATTAATCATTGCTCGTGCCAGGAGCCAGCAGTATCCTAGGGGTTGCCTATTTTGTTGTCTGTTCTCAGGCTGGTTTTCTTATCCTCTCTTTTTCCTCTTTTATCTCCTTAATGTTACAAAATGGGGTTTTAGCTGCCGTTTTTGGGCAAGTAGAGTGGTGGCTGCTAAGAAAATAATTATTTTCTCACTGCTTCCATGGAAAGCTGCCGTGGTTGAGGGTAGGTGCCCTTACATCAGTTCACAGAGAATGTCTTTGTACCAGGGAAGGTGACAGCCACCCCAAACCCCCTATTTTGTCTTGGTGTGAGTAAGCAGTGGCGTGTAGAGCCTCACTGTGCTAATTAGCTCTGTGTGAGGGTGAACATATTTCCTGGCATCTCGCTTCCTCGGGTTTGTGCTCACACTTTTCCCCCCTCCCTCCGATCTCTCTTGCTCTGCTTTCAGCTCACACATTCCGGCCTCCCCTTGGATGCAGCTGCAGGCACAGAGCTCTCCTCCCCTGGGCTTGGTGCCTTCCTTGGTGCCACCCCTGGGTGGGTGTCTTGGCACCAAGCTCTGCTCTGCCTTGTGGGAAGGGACTTGGCTTCTCCCTTCCCAGTGACTGGGAGAGTCTGGAGGGCACTGGGACAGTTTCCAGTGTCACTTTGTCATTGCAGAGGGTGAATGGGACAACTCTTGGGAGGTGCCAGTGCAAGGCCTTTCCCTGGAGCGGCACTTGTTAAACCAAATGAGGTATTTTGGGGGCAGGTAGCTGAAGTGTTGCTGCTGAGAGAGGGAGTACATGTGCCAGCTGATAGAAGTGATATTTCCAGGGCTCTTTGTCTTGGATTTCCACTCTAAATCTCTGTTGTGGGCATGCAGAGGCTTCCTTGCTGTTTGTTCTCCCTGCTTTTGTGTCACTGCGTGACTCAGAGAATGTGTGAACAATGGGCCCCAAAGAGCTTCATATTTATGCTCAGGGCTAATCTTGCCTGATTAAGGGTGCCAGAGCATCAGGCCAGCGTGCTAAAAAGCAACCCCCAAACACCCTGGGATGCTTTGGATTCCAGCATAACGGTCTGGACTGTTCCAGCAGAAAATCCTTGCAGCACAGGATGGGGCTAACAATTTCAGAATGGCGAGAGGAGCAGGGGCTGGAGCATCAAAGGGAAGCACATCCAGCATCAAAGGGGTCAGAGAGGGGGAATGGCAGGAGCTGGCGGGAGCACAGAGGCTCCCTTGTGCGCCGCTCACAGCGCTGCTCTGTGCCCGCGCTGGCGGGGCAGATGGCTGGGCAGCACCTTCTCGTCAGGCAGGAAGCTGATAAGAAATATGACTTGTCTCTAAGCCAGCATGGCTTTTCCTCCTCTTTCTTCTTCCAGTCAGTTGAATGCGTCCAGAGCATTATCTCTGCTTGGGACTGACTTTAGCAGCACTGGCTTAATGTAATTACTGAACAGCAGCCAAAGGACGCTTGTGCCGCATAACCCTGGAAGGGCTGAACTGTCAGGACTCCTCTGCAGCCAGTCCCAGCCGTGCCGTGGGAGCAGAGGGATCCCTGCAGGTGTGGGTGGCCCAGGCCACGTGTGGGACCATTGTGCTGGTGCCACCTTCCCCAGCCTCCATCAGAGCGGTACCGGTGCCGTAGGCGCTCGGCTCCCGGCCACGCTGCTGCTGCCTCCGGGGCAGGGGGTGCCCCGTGGAGTGGAAAACGCCGTGCCCTGGAGGGCGTGCAAGCACAGGCTGCTCGCTGCTCTGGGTGCTGGTGATGAGCAGCCCGGAGCAGGGGGTGCGGAGCGGCTCATGCTCGGAGCGCGCCGCGGGGAGCGGAGCGGGAGCCGGGGCCGCTGCCCAGCCCGGGGAGATGCTCTCTCCTGCTTTTGAAGAGTCAGCCCAAGGGCTCTGCGTTTGCTCAGCTTTTGGTTGCCAGCCCTGGTTTGCTTCTCCTCAGTCACGATTCATCTTGGCGTGTTCGGGAGCCCGTCTTGGAGAAGGAGCAGGAGGGTTTGGCTTGCCGGGTCCTCTGTAACGCATAAAACCCAAATGCAAATGTGAGGAGGGCAGAGCGTAACTCATAAACAGCAGTCTCGGCGCTTGCACAGCAGTGTGAGGAGCCAAGGCCCGTTCTCAGGCATTGCAAGCTCTTCCTCTCAATTATTTACCCTCCTTATCTTCCTCTCTCCTCTCCTCTGACATGCTACACCATCTCTCTCTGCTCATTTCCTCTCCGTCGCGTACGGTTGACATGCTGCTTTCCTTTGCTCTTGTTTTCTAACACTTTCTCTCTCACCTTCCCTCCCTGTTTTCTTTCTCCTCCAATTCAAACCTGCTCCCTGAATAACTGCTGTCATATTTGCTCTTCTCCCATCTCTCTCCTTGCCCGCTTTGCCTGTGTACTTTACTCAAGAGTTCTTTTGATCTTTGGTTTTTCTTCTGTGCCGATTTCAGTGGACTGAAGCGAGGTAGGAGCTGCTGCCTCACAGCATCCGCTGCTCCCCAGAGAGGTTAATACCTTCAAGTTGTTAAGTTTGGGGATTTTGTTGGTTTTAAAACGGTGAGCGAGGGAAGGAGCTCTTACAACAGACTCTGGTTAAAAAAGATAAACACATCTTCAGCATTAGCTTTACAGCACAATTTATATTCTGCAGTTGAGGTGTCTCACTCAGGCTGGGGCGGCCTGAGGACTCTGGTGCTGCTGAGGTCACAGCAATGGCTGGTTTTACCACGCCAGGTGCTGGATGCAAATTCCTGCCTGTCCATACATTCCTTCTCGTGCAGAAGTCAATGTCTGATTCCAGCACTAAACCAGTTTCTATAGAGGCTGAGTAATAAAAGGACCCACTGGCAGCTGAAATTGGGTTGCTGCATAGATTTCTTTGTAGACAAAGATGGGTCTGCAGAAAAGTGAGAGATCTGGCAGGCCTGGTTTATAGGGACAGTTAAAAGAACAGCATCTGAAAGGATACAAAAGCTGCAGCAAATCCTGAATCAGCCCAGCAGACCTGCAGAGAGCAGCTTTGCAGAGGGACAGCAAGCGGTGGGTATTGTCCCGTTGGGGAGCAGAGACGAGCTGGAGCTCCCCAGGTCCTGCTTTGCTTGGTAATGACAGACCCGTAGGACACAAAGCTTCTTCCTTCTCCTGGGTACCTGAAATATCTGACTTAGGGCCAATTTTGATGAAGGAACATGGCTGAGATAAATATAACACTGAGCATGAAGTCATTGACTAGAAGAGTGCCCTGCATGGCTCGTGGTGTTTGTCCTGTCCCACCCCATCGGGTGCTCGGTTTGCCCTGCTCATAACTCATTTTTATATTCTGTTTCCATCTGCCAACGACTGCTGTTGTCTCCCTGTCTTTCAGGGAGGAGAAATGTCGAATTTCTAAACCTGATTTTTCTGTGCAGGCAGTTCTGAGCATTCATCAGATCCCCTTTTAAACTGAAAAAAAAAAAATCATTGAATACCAAAATGCATCGATTTGACTTTGGACTGAATTTTGTACTTGAGATACTTTGTGCTGTTTCTCTAAATTTTTTCTGTGAGCACTCAGAGCCTTTTCTGATCTCCTCTCCAAGAGCAGATGCCCACTGGGACCGTGCCTGGCTAGCCCCTGATCCAGTTAGAGCCAGAGGCTGATGAATCCCCACCAATCTGTCAACTTTTCCCTACTGGCAGTCAATCCATTATTGTTTGCTTAGAAAAGTCATTGTGGGGCTGCTCAATGGGGAAGCTTCTGGCTGACCCCTCCAAGCAGGGACTGGCTTTTTCTTTCCTTGTCCACGTGAAGTTGTTGATGGAACTCATGGAGAACTCCCAGCCCATGCTCCTCACTCCGATGCCACTTGTGTACCCTGCTGGTGCTGGCAGGCTCCTAAACATCCCTGACTCCTGGTGCTACAATTACAGCATTAATTAATTGCATTTGCAAAACATGCAATTCCCTAGGTCCCCAGTAAAGGCCTGCTCAGGTGAGAGCAAAGAGCTGGAGTTTTTTGACATCAGCAGACATACCGAGTTTTTGACACCACCTGAATGACTGGAATAGGTGTCAAGAGCAGTTTTGATAGCTGTAATCAAAGTATTTGAGTTTCCAGTGATGCCTTCTGCGTGTGACAATGTCCTCCCATGAGGACAGTGTGCCTGTGCAGCCGTGACACCGCTGCTCGTGGGCAGGACTGTGCAGAACTCAGCCACAGCCGCTCCCTCTGAATTTTTAATTCCTTTTAAAACTCTGTGCTGGTTGGACCAGGAGGGAAGGGTTGCTGTGCTGTGTGAAGAGAGGTGTTCTCCAAGGGCTGGGGGTTCGTGCTGACAGGACCTGCTCTCTCCCAGGTGGACAATGCCAAGGATTTCCTGTCCATGGGTGGGCTCCGGCTGGTGATCGAGGGGCTGAACAGCAGCGAGGCCGCGCTGAAGGAACACGCTGCCTTCGTCCTGGGAGCTGCCCTGTCCAGGTGAGACCTGCCCTCCGCTGGGCTCCGTGCCTCTCTTCACCTCTCCTGGTTTATTTCTGACAGCAGAGACTGAAAGCTGTGCTGTGACACGCCTCAAAGTCCTCTCCCCCAAAATTGTCTTGTCGCCTGCCTGTCCCTTGCAACACACGTTACCCCTTCTCCTCAGTGTGTCCTCATCTTGCTGATTGGACATAGCCAGAAGTAATTTGGTGTCAAATCTATGATTGTTTCTTGATTTCCCTGGGCTCCCTGTTTGTACAAAGTCCAAGGGCGAATAATTCTGCCTCTCCTCCTCTCCCCTTGGCAGCCCCCTCTGGGGGAAGATGTGGTGGAGGGTGCAGGTACAAGCACCCAGTGAGCACCTTTGTCCCTCCTCTTGCTTGCTCCTGGGCTGCTTCAGGACAGCAAGATGCTGATTTGAGCAGCTCCCAGGGTCCTTGGAGCAGGGTTTGAGCCCCATGGACATGTGCCTCTGACATCAAAGGGGTGTTGATTAGACACGGGATCAGGAAAGGGATCAGCAGCCAGAATCCAGAGGAGACTGACCTGCAGGGTGTTTGAGGTTCACGGGAAGGAGCCTGGTCTGCCTCATGCTGGGGCATCATGTGCAGTGCTGCAGGAGGCACCCTGTGGACTCCATGGGTTTACTTTCCTTTGATTTATGGGGTTTGGGGTTTTGCAGAGGGTGTGTTGCACATTCAGAGGTGCAGAGGCTTTAGAAATGCATTGGATGGACTCAAACTTCAGGATGAGCAGTGCAGAGTGAAAATTGAAGGTCAGGACTGTATTAGCTGCATATTTCTACACCTAAAAATACAGTCACCTTCTCCAGCATCATAAATTATTTATGGCTTAGTCTAACACATGGTCCACAGACCTGCATTTATTTGGCAATCTTGTATACAGTGCAGTTGGCCCTCAGCATGTGTGAAGTGATGGCCTCGTGGGCAGGAGCAGGTACCCAGGTTTACACCAGGAGAGGATCCAGCTTCTAGGCTGAAACAGAGCCTGACTTAGTGATGACAGCAGGATACATCAGAGACACAAACCTGCTCTTCATATTCTGCTGTATTTTAATCTTTGAAACAATACTGGTTTCCTCAGGTTCTTTATGTAGACTCTGAATTATATGTTCCATACACAGAAGATCATGCAGAGGGTGTGGAAACATTTGCAGGTAACTTGTGAAATGACAGGGGCTGTTAAAGAGCTTGTCCCCAGACGTACCTGACATGACATGGTCAAGACTCCAAAAATTCATTGTCTTATGGTAGCAGTGGCCACGAGAGTCATGCTTTTGTGTAGTATTCCTCACTCAAGTGCAGAAACCTTCTTTGGACACAACCTCTCATCTGATATGACAACATTAAACTGCTGGTTTGCAAACTTGTGGACCTTTTTTCTTTGAAGGACATTCTGGCAGATGGTAATTTGGAGTGGTTTGGATGATGCATTGTCTGAGAACTCCGTTCCAAAATATGAGGGATATTATGCCTTGCTTTGAGTTTGGTTTTTTTCCCCTTGCTGTGCTGAAGCTTTCTCAGTAGACACCTACATGCCAACTTGTCTGCTGTGTGCTCTCTGCTTAATTCGTTTGTTCATACATTTTCTCAGCTTACTCCATGCTCTAGTTAAACTGTCGGGGGCATTTCAGGTACTTCATGCAGCATTTTGTGTTTTTCTGAGGGCTTGTTGTTTATTTCCTTCACTCATGGTTGTTCCTAGGAGCCTAGGCAAGGTGATAGGGCTTTCCAGTAAATTCCCAGGGGTGTCACAGGTCACTGGGCTGCAGGGATGTGATCTGCTCTGTGCCTGTGTGCCCAGGGCTGGTGTCAGATCCTGCGCTGGACGCTGAGCCTGGGAAGAGGCAATGGTCTGCTGCTCACCCACTGGGTCTGTGGCCTCCTCCCAGGTCTCTGCAGCCAGCCTGGCTCAGGCCAGCGGTTTCAAGCCAGGCAAACATTCCCAGAGGGAAGTCAGGGCATGATGATGGCAGCTCCAGAGCCAGGCATGGGAGGTCGGTAACTCCTGGCACAGCTCAGTCTGGAAGAGGGAGTTTGGCGTTGTCTGTAGACAAGTGTTTAACACAGCAGGAAACCACTGGACTCAGAGTGATTGCAGACGTGCTTGGGTCACGTCCAGAACTTTTCAGCTCTCAAAAATACCCAGATCTTCTCCAGATTTGCATTGTCCTTAACTCCATTCAGGTAGTGGTGCAGGTAAGGGATGGAGCAAGCAGCTGCAGCACCCAGGTCCTGCCTGCACGTGGTCCTGCCAGGACCTGGCTCAGAGCTCTGGCTGTGCTGAAAGCCCATTGGAATAAAAGGGTTTTCCAGGGGATCAGCATCTTGAGCCAACAGGCCAGCTGGCTGGCCAAGACTTGGATCAGCAAAGGCAGGAGGAGGAGAAGGCACAACAGCGCCAGCTCAGGATTTCTCCTTCCTGATATTGCTCCTATTTATTTGGCTTAAAGCAGACTTGCAAAGCTGCCATAGCACAGCAGGATTTGGACCTCAGGGCATGGGGTCCTGGTGTCCAGCTGCCAGGACCTGACGTCCTGGCATCCATCTGCCTCTGTGAGCCTCTGCCACAGGAGAGGCAGATTTCTTCACCTGACAGGGAGCAAATCAAGGTTTCATCTCATGTTTCTCTCATATGTCCTTCACTTCAGGCATTTGGGTTTGAATTGCTGACTCTGTGACCAAATCAAACATCGTTCCATCTGGTGGAGTACTCTGAGCAGTGCCCTTATTGCAACTCTAAAACCTCATCACAGTCTTACTGTTTTCAAGCCTTTAACAAAATGTTTTCCATTCAGCAGTTTGCAAAAGTAAACTTCATTTGAACAATCCTCAAGTGCTCTGATTGCAAATAAAAGTTAAATGCACTAACAAAAATAATTGCCAGGCATGTGGGGTTGTACATTTAGGTATCCATAATTCACTAACAGTATATGCCAATACACAGCATTATCTGGATTTCCAGTGATTGCATTAGCATAAAAGCATGTTAGCATTTATCCTGTGGTACTAACATTTAAATATATATAAGTATGAAATATTAAGATCCAGCATTTTGGAGGCAAGTGAAACTACTGTCTGTGAAATGTTCTTGCATATTTTGAAGGTACACTCCAGTATCTTCGGGTGACAATCAGCATTCGCACCATTGGGTCCAGACATTACAAAAATGTCAATGTTTTATGCAAAGAGGAGCTATATTAAGCTAGAAAAGATTGCTGATGAGAGAAGTGTCTTCTGATGTCCTCTGAGCTATTTACAGGCAGCATCTCCCTTTGTTCATGGCACAGCCAGGCCTCTGTGCAATCTGTATCTCCACGTTTCACAAGACTGGAAATGTTAGCCAGAAAGGATTATGCTTGTGATTAAAACCTCCATTTTTGAAAACTTTACCTACAGGAAATGTTTTTCCACACCAATAATTTGAACATTTTAGTATTTTGTAATAAAAGGATTTTTGTAATCCGTTTAGAAGGGGAATAATAATTTATGTTGAATGCCTCCTTAAAGCTTTATCCCAAATGCTCCCTGTGAGCTTAGGGGTGAGTTGGAGGTGAGGATGGAGAGAAGTTAAGCTGTGGGACCTTCGAGGCAAAGGGAAGCAGTTTGTGTTTGATGGAGACGAGGTAGAAGGCTCAGAAGGTGAGATTTTGGCCTGGCCAAAGTGGGGAACTGGGAGGCAGCCACTGGTGCAGCTGCAGTGAGAAACTCGTGGCATTTGGGCCAGACCTTTAAAAACCCACCGAGGGGGTGGCCAGGGACAAGGACATCCCACGGATGGTCTGAGCTGACCTTTGCCATATGTCCTAGAAGGGCATGGGACAGTCCCAGCACAGCCTCTGCCCACAAGGCCAGCACTGCTGGGCTCTCACTGTTCCCTTTTGGCCCTGAGTGCTAAAATAATGTCACAGCACTTGGTAAAGGCTGGGGAGTGAACTCATCACAGGTGATAACTGCAGCATCATCCTGCAGCAGCACACAAGAGTATTCTGTGGATTGTCTCAACCATTTCCCAGAGATTAAACCCCTTAGAGGATGACCATGTGCATCCTGAATATCCCATTCACCATTCTTTGTGTTACCCAGCTCCGAGGTTCGTTCAGAGCTTGCCCCACTTTGGTGAAGCCAAGAGAGGCATAAAAGATGGGTTTGCTTCTCAAGAGAAGCCTCTAAGGAGCTCCCTGAGTGATGGGCTCTGTTTCCTCCTGCTGTGCTGAGGGGTCCAACAGAGCTCAGCATCGTGGGGTCCACTTGGTTTTGGTTCTGCTTCCCCATCATCTTTTCTGAGGGAAGAGGGATGTGGGAATGCTGTCTCCTTGCTCTGTCCTTGGTGGTGTCCTTTCTCCCCAAGCACAAGACTTCCCTGCTCTGCTGGAGAAGCAGCAGCTCCTTCAGAACACCTCTGTCAAGAGGCAGGAGTTTCCACCAGATTTAAAGGGTTTGAGTTAGGCCCAGCTGTGCACTGAAACTGGTTGGTGCTCACTGGTGTTAAATAACACAGAGGCCCAAGCAATAAACCCAGGAAAAGTAAAATTAAAGACCTTGCTTCGATGCTGTCTTGTAAGGACATAAGAATTTCTGTGCAGAGAAATAAATCTGGTTAGCTTAACAAGCACTGTCCCTACCCATTTATTTCCAATCCATCTTCATCCCTTCCTCCTCCAGCTTCTCCTTTTACATCCTGCAGTATTTGCCCATCTCTTTATCCACTTTCCCTGATTTTTTCAGTGGCCCTGTTTGCCCACACCATGTGTTTGCCATCTCCCAGTTGCAGTAATTCCAGCTCCACTCCTTGACTGCTTATAATTTCTTGCTTTGTAGGTTGTCTCCTCTATTTTTTTTTTAACTCCTGACTTGTGTAGAGTTATCAGCCTCACTGCACTTAATTTCAAATTAATTTGATTGGGTCACCTCAATTTTTTTTCTGTAATGATAATGAACTCAACCTATTTAGCCTTTCCCCATTATGAATAACCTTAACAAAAACTGCACTGCAGTATAAATGGGTGTTTCATCATTGTGGTTAATTACACAGAAGAATAAATCCCTAAACATTTTTCAGCCTCTGAAATCTAACAAGGAAGTGTAATTAACAATTAAAGAGTAAACTGCTATCCTTGTGCTCTCAGGAAGACAAGGAGGGAGAAATCTAGAATCCAGGGTTTGCTCCTGGGTTTTTGGGGAGAAATTTTCGGGGAAATGTTGATGGCTGGAAGTGGCAGAGGGTGGGGTCAGGTCCTTGTCTTGTGTTGGGTGTGTTTTCCCCAGGTGCCTGCAGCTGCTGGAGAGGGGACAGGGTGGGGTGGGCGCCTTGGCCTCACCCGAGGGACTGGGTTTAGGCTGAGGGCGTTGTCCTTTCTGTAAAACATGGGAATTCTGCAGTGAATTCTCTGGGGTGGGCTGGTGGTGTGAGAAAGGACACAGAGGTCAGCAGTGAGGGTGCAGGTGGCTGAAATGGGAGCGCTTGGCCTCACATCACACGTGGGCAGTGAGCAGACCCACATGGCTCCCCCAGCACTGGGCTCCACTGGGGTCTCCCGTTATCCTGGGGCTCAGGCAGGTGGCCTTGTCCTCCCGTGTCCTTCACACAGCACTGGGTGCTCCCAGAGCCTGCAGGGCCTCACCAGCCCACAGCTGCTGATGTTCTGAGAGCTGTGGGAGGTGTCCTGCCCTGCAAACACAGCCCCACGGAACAGCCAGCGCTGCCCAGCGCCGTGACTGGGGTGGGGAGCACCAGGAAGCTGCTCCAGCAGAGCTTTAGCAGGGAGGGAAAGACTCATCATCATTATATAAAACATGTTGTTTCTGTCTCATTGTGTTTAGTAAATGCTCTCTGCTAAAGCCTTTGAGTTATTGCAGTGGTTTCCATTTAAAATACATGTTCAGGCTGGTTACCTCATCACTTTCTGCCAAAAAAACCAGCCCAAACTTGCTGTTTCCCAGTGCAGACCTGGCTCTGTAGCTGAACACGTTTTCCTCTGTCTCTTCAGCTGCTATTTATTCATCCTTCTTGCTCTCAACAACTCCTGACAGGGGTCGGTCTCTTCTCCCAAGTAACATGCAACAGGACAAGAGAAAACAGCCTCCAGTTGTGCCAGGGGTTTGGATTAGGGACATTTTTTTTTCACTGAAAGGGTTGTGAAGCACTGGAGCAGCCCTGGAGGGGTTTAAAAGCTGTGCAGATATGGCACTTAGGGACAGGGTTTAGCAGTGAACACTGTGGTGTGAGATTAATGGTTGGACTTGCTGATCTTGGATGTCTTTTCCAGCCTAAATGATTCTGTGATTCTGTGTTTTCTGTTTATCCTTTTTACTGCAGCCTGGGCGCTCCACTAATGGCTTCACAAGCTTCAAAGATTTTCCTCCCTAACCACCTACATTATTTTTCTGACCTGCTGTGACTTACCCACGTCTTCACGTGTTCTCTGCATTCCCTCCAAGCAATAGGTGCAAAATACCCACCAAGAGGAGGCATCTGCATCTACTCTTTCATCAGGGTGTGCAGGAGGCTGTGGCAGCCCATTGTTGTGTGTTTCAGACGGGAGCTTGAGAAAGTGCATTGAATAGAACAAAGAAGGGAAGAATGGGAGATTTGGAGATGAACAATGGGAGTGGGAAATGCAGGATCCAGCCTCAGCGAGGAGCTGCTCCCAGCAGGGTTTGGGGTGGGCAGCACTGACCCTTACGATTGCAGCCATTGTCTGAGCTCCTCCAGGAGGATGCAGATCCCATCTCTTCCTCTGTGGGTCCTGTGTGTGCACCCTCCCACCCCTTCCTGATTGCGGCTCTTGTTGGATGTCACTGCCAGCAGGCTGCACGGAGTGAGCATGCAGAGCCGGCTTCGGGCTGTCACAGGGGTGTTGGGCGGCTGCCCTTGCCTCTCGTGGGGTCTCCTCTGGATTTGGCCATATTTGCTCCCCCAGTCCTCCCCTTGTGCTGAGGAGAGGCCAGCAGAGCTTTCACAGGAGGCAAAATATCACAAACCAGCACCTGCAGGCTTCCAGGGCATCCCAGAACGGCCCTTGGCTGTCCTGACTGAAGAGGGATCAAACCCCAGCAGGAACCTGGTTTCCAGGTTGGCATCTTCCAGCCTACCTGTTCTCTTGATACAGTGCTTTGATAAGTTTTCTCTCGTCTGTCTGTTCATGTGCTTAAAGATTCATTGAAACAGGTGATTATTCATCCATGAAGACAGTTCCTCAGGCCTTCCACCAGATTGCTGCCAACCTCAGCTGCTTTGAGACTCTCCAGGTGTTTGAATGGGATGATGAGAGAAAACAACATCTTACTGGAAATTATCTTTCTGAAGAAACTCGTCATCACTGTTAACTACTTGCTCTTCCCTCAGGTGCTGACATTCTGTGTCTTCTTGTGAGCTGGGTGTTGATGTCCCTTTATTTTAGATGATCTTTTTTCTGCTTGAAAGGAGATGTCCATCAGGGGCCCTTGGAGTGGCCTGGCATGTTTTAGAAGGGGATGACTCACTGGCTTGGCTGCCTGAGCAGCCGTGCAGCTCTCTGAGCTCTGCTGCTCGGGGAGCTGTCTGTGGCCACCCAGTGTCCCTGGGGAGCTGGGCCAGTGGCAGCCCCGGCCCCAGGGCAGCTCAGAGCCACCACACGAGCTGCAGAGACGCTGTCACAGCCGCTTCCCACCGAGTCTCGGCCCCTCGATGCCACTGCGGGAGCCCTGAATAGATTTGAAAACTAATTTGCTGCTCAGAGCATCAATAGATGTACGTCACCTGTCCTTTCGGCTGCATTTAATGAGTTTCCAAGGTACTGCAGCCAGTTCCAGAAGGCTGCCATCAAAGGATCTTTGCTTCCATCAGAAGCCTCGTGCCCCTCAGCGCTCTGCACTTCTCACGTCTCACATGTCTCTTATGAATTCAACGTGGAGCACATCGTATAATTTCTTGTAACTATCCTTTCCAGACTGTCTCTCCTTTTTATTTTCTGAATGCCTTGAAAACAGGGCTCTTCCTGCAGTGAGGTGGTGTTAGCTGGAGCCCAGGCGAGATGTGGGTCATGCTAAACGTCCTGTCACTGCTCCTCTCCAGTCATGGCTCCCTCAGCCATTCCCTCCCGTGCTCACCATACCTGTTCCCTTCTGTTAATCATCCTGGAGCTGGCTTTGGGCATCCCTGCCTGCCTCAGCCTCGGCTGTCACCGTGTGGGACATCTCCATGTGGGTGAGGAGGGAGGGGACGTGCTGGTGCTGCCAGACTGACAGCCAGGGGACATGGGCACAGCCCTGCGGTGGCAGTTCCAGGGGACAGGTCATTAATCCTTAGCTTCATCTGCTGAGATCAATAATTAGGGCTGTTGCTTTGTATAAACCACCAGATCAACACAGGAATTGCCTTATTGAAGTGGACATGCAGGCCTGGCTGGCTGGAAAGCCCCCGTGGCTGGATTGCAGAGGAAGGAACACAAAACCCAGGTGCTAAGGACGTGGGGACATGTAAATGTGGTTTCCCTAAGCCTGGAGCAACTCAAACCTGCCATAGACGATGAACCACAAGGGTTCTTGGGCTTTATCTATTTCTGTCAGTGCAACAGGGAGGGTTGGAGAGAGTTTCTGGATTGTGGTCCATGCCTGGTGCAGCAGGGTGGCTGCTGCCAGCATCCCTCTGCTCGGAGGCTGCACACGGGAGGCTGTGTGAGCTCCTCTGCATGTTCCTGCTCTCCCTGGGGAAGCAGGCAGTGTCATATTTCCATACATTCTCTGTCATAAAAGCCCCTAAGCATGATTTTAGTTTGTTTGCATGACTTGCAACGAGCAGGAACTCACCTGAGTTGTTTTCCAAATTAATACCCCGCTGCTTTACTTAACAAGGTGTTTTTCCAAGCTGAGAACAGTAACGACTCTGAGATTTCTTTTTAAAAAATGCATTTTCTTCTCAGGTACTTCATATTGAAATCTGTCTTAATTTCAGTTCAGCTAGTGTGTGAAAACACACGGTGAGGCATTATTAGTCCCTGAAGGAATAAAGACAGATGGAGCCCAAAATGGAATTGGCTTTATGATTAATTGAAACCTTCAAGAGTGCAGTGGAGTCAGGGCTTGGTCCTACCCTGGCAGCACCTGGGGATCAATTCAGCTGGCATGGAGAGCTCAGGGGAGACATCCAGATGTCACCTGATGGAGCCAGCCCGGGCTGTCCCGTCCCGGTGGGACCTGTGGCTGGAGGAGGGTGGGGGTGGCCCAGGTGTGGGCCGGGGTGAGGGAGGGGACGGTGGCGTGGCAGGGTCCTTGCGTGGGATGACGTGCTTGGGTAATGAGCTGCTATTTCTGCCTCGAGCCTCCCGCAGCTGTGCACGATGGCTCTCGTGTCACTGCACACAGAGCTGAGATGGGAGGAGGGGAACATTCCGAGGCGTGCTCCAAAAAATTTGGAAATGGGAATGTGGAGGTGTGGAAGTGGCGTGGGGTTTGGGCTCTGCTCTGGGTTCCTGCTCCGTGTGTGACCTGCACAATTTCCTCAGGTTTCCCATCCTTGCCTGTGAGAGGGAAGGGAGTAGTGGAGAAATGCCAGGTGGTCTTATGTGTGTTGGCTTCATCATTAGTGGATGTTTCTGGAGTCTATAGTCACAGACATTTACAGCATTTTCTGCTGGAAAGGAGGAAGAAAGGAGAGTTCTCCATCATGTTTTGGGAGCAAGTCCTCCCTGTGCAAACTGGCTTTATTGCCCAAGGCTCTGTAACTGAGCTCTCTCTGCAGGACCTGGCCAGAAGTCATGGAAAGATACTATGAGGCTGCTGTGGATTTTCTTTTCTTTCCCTGGGGACTCTGGGGATTGCAGATCAGCGGATTGTGGATTAGTGGATCAGGAATTAGAAATGCATTTTTCATTCTTATGTTACACACTAATGAACTGACAAATTTAATTTCTTTAAATCCAGCTATTTCAGCTGGAATTGGCGAAGTTGTCTCCTGTCTCTTCTGGTGCCTTGAGAACGACTGAATCTTGATCTCCCTGGAGTCACATCATCCACATTCACTTCTTTTCTTTAGCCTGTGGCTGTTCCAGAAGTGCAGTGTGCTCTCAAGGAGCCTGCTCAGCACCTCTGGGGGAAGAACCTTTCCCTGATCTCCGGCCTGGCCCTGCCCTGGCCCAGCCCCGGCCGTTCCTGGTGCTGTCCCTGTCCCGGGGCAGAGCTCGGAGCTGTCCCTGCGCTGCCCTCGGGAGGAGCTGCAGCCCCGGGGGGCTCTGCCCCCAGCCCCTCTGCTGCAGCTGCCCCAGCCCGGGGCCCTCAGCCGCCCCTCGGGTGGCCCCTCCAGACCCTTCCCCAGCCCCGCTCCCTCCTTTGGACACTCTGGAACAGCTTTGGATCGCTCTGATATTGTGGCACCCAAAACTGTCCCAGAACTCAAGGAGAGGCCACCCCAGCGCAGAGCAAAGCGAAGCAGGACCATCCCCTCCCTTGCCTGGCTGGAGATGCTGGGCCTGATGCCCCCCAAAAAGGATGAAAGAAAAATCTGATCGATTTTTTTTGCCCTTGGGCTGACTCCTGTGAATGAAGCTGAGATCTTCCCCTGCTTTTTTGGATCCCTCTGTGGGGAGGGTCCTGGTTCCTTGGGCAGCTCCCTCCACTGTCACAGGCTGGGATTTGGGTGATGCTGGTGCCGTGGCTGCGCAGGCTGCAGTGGGCTCCATGTGCCTCTCCTCCAGCTGCACTGTTCTCCAGGTCTGAGGCAGCACCTCCCTACCCAAAACCTGTGCCAGGGACAGCAGAGAGCAGAAAAAGGCATTTCTGTCGTTGAAAGCCTAATGGCCTGCGCTGTGGGACCCCGGCGGCGGCGGGGGAAAAGCAGCTCCCTCATTACCCGGTCACTCTTCAGAGCTTTCAATGAGAGCTAAACAAAACGGCCCTGGCTTTCCAGAGCAGCCTTTATTCCTGCACTCTGTGATGCTGAAAGTGGGTCTGAAAGGCGGCCACCTCTCTCCACCAGCCCCGGCAGAGCCGTGAGCAGAGCCGGGGCTGGGACATCCGTCACTGCCCGGGACTGATGGACGGGTTTGGGGCTGTGCCTGTCATATCTTGATTAACAATTAACGCGATGGAACTGGGCAATACATCTCGCTCCTCGCCCCAAGCCGACAGGTGAGGATGGATATATGTTGCCTGGTTGATTGCTGTGCCTTGTTAGAGCCTATTTAGGGTTGATTGAAAAGAAGAGGCTTTGTGTGAGGAGAGACCTTTAATCTCCTGGCAGAGCCAAGTGCGTTTCCCATCAGGAAGCGTTCCTTCTCTGCTGCTTATCTCTAACCCCCGCTTTAAACCTGAGCCTGGCAGAGACCAAAAGAAAGGCAGGATCAAAACAAAAATAATTGGGATCGCTGGCTTCCGTGGGCAGTCTGAACCCGTTATTCCTACTTATCAGCTAGTTATTCCTCTGTAACTCTTGCAAGAGACAATTCAGCAGTTGCAGCATCTCCTTGATGAAAAGCACTCCAGTGTAATAACCATGGCAACAGTTGCTGAGGGCCGGCGTGGCGAGGGACGGAGCTGTGCTCTGCAAGGGACACCGGGCCCAACTTCCCCAACAAACGGCACTGCCGAGCACCAAGAGGGGACGTGAGGAGAGCTCTGTGTGCTGGCTCTCGTCCTGGTGGGGTCCCAGCTGTGCTGGGCATGCCGGCTGCCCCAGTGAACCCAGTTACAAGTCACGCTTCCTTAATGGTGGGCGTCTGCCCCTCCAGATGGAAGTGGAGCTCGTAACCTGAAAGCTGAGGGGGAATCATGAGGACACTCAGTCAGGAAGGAAGGGTCACAGAGAGGACCTCAGGGAGGGACACCACCTGTGATCCCAAAGCTGCAGAGGATTCCCCAGGGTTTGGATGCTCTGGCAAAGGCTGTGTCTCTCTGCTGGTGACCTTCACCCAGCCTGGTTGGTGCCAGAGACTGGTATAGATAATAAACATTTGACTTGTCTCATTTCAGAGTGGCTTCTTTTTAAGCCAACTCTAAGGCTATTTTTGGTGCTCTACAGGAGAGGTGACAGAGGCCACGTGATGTTGCAGGTGGAGGAGTTTGGGCATTTGCCGTGAAGAGTTGGCTCTTGGTGAAGAGTTGGCGTGGCCGGAGCCAGCAGAGCCTGGACTGAGCCTGGAGAGTTTGTGGCAAGGGTCCTTCATCCCTGGCTCGTGCTCTCCCCTTGCCCAGGGGTCTTCTAAGTGCTCACTGTTAGGACCACCCATGTCATAATGCTCTCCAAATGCTCTGGTCAGAATCTTGGCTGGGGAGCAGCTTAGCTGATGGGATGAGGGCCTCCCAAGCAGCTTTGTGGGCATGATGGTATTTTTGTTAGGCACTATTCTCTTGCTGTTATCCTGCTTAACTGGAGGTTTATAAGCCTGAAAAGTGAAAGAAGGAAACTCTAACGTTCACCAGAAGAAAAGAGGAGCCTGCTGAAAAGCAGCATTTTTACAGATTTCTGAAAAAAGGGCAGTAAATACTCCACCTCTGCTTAATAATAATAATAATAATAATAGGCAGGCTAAGTGTCTCTAAAAATATAAAATAACGTGGGCCTATTTGGAAGAGTCAACATCCTTATCAGCCTGCTGCCATCTCTGCAAACAAGTTTTGGTAGAGATTCTGGGCATGATTTTCAATGGCTCAGAGCAGCTGGAGCTTCTTTGACTTCAGTGAAAAGTCTGAGTGCTTGGCACGGTGGCAAACCAAGCCTCTTCCTTTCTGCTTCAAATTGGGGCTTGATTCTAAGTGAGATGAATTTTCTCCTCCCGATAATTCTGTGCATCTGAAGTGATTACAGCTCCGCGTGAGTGCTCTTTTAGGAGATTTGAATGCAGCGTTTTCTTCCGTCTTAAAAAGGTTCCTTCAAGCCTTATGATGCTGGAGAAGGGGGGGAGAAATAAATCCTGGTGGAAGCCGTTACATCTTCCTATGCAGATGAGAGATTAAAACTTGTATTTTTATAAAACACACACGGGGGCTAAATCGGAAAACTTCTGTTGAGGCGAGCGGGTTTTGGCTGGTGGGAACGTGCTGCTAAATTCTTATCTGGCGATGGAGAGGCAGAGCAGGGAGTGGTATTATTTGGAGTTCTTAGAGAGTGAGCTTTAATGTTTGCTTAACTCCACTAAAAATAGACGCCACCCTCTTTTCCTAATAGGCGGCATTTGTCACACTTGATTCATTTCCTCTCCCAAACCGAGTTCCTTCATGAATATTCATCGCTTCTCCCCAGGAATCTGCGTGTCCTCAGAAGTTGTACTCGCGGCGGCCGTGCCGTAACAATGCGAGTCAGCCCTCCCGGGCTCCCGAGCACCCGGCCCCAGCCGGCAAAAGGCGCCGGTATCAACAGCTCCCATTGATTCCTGCCTTCTCTCTGAGCCCTGATTGCTCGTTATCCCTCTCGATGAGACCCCTAACGAGTCTCCCGTTCCTGTTGTCATAGCAGCACCGCATCGCCCGGTGTAGCAGTGTCTGTGGCTGTTAATTGTGTGCTGGGAGGATCAGTCTGGCAGTTTTTCTAGTGGGGATTAGGCCAAAAGGTCCCTTCTGAACTGTGATGAATGCGGCTTCCTTCAGAAGACACTAAAACTTGGTAGTTAGAGGAGATTTCTGACGAGAGAAGCTTTCCGTAGCAGAGGGAGAGCAGTCCTTACAGAGCTCTTCCATTCATGCTCTGCCACTGCTTAAAGCAGGAGGACGCCAACCAGAAATGCCAAAGGAGAATGTAAAACGGTTGATTCCTCATTAAGGAGCTCTGTCAGTACCTCAGACCTTCTAAACTCGGAGGTCCAGAGCATGTGGAGGGTCGCTGCTACTGTCATTTGCTGCTGCAATGGGAGAAATCTGCTCCTGCCTGGTGAGTATTGAGGAAGCAGAGGCTTGACTTGGTGCTGAAGGAACGTGAGGCCAGCAGAGCTGCTGCCCCAGCGACTCTGAGCCTTTGGCCAAAGGTGCATGAGAAGGTGTGCGTGGAAGGGCTTCTGCAGGATCTGGTGATAGGGGTGTTTCGCTCAGGGACCGAGGAGAAGACTTGAGGCTCTGGTTTTGGGGCCTGGTGTGTGTGACAGGCCGGTTTGCTGTGTGCAGGGTGCTGGCAGCACCCACCCCTGCGTGGTGCCCGCCAGCACATGGGGCTGCAGGTCTGCTCCCTGCCCGTCACTCCTCACTCCTTTGCTCACTGTGCCCGCAGCTTTCAACCTTGCTAACTATTAAAGCAATTCAGGGACCAGAACTGATGGGATCTCAGCAGGGTGCTGTCTGCCAGGCCTCTGAGGACCACCGTGCAGGCAGACTTCTGTTGCCAGTGGGATCTTTGCCATCAAAGAATCCCAGAATCCCAGAATGATTCAGGTTGGAAGGGAGCACAGTGATCATCACAATGGTCACCTCCCTGCTCCAGGAGGGCTATTGCACAGCACAGGGCACAGGATTGTCCCCAGATGCTTCTAGAATATCTCCAGGGGGGAAGACTCCACAGCCTCTCTGGACAATCTGTTCAGGGCTGGGCAATGCCCAGGGCAGAAGTTCTTCCTCATGTCCAGGGGGAATTTCTGGGCTCAGTCCCTGCCCATTCCTCTGGTGCCATTGCTCAGCACCACCAAGGAGATTTTTGTCAATGTGCTGGAAGAGTTTCATAGGGGTTGCTCTGGCATTGTGGGTGAGAAATGTGCACAGCAGAAGGAATGATCTCATCACACCTTTGGCCCTGCAAGCCCAGGAGCGGCTGTGCTGCAGCCACGGTTGGTTAAAGAGAGCACAGAGAGGCAGAGGGGTGTTTGCTGCTCGACCCTGAGGAGTGATTTATCAGCCAGGATGCTGTTGTTACCTGGTAGGACCTGTGCAAGCCCAGGAGCGGCTGTGCTGCAGCCACGGTTGGTTAAAGAGAGCACAGAGAGGCAGAGGGGTGTTTGCTGCTCGACCCTGAGGAGTGATTTATCAGCCAGGATGCTGTTGTTACCTGGTAGGACCTGTGCAAGCCCAGGAGCGGCTGTGCTGCAGCCACGGTTGGTTAAAGAGAGCACAGAGAGGCAGAGGGGTGTTTGCTGCTCGACCCTGAGGAGTGATTTATCAGCCAGGATGCTGTTGTTACCTGGTAGGACCTGTGCAAGGCTCAGGATCCCTGTCCTGGCATGGAACAGCAGCACGGGGTCTGTCCAGAGCAGGAGGGCAGTGCCTGTGTCATCCCCGGGGATGGTGGCTCATCTGTGGGCTCACTGCTGGCTCAGCACGGAGGCAGCAAGGGCTGGCTGCAAGCAACTGACTGTTCCCACTTGCCAAGGGATGGGGATCAGCTGTGCCCGTTCCCAGAGCCCTGCTCTTGGAATACACAGGGCAGATTGGTCCCCCGTGCCTCTCACTGGGTTTATTCCACAGTGCTGAAATGTAGCCACAATCATCTGTGACCTAAATGTAGGCATGAGTGGTGTTTTTAGAGAATGAAAAGAGAAAAAAATAAATCCTCACCCACCTCAATCTCTCCCCCAAAATTAAAAACTCCCCTGGCCAAGTCCTGCAAATGAGTTTTTGTTGTTTGTTCAGTGAGGAGCCAGATTTTTAAAGGCTGGCTTTCAATTTTACAGCCGTTTATTGTAGGCATGAATAATTGCTGGCACGGTGCTACCACTGCTGTTGTTTGCTCTTAAGGTTGGGCCAATTACATATGTAAGCCCTTGATTTACAAGCACAAGCAGAACTAAAGTAGCTTTGTGGCCTACATTTCAAGAACGAGTGATGTGTCCACAGTCAGCTGTAGGTTCCCAAATTTGTGCTGTGAAACACAGAGGTCCACAGCCATAAATGTGTGGGCCCAGATTGTCCAAAGCATTGTGTGACACGTGCTGTCACTGCACAGCGTGAAGGACATAAACAGGGAGCAGTGTTTGAGGCCCGGGAACCTGCCCAGATTCATCCCATGGCAGGAATGCTGAGAGATTGAGCTGCATTTGGGGGATTCACAGTGAACACACACAAAAGAGAGAGAATTTGAACTGAACATAACGGTTCTGCAAGAAGGACTTCAACAAAGCCTGTTCACGTCCTGTTTCCCAACATGAGAAGTGGTCTGTCTCCAACTCCTGCTGTCCAGTCAGCTCTCCTGGGAGAGGAGAATCACAGAATCCCAAAATGGTTTGGGTTGGAAGGGACCTCAAAGCCCATCCAGTGCCACCCCTGCCATGGCAGGGACACCTCCCACTGTCCCAGGCTGCTCCAAGCCCCAGTGTCCAACCTGGTCTGGGACACTGCCAGGGATCCAGGGGCAGCCACAGCTTCTCTGTGTCAGGGCCTCATTTTCTTCCCAGTACCCCATCTAATCCTGCCCTCTGTCAGTGTGGAGCCATTCCCTCTTGTCCTGTCACTCCAGGCCCTTGTCCCAGGTCCCTCTCCAGTTCTCCTGGAGACCTTCTACACACAGAAAGGGGCTCTAAGGTCTCCTCAGAGCATTCCATTCTCCACCCCACCCCTTTCAGCCTGTCTCCAGAGCAGAGGTGGATCCATGGAATAGCTGCTATCCATTGCTGAACTTAAAAATGGCTGATCAGGATCAAACAGAGGATTGTTTCTTGCTTTTGCACAGTAGGCAGAGAATGGGAAGGAGGTGGGTCAGTGTGAGGGCTGTTCTCCATGGGGTGATGGTTTCCAGATATCACCCACAGCTGCTGTGACCTGGGCTCTGCATTGCCCGGGTGGGGAAGGTGTCACCCTGCTGTGCTGGTGCCACTCGGTGCCATCAGCTGTGGGGAGAGGCAGGGAGCCAGCCCAGCCTAAGGCAGGATGAGGAGCTGTGCTCACCCTGCCTGCACTGGTGGCAGGCCCATGGTGTCCTTGCTGCTGGGGGAGCAGGAAGGGAAGGATGCGATGAGGGCAGGAGCAGCAGGATGTTTGTGGACGCTGATGTCATTGTCACAAATCAGCCGTGGATGTTGTCAGCAGGAGGCAGCTTGGGAAGAGGCCAGCGTGCCACACCCCAGGGGCTGGCCAGGGCAGCATGATGCACTCATGTCCTGAGTCACCAGCACAGCAGGAGGCTTCGCATCCCCCTCCTGCAGGGTTTGTGTGCCCAGCTGGAGGCCGTGGCCACCTCAGCCCGGGCTCAGTCTGGCTGCTGCTGCTGGACCTCGCACGGAGATGTTCTGCACCAGCTCAGCACAGGCTGCTCCCACCTGCATTCACGGGTGTCCGTCTGGGCAGGGAGCACTGGTGTAGGCCCAGGGATTTCTGAACTGATTTCCTTAAGCTTCTGAAGGCAGAGGCAGCACCCCGTGCCCCCAGGGCCGGCAGAGCCATGGGGAGGCAGAGGCAGATTTGTTTACGAGGCTGCAGTGGCCGGGCTTTGACATCCCAGCAATTCCTGGCAAGCGTTGTCTCCTCCTGCGCCTTCGCAGCACATGTGTGAACTCCTGGTTGTGTCACCTTCCCGTCCTCTCCCAGCGAAGTCTAGCAGTGGGAAGTGATCATCACAACTCACATTTGCCTGGCGTATGTCTTTCCACAGTTCCAGAGCGTGGAATGAATTGAACCCGCTTCCTCCTTCACCTTCGCATTCAAGCTGTTCCTGGATCCAGGCGGCTCAGCTTCCACAGCCACGCTCAGCTCTCAGAGCTTTCTTCTGCCCTGGTGAGGAAGCAGAGCCTGCCTGGATGCTCCCCCTTGCAGAGATGTTGTTCATCTCACGATCTTTTGGGCTTTTCCTAACCCTCTCATTGCCAGCCTGAGGCTCTCTGTCCACTCCCTCCTGCACTGTGGCAGAGGAGGGCTTTTTCTCTTTGCCTTCAGGGTCATTAAATCTTAATGAGCAGGTTGGCTTTCTTTGTCAAGGTATCCGCTCTCTCCATCCATCGGTGATGTAGGGCACGCTGCTGACATTCCCTTCTTCCTGCGTAATTATCTTATTCCACTGCATCTTTTATGCAGAATCTTCCCTTCTGAAAGTGCTCCTCTCCCTGCTCCCACTCTTCCTGAGCACCCAGTTCAGCTCTGGTACGTGCCATGGCCTTGTTTCTTATACCTGCATACGGATTCTTTGCATTATTCCTGTATTTTATTATCTGCCTTGATCATTTTGGCTCTTTGAGAGCTTGATTCAGGCATTCGTAGGTGTTTCCTTCACCCTCTCTCTGAAGATGGGATCCGTCTTCCTACGTGAGTGTCCACCTGAGCTGGCTGTCCAGGCTCCCTCTCCAGCCAGGGAGAGGGAATCCTCCAACTGGCAAATCATTCCAGCTAGGGCAGGAGTCAAAGGCAGCCCCATCTCCCATGAGAGAAATCATCCTTTCTGCTCGCTGCTGCTGACCTTGAATTCCTCAGATGATTTTCAGAACAGATGCAGCCCCCTTTAGAGTGACCCTAAAGCTCTGAGCAGTGGATTTGCCTTTCTGGGTTAGCCAGGGCAAGTCCCATGGGAAAACAGACACAGGGTCTGCAGGGACGTGCAGCCCACAGGTCAGAACATGTTCCTGAGGGAGCTTTTATGGGCTGGATGTCTTAATTGTAGCTGTCTGATGTTAACAGAGATGAATCTGACACTTGGACAGGTTTGGGGAAATGTTTTCTTCTTATTTTGTATTTAGAAAATGTAAAGGTATATAGTGAATGTTTAAAAACCAACAGCAGCAGTAATAACAGTAATTATAGGTGGGCACAATTTTCTTTTATGTTTCAACTGAAGTTGCTAGAAAAATGACTGCTGTGCTGATACTTGGCAGGGACACTGATGTGAGTACCCACTTGTTTCTGAAAAACGCTGTGGGATTTTTAATGACCATCAGCAGCACAACCTTGATTTTTAAATGTCATCCTAAATGTAGCAGTTACAGCCTCCTCTGCCATGGCATGTGGGTGGGTGAGTAGGGATGAATCAGAAAGCAGAAAGAATTGCTGGTGCTTTCTGTGACTCCCAAGTTTTCCTCCAGGGCTTCCCACCCAGGAACTGGCTGGAATTGTCCGTGGGTTGTGTTGCAGTCCCTGGCCCCGTGGCATCTCCTGCTGTTGCTCTCCTCTCTATTAATCCATGACTAAGTCACTTGATGCAGAATGAGTTCATCAGGTTTCTTCAGGAGCTGGTGTTCCACAGGTCATCCTCTCTGTTTATCAAAACAAGATAAATTTAAAAAAAAGGTTTCCTGGCTTTTGCAGATGCAGCTTTTCCATTCTCTCTCTGGCTGGAAACATTCCCCAGGCTTCGCTTTTGGAGCTGAAATCTGTGCTTGGCATTTGCAAGATGGTGATTTGCTTTTGTAAATGGAGCAAAGTCTTGGTTTTGAGTCATGACTCAGTGAAACAAATCTACTTTTATCGACTAAAACGATTCTAATAGCACCATTAAACCCGGTGGGACTGGGAAGAGTGACATTGCAGCGGCGGGGGGGAGTCTCCCTGTGACCCAGCATCTTCCCTGGCCTGCCAGGGAGCGGGCCGGGCCGGGATGGGGCTCGTGAGCGATGAGTGGTGGGTGTTCGGGGAGCAGCAGCTCCCGCCGGGGCTGCTCGGGGCACGGCCGGCAGCCGGGCGGGTGGGAGCGGAGGGGAGGCTCAGCCCGGAGCAGCGCTCTGCCTTCCCGGCTGCGGGAGGAGCTGCGAGCAGATGGCAGGGTTAAAATAGGACGGAGCTGCGCCGAGCTGCTGCTGCAAGGAGAGGAGTGAGATGCCTGTTCTCACACTTCGCTTTGTGTCGGGGAAGAGCCTGCGCTCCGCTGGCATTCCCGGCAGGAACGCGCCAGGCGAAGGCTTCCTTGGGTTTTTGATATTATTAGCACTTGTCTTAAAGAAAAATCAGCTCAAATGAGCAAGCAGACAAATCAAGTGAATAACAATGGAAGGGCTCAGCCTCGGGCCCCCTTTAGCATCTCTCAGGATGATCAGTGGGATGTGTCACATCGGCACCGGAGAGCTGGGGCGTTCCGAGCCCGGGCTCTCTTCTTGTGCTGCTTTCAGACAGCTTTTTGCAGTGTTTTCATCTCACCTAAGGCGTGTGAATAGGTTTTGTTGAAATATCTGAGTGACTTGGCATGCCTGGAACGATGCCCAGAGCGGTTCAGCAGACTCTGGGGAGGCCCCTGTGCGACGCTGCCCCACTGCGAGGGGCGGCTGCAGGAGGGGCTTCTTGGGGGTCCTGCAGCCGCAGCAAAGAGCTGCGAAGGACCTTGGGTGTTCTGCCACCATCCTGGGCCACTTCAGCTCTGGAGCCAGGAGGCTGGAGGCGTGCGGAGAACAGGAGTGTGAGGAAAAGGAGGAGCAGGGAGGCAGGAGCCAGCACTCGCACTGCACCCGGACGCGGCTGCCGACGCTCCTGGGAGCACTTGAGTCTCCCCGTCTATAAATCAGGGGGTGCTTTGAAGGCTCTGTGATGAACAGCACGGGATGAGCTCGAGGCTGTGGTATTAATCCTGCACTATTGTTCTTGTTTCTTGCTGTGTGGGGATTTTTTAAAAAAGAAATCAACACAGCTTTCGAGAGCTCTGGCTAAAATGGCACAGAAATAAATGAGTTCTGCTCCCACTCGGAGAGCATCTCCTCATTTTTATTAATGTGGCCTCTGATGAAACACAGCCCATCCCTCGGCACCGATCCATGTCTGACCGACAGTAAATACCAGGCTTTCAGGAATCCATGGGGAGTGTTTTGCAAGTGTGGCACATAGAGCCATAAGGTTGATTTACCCTCAAAAACAAAGCATCAGTTTGGGTGATTGAGCACTGGGGGGATTTCCTGGGATGCCTTTCTCTGTGCGCTGTGGAGCACTTGCCTGTACCTACCTGGAAGGATCAGTCATTCACCACACACTGCTGGAGGAGAGCTCACACCGTTCCTGTGACCACTGCAGGTCACAGCAGTGACCACCCAGCCAGCCCTTATGTCACAGAGGGGTGACAAACCCTCAGAGTGGCCTGCACGGCCCATCCTTCACCATCAGAACAGAGAAGTCAGGCTGACCTTGACGGTGCTGACAGGGGGATGGCAATCGCCCCGAAAATCCCAAAACCTTTGCTTTTTATCATAAAATTGTCTGTGGGTTGTTGATTAAACCCACAGAAGCTGAGCTGTCATCTGAGGCTCTTGAAGCTGCATCCCCCACTTGCCCTGGGAGCTCCAGGTGCAGATCCTCCCTAGAGCAGCCCAGTGAAGGCTCAGTGACAGCGCTGGAGCCAGGGGTTGGTGCTGGCACTGAAATACAGCTCAGGGCTGGCAAAGCAAAGGGTCAGGAGATGAGAAGGGCTCTGAGGGTGTCCTCAGGGGCCTCACTCCTGCTGGGGCACTGGGATTCCTGCCCGGGCTCGCTTTGGGGCTGTGTGTGATCTCCAACCTGTTTTTGTGGGACCATTTTTTCCTACAGCTATAAATAGAGCCAGTCAGTTTGTTGTTTGTGTGTGTTCAGCAGAACAATCTGGCGTGATTGGCTTTGTTCTGGCACCTGAGATTTTACTGCCAGAGTTGGTAGTCACTCAATTCTGCTCCCTAGAGAGGTGAGGAAGAGGAGGGGACTCAGCTCAGTCCCTGTGTTCCCATCGCTTTCTCTGTGCTTTGGGCAACTCCTTGATTTTTCTGACTCACACAAGTGCCCCAGCTCCTGCAGCCCACACCTGGAATGCTGGCTCCCAGCTGCAGGGCCTTTCTGCAGCCCTGCGAGGCGTCTTGCTGCAGCAGATTTGTTATTCTGAATTTTTATTTAATTACTTACTTTTACAGCTCTTTGTATAAATCTAATTATCCATCTGTTAGGGCACCGCAGCTCCTCGGATTTTTTCCTGCTCTGAACACTAAACTTGCCCTGCCTGGGCTCAGGTGAGCTGGGTCTCCTCCGTGCAGGGCTCCCAGTGGCTCCTGACCACACCATGCTCTGCACTTCCAGCTCAATGTTGTGACTGCAAAGGGCCAGGAGCTCGCACGAGGCAATGCCCGCTCCCATGGTGTGGCTGTGAGCAGAGGTTTCCCAGTTCCACCGATGCCACTGTGTTCCCAGGGAGCCTGGGGCTGTCTGCAGTGGGATGTTACACCCTCCTGCTTTCACAGGGGATGCTGGAGGGCTCATAAGAAGCTCAGCTCTCTTGTCTGGGACACAGATACATGGTTGAAAGCCAGGCCAAGGTTCCCTCAGCTTTTCCCAGGTGCCTTCCATGCTGTTCCTGCCTCTCTGGGATGATTCACGCTCCTTCGCTTAGAGTGTCACATCAGCCCATCAGAATCACAGAGTCACGTACTCAGCTCCAATTTATCCTCTGCAGTTCTATTCTCCTCTTAGCAACAAATACTCCATAACCTAATTGTTCATTAAAGGCCGTGCTGTGTCCCTGTAATCCAGGATGTCACAGGCAGACGTGTTGCTCTCCCAGGGATGCCGCTGCTCCCCGCTACGGCGGCGAGCGCCTGGCTTGGTAGAAAGTGAGAAGGCAGCATTGCATTGAAGTGGAGATTTTCATCTTCTTGGGGATTTTTTTATATCTCTCCTATATTCTGGGCTTTTCAACATCTAACATGTCTTTTATGCTTCACATCTTTCATATGAAATTGTTGTATTGTGTTGCCTATTGAAACCTAGTTTTCCTTTTGTCAGGTTTTCCCCCCTCACCCCTGCTTTCTTCTCCGCAGTATTTTGATCGGTGTAACTACTTAGGGCTCCGTTTTTCTGGGTGGTTTTTAATCTCCTTAAGTCGTAGCTCTGAAGGCCTTTGTGATAAACTCAGGTCAGAGCTGGTGCTTGGAGAAGAGGATTTTTAGGCCAGTTCTGCTGCATGTGGCCCCTGGGGGGGGCTTTGGAGGTGACTGTGCCTCATCCCTCCTCCTCCTCATCCCAAATAGTCACAGGCAGCCTTGGTGGCGTTGAGGGTATTTTATTCTGTACATCTCATCCTGTACATCTCATAATGTGCGTGCAAATGTCCTTTTCCATAGCTTGGGACTGTGCAGTGTGGAAAGCCTCAGTTAAATGTGTGTTTTGTAACCCACCCTGTGCTGAAGTGTCATTTGCTGGCAGAGCCAGGGGGTCATTTCAGAGGGTGAGGGGGCTGCAGGGCTGTTGATTTTGAGTTGTCCCAGTTATCCTCCTTGTGAGAAGGAAGATAGGAAGTCGGAAGGAGATGTAGATACCTGGGAAGTCATGGATTCAGAGCCATCTGGCTCACTGCAGCTGCTCCATGGTCATTTCCCACAGGGAGAGTTCACAGCCAGAGCTTGGAGTGTTCTCCTTGTGTCGCTTCTCACTTGAACTGTTTTAATGCTTTTATTTTTTTATTCTTAAACCTGCAATCTGAAATTCAGTCCTGCAAGTATTAACGAGCTGCTGATCACCCTGCCTCTCTCTTCTGCCCTTGTTCAGAGTCTCAGATTTACAGCTCTAGTTCAGGCTGGAATTACTGACATTGTAATGATCTGTTTTATCTCTCTATCTGTTATTTGTCAAATAATTTTAACATGACTGTGCTTACAAGAGCTGTCAGAAATCCTCCAAACACAGAGAAGGATGAAGAAGTCATTGGCCTTTTCAAGTGTGACCCTGGCTGTGTTGCTTTGTTTCCAGGACTCACAAAAATGACCTTTTCCATTGCCTGTCAAATTGTGACCCAGGTGTGAGGGTTTGAGAGCCCCAGGAACCAGACAAGGCACATTTTGGTCCTGTTGGGTCGCTCTTGTTTTCTCCATTAACAGATTTTGGACTGAAAACCAGGGAGGGGAAGAGAAAGAGGGGGAGGGCAAGGTAAGCAATGCTGCCTCGCTGCCTGTTTCTGATCCTCAGGTTATAGCACAAACTAAATAGACTACACTAAATTTTTTAGGCGGTTTCACAGACTTACAGACTTTGATCCCTGGCTTTGATTTCCCAGGCGGCAGCGCGGAGCGCTGGTTCTGAGCAGAGAAGAGACCCATTAAGCCCCGTGCAGCCCGGTGATTATCATGCCTTTGCACCAGCACCGGGCTTTCATCAAAGCACAGCTCTGAGCCTCGGCTCCGGTGCCTGGGGAGGCGCCAGGGCAGGAGAGGGGCTGTGCCAGCCTGGGCAGGGGCAGCCCCTCCGTCCCACTCCCTCCCACACCTCTGCTTGGTCCTTCCCCACCTGGCTTCAGCAGGATGCCCGGGAGAGGACGTGACCCTTCCTTTCCTAAGGTCTCATGCAGTTTCTGCAACAAGCAGGCCATGACATAAATATTCTCTGTGTGTCCTTGTCAGAGCAGTAGAGATGAGGGCATTTGCTGGCCTGCCCTGCTCTGTGCTTCCAAGTCCCCAGGTCCCTCTGCACCACTTGGCTTGCTTTCTTTTTCTTTTTGCTTTTTTAATTTAAATCTAATTTTGCTGCCTTATTGTAAGTTCCCACCTAACTCCAGAGCTGCTGTCGCCTCAGGGCTGTGTTGCTGCTTTTCAGTCTTCCCACACCCATCGCATGTGCAGTCTGCGAAAACTTTGAGAAGTCTCTCCTAAATTCGTGCACTTGGGGTCGGCCTAGGCGGAGTGGAAGAAGGGTATCTCTTAACAGAGAGTGCTCTTCAAAAATCCCTTCATCTGCAAAGTGGGAACTGCTTCCATGCCATGAGGTGCCAGTGAAAATGGCAGAGAAGCCCATGCTGGATTTTCAATCCAGTACTGGTGCTGCTCCACAGCATTCCCAAACCAACATCCAGGGATGAAGGGCAGCCATCCCATGAGCAGGTCCCACAGCCAGATGCTGGGCAAGTGTGGGGCATGCAGAGACTGTTTGGAGGGCTCTGACCCCAGCTTGTGAGACCATCTCTCCTCCAGGACACCTTCATTGTGCTTGGGGATCCTCTGGACAGTCATCCACATCCTGAGGCCTTGCTGATTCCACAAAGAGCTTTAATGGAAGAAGAAAAGGAAGAAGGGCACAAACATCCTGACCTGGCAGCTTGGGGAAGGTGCTGGGTCCCACCTTTGCCTTGACCCCCTGCCCAAGGCAGGCCCTGCTGCTGCCCAGGCTCTGCATCAGCTTCGTTTTGGTGTCACTCCAACAGCTGATCCCAGCTTCATTTCCTCTGCTCCCCTCTCCCCGAGCTGCTGGGGCTCGCATTGCTCTGGCAAAGCAGCTGTGACTGTGATAATGCCCAGCCCCTGGTGGGAAGTGGTGATTGCAGCACAGGGAGATGTGAAGGGGCACACAAGGCTCTCTCTAGCCCCTGTGCATGGGCAGGCTCGGGAGGAGGTTGCTGGTGGCTTTCCCTCCCCTGCTTTGTGTTTTCCCCTCTCCAGTGAAGGTCAGCCATCGGCAGGGAAGTGCTGGGCTGATGAAATGGCACAGTAAATTTGTGCTTGCAAGGTCCCAACCCCAGAGCCAGGGCGGGTGTCCATCTCCAGGATCCACACGGAGAGGGGCTGCTGGCTGTGCCTGAAGCTGCTCAGAGGAGCTCTTCCCGGCTGGGATGGGTGGTACATGGCTCAGGAAGCTCAGGAACTCCCACCACAGGACAGATCCCACCTCTCAAGGGGCAGAGCTTCCTCAGGAGCTGCCCAGGGATGGTGGGGAGGGCACCTGTGGGCAGTAGTGAATCCTGCTGGTCTTGCCAAGCTCTTCACCCCTCCTCCACAGCTCCTGGCCAGCACGAACACAGCGTGTGCCCCTGAACCCCAGCCTGCCCCAGTGCCTGGGCAGTTTCTTGTGTGGATCATTCCCAGTGAGCCTCTACCCAGCCTTGTTTGCTACTCTTCAGCCACTGAGAGAGGTGGATGTGGTGCGTGTGGGCAGCGTGGCTGGGAGGCACAAGGACCTCAGATGTGCAGTGAGGGCCACATCTGAGGGGATGTGCTGTGACCCCACAGCCAGGCTGGGTGCCCCAGGGCAAACTGGGGCTGTCCAGCACACGGGGGTCTCTTTTGGGAAGCTGCTTCAACCCAATGAGTCGAGTCCCTGTAGCCTGTGGCTGTTCCTCACCCGGGACAGGGGCTGGTTAATCTCATCAGTCCAGCACACCCAAATCTGTGCCATCACTGCAGCATTATGGGATGTCACCACAGGCTGTCCCAGCCCTGGCCCGACCTCAGACCCCCATTTCAGTGAATTTCATTGCAGGTGCCACCATCCTGTCTCCATTAGCAGATAGGCACAGTTGAATTTCCCATGCGAGCGCTCCGCAGTCTGTCTCATTGTGTTTATTTTGTTCAGGCTGCTTTTCCCTGGGCTTGACAGTGTAATTTGTACAGAGCTGTGCTGAGTTTTCCAAACCTTCAAACGAGCTTTTTTGTTAGCTTGAAGCCAGAAGCATTGATAGCAGAGACAGGAGCAACAGGAGCGCTGAGAAGCGAGCGGCACACCTACCAGCCGGGAGGGCTCCCTCACCTCCAGGGCTGCTCCTTGGCTAAAGCTCCATGGTTCAGAGATTTTAATTAGATCAAATCCTCCAGGTGACCAGCCAAGCATTAAAGGCATGCCAATTTCTCAGTTGTGTCTCTTGCTGCAAGAGTTTTTATTATTTATTTTAGAGAGATGTGACAAAAAGATATCCCACATGTGCTGTTTTCCTTGAATGGCACTGAGGTCTCCAGCCCAGGGGATTGTCCTTCCAGTGCACTGCTACTCAGCAGAGCCTTCCTGCAAGCTGCTTCTGCACTTGCTCTGGCCTCCATTGCCCAGAGGGACTTGCACGTGAAATTGGATCAGATTTTTGGACCACATGCTGTCAGGGCCATGGCTGTGCCTGCAGGTTTGGCTGGAGATGAATGAGAGCCCCAGTTGTGAGCTGGGGGAAATGGCCTTGGGCCCAGCAGTGGCCTGGGGACAGCTGAAGTTTTCGGGCTGGTGCTGTTTGCCTCTGTTGGCTCCCCAAATCAGTGCCCAGCCCAGCCCGTTCAGAGATGCCATGGATGGGTCATTGCACAACATGTTGGGGTGGAAAATCACATCCCGTGCTTGCAGGAGGAGACTCTTCTGCAGTGCCTGGCGTGGGGAGGTTGGGGATGGACTTCCCGTGGTGGATGTGTCAGGTCCCACAGGACCTGGGCACTGCAGGAGCTGGTTTGCTCCCAGGGGTGCTGCAGGGCTGGCACAGGGGGGTCTGAGAACTGTGCTGTGAAAATCTCATCTGCAGCAGGATTCTGGAGCTCCTGCTCTGTTCTTTCTACCTCCTGCACTGTCTGGGCAGGTCACAGATGCCCCCACCTCATCCTGGTGCCTGTGCCATGGCTCTGCCTGGATCTCTGCTGCAGCAACCGGATGACGAAGGGGAAATCAAAGGTTGCTTTCAACAAACCCCCTTTTCCTGCCCTGAGGTCAGCCTGGTGATGCCAGCTGGGAAGTCTCACGTCAGAGCTGCTGCCTCTGAGCCATGGATGGCTCCTTCTGGTGCAAGCAGGACAGCCTGGATGGAGCAGGGAGGGCACAGGCTGACAGAGATGGGTGTGGTGCTTTGCTGTGCTTTTGGGAGCCTGGGTTTAACTCCAAGCTGCTCCCTGCCCAGCTGCATTTGTCTCTGGTTTTGTTTCGTTATGACCCTGTCTGCCTCTGTCTCTCTTATTTCATGGCGGGGCTTGGCAGTGGCTGCTCCAGCAGCTCCCAGGAGCAGTGAGAGCAGTGGGTGGTGTGAGAGCTGTGGGTGCTGTGCTGTAGCAGGGTCAGGGACCTTTGTCTGGCACAGGGCAATTGCTGCTTTGGAGTGGAGCAAAGGCTGAAGTGCTGGAACTGCTCTGGAGCGTGAGAGAGCGGGGATCAGGGATCAGAGAGCTGGGGCACTGTGCTCTGACTGTGAAAGCCCTGCCAAGGAGGGAGCCTGGAGCATCTGATGCCTCCATCACCTTCCAACATGCATGAGAAGTGGGCTTGCAATGCGTCAGCGTGGATGGTCTGTCTGTCTGTCTGTCTGTCTGTCCCTGGGCAGCTGCTGACATGCTGATCTGAGGCTTCAGCCCATCCTTGCCAGCAGAAGGGTGGATTTATCCACCACAGCACTTGGAGAGGAGCTCTGGCTGGGAGAGGTGTGTGGGTGATCACGTTCACAGCCAGAGAGGAGAGGGGGAAGCAGAACGGGAATGTGAAGGAGTTCAGGAGTGGATGTGAAGTGAGAGGGTTCATGGAGCGAGGGAGCCACAGGGGAGGGCTCCTTGCCAGGGGAAGCCAGGTGGCACGGGGGGTGTGGTGGGAAGGCCCAGGTGACCCAGTGTGTCCTCTCCACCCCTGCTGCCTTCATTTCAGGTGTGCTTGAGGTGGCTGCAGGGTTTGTGCCTTCTCCACAACCATGAGCCAGGGTTGGTGGGAGCTGGGGGATTTTGGTTTGGAATCAGGCTGGATCAACCCTTGTTCATGTCCACTGTGGAGTGGAAATAGAACAGAATAGAATCACTGAGGTTGGAAAAACTCTCCCAGCCCACCGAGTCCCAGCTGTGCCCAGTCCCCACCTTGTCCCCAGCCCAGAGCTCTGAGTGCCACCTCCAGCCCTTCCTGGGACACCTCCAGGGATGGGGGCTCCAAACCTCCCTGGGCAGCCCCTGCCAAGGCCTGACCACCCTTTCCATGGAGAAATTCCTGCTGATGTCCACCCTGAGCCTCCCCTGGCACAACTTGTAGGCCTTTTCCTCTTGTCTTGTCCCTGTTCCTGGGGAGCAGAGCCCAACTCCAACCTGGCTCCACCCTTCTGGAGAAGGTCCCCCCTGAACCTCCTCTTCTCCAGGCTGAGCCCCCCCAGCTGCTCCTCACCACACTGACTCTCCAGCCCCTTCCCCAGCTCCGTTCCCTGCCCTGGACACGCTCCAGCCCCTCCAGGTCTCTCTGGCTGTGAGGGCCCAGAACTGGGCACAGCCCTCGAGGTGCCCCAGCAGGGCCAGCACAGGGGACTGCCCTGGTCCTGCTGCCACCCCAGGGCTGGTAAAGCCAGAGCAGGGTCCCTTCCACCCTGCCATGCCCTGCTCTGTTGCTGACCTGCCCTTTGCTTTTGTCCCTGCAGCAACCCCAAAGTGCAGATTGAAGCCATTGAGGGGGGTGCCCTGCAGAAGCTCCTGGTTATCCTGGCCACGGAACAACCCCTGGCTGTCAGGAAGAAGGTGAGGAGTGGGGCTGCACCTCTGGGCAAAGCTGGGTTTGTGCTGAGCTCCATGGGAACCCCCTCAGGACATCACTGACATCTGGAGAGTGTGGGACCCCTGCTGCTCCCCACGCTGGGTGGGCTTCACTCCCGGGGTGCAGGAGGGGGGCCCCAGGTGCCAGAGCACCCCAGCAGCACTGGCTGGTGCCCGCGCTGCCCTGGCTCTGTGGGTCTCCCCCGGGTGCCCGCAGTGGCACACACGGTGGCTCTGCCAGCCCGCGGGGACAGGGCAGTGCCACAGCTCCTGGGGGTCCCCACGGCAGCGCAGCCATCACAGGCTGACAAACACGGGAGCTGACATTTGGAAGGAGCTAATTGCTGGAGCCAGCCCCGTGTCCTGCCCTCGGCAGAGGCTTTGGAACAAAGAGCAGCACCAAGAGCCCCCAGCCAAATGTGCAACGCTGTCCATCGGGCTGGGGGCTTCCTCGCCCCCTCCCTCCCTCTCTCCCTCCCTCCCTGCTGTGTTCCCTGAAGCATGAGATCCCATTACCCTCCCTTTAGCTTGTGATGCCACCTCTGTAACACCACCTGGCTGCCCCCAAGCCCCCAGCCCTATTTTCCACGGGGATCTCCTGCAGGAGGGGTCCAGCAGGGTGGAGGGACCACTGGCTCTTCCATTCACCTGTAACGAGCCCCCTAAAATGTGTTCCCCTTTAACCCTGGTAAGAGTCCTCCAGCAAGTGAAAGGCATAGGAGAGCTATGGAACCCCGTTGCATTTGGCCATGGATGTGAGGAGATCCCATGGGATGCCCCATGCTCAGAAACTCCTCCCAGGAGTGGCTGTGGCTCAACCCCAATCTCCTTTTGGGGTGCCCTCCTGCTGGGCATGCAGAGGCTCTCACAGCATCACTGCGAACCCCTGGGTGCTGGGTCCAGAGTAATTCTTCCCAGTGAACCTGAGTGCCTCGTGCTGGCAGCCCCTGGAGAAGCGAGAGGGATGGGCTCAGTATTGTCCTCATTCACACAGAACCTCCACGGGCTGAACCCTCTTTTCCAGGAGGACAGAGGCTTTAATTTCCAGTTCCCGTGCTGTGTACAGTCTCCTGTCTGTCCAGCTGGCTCCCAAGGCCAGGCGGTGCCCCGGCCGCTTCCCGCACAGGGCAGCAGGCCCGGGCTCCTGCTCCGGTGCTTTTTCCGCCCCGGTGCTCACGGCCCTGCACGGCAGCGAGGCCAAGAGTGCATTTCTTCCCTCAGCCGTCCTCTGGTCTGTGATTAAAAAGGGAGACAGCAGCATCTCAAATTCACCAGCGGCAACTCGGGCAGTGGGAAATAGGAGCAAATGGGGCCGGGAAGAGATGGCTGTCAGCTCGGAGCCCCCTCCCTAGCGCGGGACGCGGCCGGGCCCGAGTGCGAGGAGCCGGCCTGGCTCCCTGGCGGGCGCCCAGACCAGGAGCATGTGCCCTGCCCCGGGCGGGCTCCCGGTGCCACCACGGCCGTCACAGCCGGACACGGTGGGCTGGGGTGGCCCCTGATTGCCTCCTCGGCCCCACGCCGGGGCCGGGGCACAGGTGGGCGCTGGGCTCCGGCTGTCGGTGCGTGGGGCTGCGCCCTGACAGCACCTGGGCCAGGCTGGGTGCTGGGGAACGTCATGGCCTTGTCCCCTGACTGTGGAGGTGTAGGGACATCACCCCGGGCATCCGAATCACCTCGCAGCAGGATCTGCTGAGTGCTGCTGGACTCACCCCACCCCACCCCGTGGCCAGGCTCTGTGCCTGTGTGGGATGAACAGGGAGGAGAAGTGATGGTGTTGGGTCTGCCGGGGGCTGGCCACGGGCCCCTCAGTGACAGCCCGAGCTGGGGTTTGGGTGGAAATACCCAAGTCTGGGCAGCCTCGCAGTGCTGGGGAGGATTGGGATTGCAAAGGATTGCTGAAGTCCCCATCCCACCCTCACAAGGAGAGGCTGGGATGCATTTTCCGTGGAGCTCCACACAGGTGGGCTGGAGTGTGTCATCCACATGGGGTGCCATGAGGAGGGCCCGTGCCACATGTGGCAGCCGTGGCCACCGTGCTGATTGCCCTTCTCTCTCCCCCAGGCTCTCTTCGCCCTGTCCTCCATGCTGAGACACTTCCCCTATGCCCAGCAGCAGTTCCTCAAGCTGGGCGGCCTCCAGGTGCTCCGGAGCCTCTTCCGGCAGAAGGGGATGGAGACCCTCCATGTCCGGGTGGTCACACTGCTCTACGACCTCATCATGGAGAAGGTGAGAACTGGGATGGGACCTGGCCTGGCTCTCCTCATCTTCACCCCCAGGTGAAGTCCAGGCTGAACATCCTCGCAGGACGAGGATGAGGACCCAGCCTAGCATCAGTGGGGTCAGTCCCTTGCAGCCCGGTGGCCAACACCCCACGAGTGCCTGGGGGAACCCAGAGGAGCTGAAACCTTTGTTTGCCTTCAAGACACTGCCCCCATTTCCTCCCGAGGGTGTTTAAATAGCAGGACACCAAGGACACAAGTGGGAAATGCAGGCCCTGGGCTGTGGTGTCCAGCCAAGGCCAGGGGACAGGCCAGCACTGCCGTGTTCCTGCCTGCCAGAGCCCTCTGCCTGCTGCACGTCCCTCTCTGGAGCCCAGCCCGCCACATTCTGTGTTTTATTTTCAAATACCCTGGATTACTGCTGTAAATGTCAGTTTAAAGCCTGTCTTTCCTTGCCATGGCTTGTTGTTCAGTCTGTGCGTTTCCCTGACTCCAGAGAATGGGAATTAAATCCACTCTGGCTCAGTTTATGGCCAATTTGCCCTGCGGATTATGGCTGCTCTAATACCTGGGTTGCAGGCACGGCAGAGCAGCACCTCTCTGTTAAATCAGTTATTTTCCAGGAGACTTTGTAAAGGTGCAAATTATTTTAGCAGGTCTGAAATCTTATCAGGTGCTGACTCTAACATGATCCTGTCAGCTCCATGGGAAAGGAGCAGACATGGGCATTTTGACTCAAACCATTCCCATTTGATGCTGCTGCCCGTTTTCCAGCTGCCCCCTCCAGCAGCCCCATCTGCTCCTGGCTCTGTGGGTCTGGGGCAGGCACAGCCCGGCAGATTCTCAGGATTATGTTAAAACAATGAATTTTAGCTGCTCTGTGGATTGGGAATGCTGTGCCCTGGGTGCTGGGGGGCTGCTCTGAGCGGGAGTGGCAGGTTTGGGGTGGGCTGGGTGACTGTCAGACGGGTTAGTTTGGAATCATAAACCACCCTGGCAGCTCTCAGTGCAAAACAGGAGTCACTGGGGCTCTGCACGGCTCCTCCAGCCACATTCCTTCCTCTTCACCCCAAATCCTGCCAGCAGTTCAGCAGGTGACTCTCCAGGGGGACCAGGAGAGGGGAGGTCTCCTGGTGTTCTCCCTCCATGTCCCCACTGTGCCATTCCTGTCAATCCTTATGACCAGGCTCTCACAGCAGTGCCCAGGGCCTGGCAGAGCCCATGGTCACTGGTGACCAGGGAACACGGCACTGACCCCTCAGGGACCCACAGCACTGTCCCATGGCTTCTCCTGGCAGCTCCTGTCCCTGCTGGCTGCCCCATCCTGTCCCCAGGGCTGGATTTCTGCCCTACAATCCCACAGGAACCCTCACCTCCCCTCGGCAGCCCCCAGCACAGAGCCCTCCCTAACCCAGACATGGTGGTTATCACAGGGGCAGCACCAAGCCAGGAGAGCCCAGGGGGAATGGAGCCTGTTTGGGAATTTCAGGCTATCAACAGCCTCTCCACCATGTGAACCCCAAAGGGCTCACAGGGTGATGTGTTCTGGGGGTTCCCTTCCTCCCCCTGGCCCTGGTGCTGCTCCAGGCTGGTCTCTCTCGCTGTAAAGGATCCAGCCCCTGCAGGATTTCGGTACTGGGGTTTTCTGGACCAGGCTGGGAGGGGAAGGTCTGACTGTGGCTGGAGGAGACTGAGATCCCCATCTCTGGGAGGAGCAGCACAGTGCCAAGTGATGATGTTCATCAGGTGCTGCAGCAAAAAGCATCAGACCAGAGACTTTACAAGTCCTGCTGAACTTCCTGTCCCTGAGTCCCCTCCCAGGCTGTGTGACACAGAAACCCCCAGTCACTGGGAGTTTTCCAGGGTGGACAACCAGCCCCTGTGGCCAGGGAGCCAGGACACAACCTCGGTCTGGCCTTCTGTGGCAAGTCCCCGTCCAAGGCAGGTGGTACAGGATGTGCATCCCCTGTCCTGTGTCACCTCTGGGAGCAGTTCCTCTCTGCCAGGGACATTAGTCTGTGTTCCACCACTCCCCACAGATGCTGCTGGAGGACGCCCAGCACGGGGAGCAGATGGAGGAGAAGCGGCAGCAGTACGGGCAGGTCCGGCTGGTGCCGGCGGTGCTGGAGCAGGGCTGGTGTGCCCTGCTGCCCAACCTGCTGGCCCTGCCCGAGCACGACGCCCGCGAGAAGGTGCTCAAGCTGGTGGGGGTGCTGATGGCCTTCTGCAGGGAGCTCTACCGGGGGGACCCCGCCCTGGGCAGCACCCTCAGCCTCCTGCGCAGCGAGTACGAGGAGCTGGCGGCCGAGGAGCAGCGGGAAGGGGACAAGGACAGCTACTTCAGGGAGCTCCTGGGCTCTATAAACACCATCATCCAGGAACTGAGGTGAAACTGTAGGTGCAGTCCAGTTCCAGGGAATTCAGGGTGACAGCGTGGGTTTGGATGGCACTGATGTGGGTGCACTTTGGAATAAACTGCTGGACTAAACGAGATCCAAGCACTGTGTGCCAACAACTTCGTCATTAAAATACCTCGAGGCGGGGGGCATGTCTTGTTTCATGGGACACTGCTGGGAAAACGGAGGTGTGTGCTGTGGAGGGGACAAGGTGGGGACTCCTCGGGGGAATTGGGGATCTGCAGAAAGGGAACAAGCGGTGTTCCCATGGGGGGCCATGTTTGTCTTGCTCCCACCCTTCAGTGGTTGTTCCTACAGCAGGAGCAACACTGTAAAATATCAAAAAGCCTGCAAACAAAGTTCACAGCCTTGAAAACTGATGGCAGCCAGGTGCTGGCCACTGCCATGGGTGGTTTCCAGCAGTTTTCCTGCCAACCCCTTTTGGGGAGCAGCAGCTTTTCCTCCCCAGGCTTTTCCCAGCAGCAGAGAGACGTGAAGGCAGTGGGAGCACAGTGGGAGCACAGTGGGAACACAGAGCACACTTGGCATCCAGCACAGAGGGGATGTTGGAATCCCTGCATTCCCTCCAGGCCTGGCACAGTGGGCATCACAAATGCCACCAGATCCATCCCTCACTGTGACCCTGCGGCCACCACGCTGGTTCAGGGCCACTCGCCCTTATTTGTGCTCAAATATTTGTGGCTCCCGTGTACAGTATGTCACTTGTCACTGTTAAGTAGCAGGGCTAATTATAGCTATTGATTTTTTTGATCTTTCTCTTTTTGGGGTTTGTTCAGGCTGTTTTTCTGGCATTAAATATTTTTTTTCTATTTTTATCTGAAATGTATTTCCCAGCCAGCCCTGCCAGGGCTTTGCTTTGTAGGTTTAAAAAAATACATATATCTGATGGCAGCAGCCAAGACAAGCATCGGAAGGGGCTTTTCTGTTGGAAACATGAACCTCTGGAGCAATGCCAGGTGAAGCAGGGATCCAGCAGAACTGGGGGGATCAGCACAGGGATTTCTCAGGCCTTGCCTGGCCTTGGCACTGTCTCACAGCTGGATTTAACAAGGTGGAGATTGTCTAACACCTCCTTAGGGGCTGAGCCAGGGAGAAAAACACCAGCAGCCCTTCCTGTCCAACCCCAAAGCCAAAACCCCACTGGATCTTCCTAAAAGGCGTAAACCTGACGAGTTTTTGAGCAGGGGCTCACTGGGGACACCTGTGCTGGCCCTGGGGATGGAGGGGTGCCCGTGGGCCTCGCGGGCAGCTCGGGAGGGAGCAGGAGGTGGCTCCTGGTCAGTGCCAGCCAGTGCCCAGCCCTGGGATGGCCCCTGTGGCCTGGGCTGGCGGCAGGAGGGGTCTGTGCCCCAGGAGGGTCTCAGTGACCCCCCCGGGCTGTTTCCCGCACACCAGCAGGGTGACACTGCCAAGGAGCGCTGAAAGGAGGCCAAGAAATGATAACAAATAACGATTTCCTGGCAGTGCTGCTCCCGAGGCACTGGCAGGGCACTCGTGGGGCAAAGGTTGTGTGAGGCCCTGGGGCCGTGCTGGCGCTCAGGGGCCTCCACACCCACACCCTGTGTCCCCCCTGCCCACAGGGTCTGGGCTCTGCAGGGGGAGCAGGAGCCTGTTCCAGGGCACCCCTGTACCCTGCTGGGGTTTCTGGAGGCCCCCAGCAGCCCCTGACCTCGGGCCGAGGTGGTGTGGGGGTTTGCCCTGGGGGCTCAGCCCTTGCCCCCATGGGGCGTGCTCTGGGTTTCTCTGCTGTGCTGGGGTGAGGCAGGGCCTTGGCTTCGGGGTGCGGCTGCCAAAGGCCACTGCAGCTCCTGCCCAGAGCTCGTGGCCGGGGGCTCCCGGGCACAGGGCACCCCTGGCCCAGCTCTGCCTGTGTTAGAGAGACCCCTCCTCACCTCATGGCCCAGCCCAGGGACGTGCTTTGCCACCACAGCCCCCAGGGCAGCTCCGTTTGGCAGCTGAATGAAAACCAAACACAAATGACCTGGAAGTCCTGAGCACTGGGAGTGTTAAATCAAATGCAGACAATGACTCAAGGCAGGGCCCCCCCACCCTCTGCAGCAGCCAGACCCCCATGGGACAGAGGTGCTGAGCCCTCCCCTCACCAGAACAGCCCCCCTTCTCTAAAGGTGAGGCAGAGAAAGCCCCGGACCCCTCGGGGATGGCCGCGATGGGGGTGGGACCAGCAGAGCCGGAGGTGCCGAGCTCGGGGAGGGGGTGGCGCTGCTCCAAGGAAGGGTGGCCAGAGGGGACCCCTGGGCTGTGGCCCTGCTCTCTGCAGCTCCTGCAGGTTTCAGGGGTCATGTCCGAGCACTGGCAGCGCGGCTGGGCGCGGACAGGGGCAGCCCAAAGAGGGGCATCCTTCCTCCGTGTGCATGGCCGTGTGTCCCCAGAGGGTGACAGAGAGGGGCAGGCGAGCCCTGGGCTGCTTTCCCTGGCCATAAATGCCAGCCCAGGCCGGTGTCCCCGCTAATGACAGGTTTGGTCCCCAAATGGCGCTGCCGGTTCACGGCCCAGGGTAATGACAGGGACAGGGACAGGGCTGAGCCAGTCCTGCCCCAGCCCCTGTGCCCCGCTCTGCTGCTGGAGCAGAGCCACAGGGTGGGTGTCACATCCCCCAAATTCCTGCAGCCCCCCCAGACTTGGAGCAAGGCAGGGCTGGGGGGTCCCGGGGCAGATGGAAACCTTGGATGGGGCTCACCGGACCCCTCCCTCTGCAAGCCTAGGAGGTGGGATAGGCACTTCCACCCTTAATTTTGGAGCTGACAGGGCCCCCCCACTCCTCCACTTCACCAGGGGGCCAGGCATTGAGGTCTGGAGTCACACAGGTGGCCAGGCCAGGAACAGCTCCGGCTCCCTCCCCTTGCACCCACAGGAGCATCAGGGGCGCCGTGCTGGCTCAGCCCGAGCTCCCCAAACCCTGGGGCAGGGCAGGGCTGGGCTGTGTCCCTGGGACACTCTCAGCCTCTGACAGCCGCAGCACAGGCAGGGCCCGAGCCTTCAGCACTGCAGCAGCTGATGTGCCTTAATGGATTTTGCCTTTTCTCACCCATTTCTCGGGGTTTGGAACGCACTCGCCCCTCCCCACCCTCTCTGCTCTCTCCTCAAATTGTGTTTGAGGTTTGGCTGCCGTGGCCTGGTTTGGACACAGTTTTGTGTTAGACAACAGCGCTGGGGTGCCCCGCTCCCCTCTCCTGTCCCGGCCGCTCTGACACATCCCAAAGGCGGGGAGAGCTCGGGGAGAGCTCGGAGTGGGAAAGGCGCTCATTAACGGGCATTAAATCGTGGCACGGAAACTTCACACACAATTAAAGCGGCATAAATTCAACGTGGCTCCATTCACCGCGGAATTGAATTAAGAGCACTTGAAATCTGGAATAAGACTATCTCCTGAGGATTTAATGTGGTTTCACTAATACACTTTAGAAGATAACGTGGGTTCATCTTCCTGAGATCCCTGCACTGCCAGGTCTGCTGGGCTCTGGCACAGCCTCAGCAGAGCTGCTGTCCCTGTGCACTGCAAAAAACCCCAAATCTCTTCAAATCACTGCAAAATCTCCCCAAAACCTCTCCAGCGATTCCTCTGGTGTGTTTCAGGCACAGCTTGGGGAGCAGCCGTGGGGAGCTGGCAGGCAGGGAAATCCCACAGCCCTTCACGATGGGTGCCCCCACCCCGGTCTCGACGGAGGGCTGGGAACTGGGGCGGTGGGGACGGGGGCGGTGGGGTTCGGCTCCTCGCTCGCCGTCGGGGGGAGGCGGCTGAAGCAGCCCTGGAGCTTTCCCCGTCCGCTCCCTCCCGAGCCGAGCATCGGCACGAGCCCTTCCCCAGCGCTTAATTACATGGAGCAGTAATTACTGTAATTCTCTCCAATTGGCTCCCTAATAAAGTCACAGCTTCGCTGGCGGCCGGAGCCCCTCGCCGAGCGCTGCCCCAGCGCCGCTGCCGCTTTCACTCCCGGGGCTGGAATTCCCTGACACAGCGGGATCGGCGCTTTTGGAGCTCCTGACCCACCTGGGCCTGGGGCTGGTGCTGAACAACCCCGAGGCGCCGCTTGGGCACCGGGAGCCGACGCTGGGATCGCTCCGGGATGAAGAACTGCCCTTCCCTTCCCAGCCCCGGGATCCAGGACTGCCCTTCCCTTCCCAGCTCCGGGATCCAGGACTGCCCTTCCCTTCGCAGCCCCGGGATCCCNCCGGGATCCAGGACTGCCCTTCCCTTCCCAGCCCCGGGATCCAGGACTGCCCTGCCCCGGGATCCGCCGCTCCCCGGCCCCGCTGTTCCCGGCGGTGCCCCCAGCCGCTGCTGCGCTCCTGAACAGAGCAATTAAAGAAGTTACACCAATAATGATTCACCTCGATGCCCTTCTCCTGTCCAAACCCAAACACAACTCCCAGAGGAGCAATTCTTGGGTACAAAGGAAATGTGAGTTGAGGTTTTTTGGCCTCCCGTCCCCACCGTGTTCCTGCTGCTCCTGCATCCCCTGGGGCTGTAGCTCTCACAGGGGAACCACATTTTAATTTCTTGCCGACCTGCTGCTCGATGTTTGTAGCATAAATTAAACTAACATGTATTTAAAAGCTAAATACTTGTAAATTTGTCTGTACATCTCAATATAGGGGTTGTTTTTGAAAGCTCATTAATAGATTGTGTTGGGGGGGAGCATTGGATGTGCTCCCTGAACAGCCCAGGGAATGTCACCTTTCAGACAATACCAGGAGAAAAAAAAGCCCCATATTGTATAAATTCAGTTAATAATTAACTATAGAAGAAGACCTGCAGCCTCTCTGTTCTGTTAACCCCCAAATGGCAGTGGAGGAGCACAGCTCCCCCTCCGAGCCTGTTTACATGTTAAGGGTGTATGAAAATAGCCTATAATTCCACTGTTTAATAGCTGTACTCAAGAGGCTAAAATGCTGGAAAATATAATGCATTTGGCAAAAACATCCCAAAAACTATTTAGCTTAATTCCGATCAGCATTACAGTAACATGACAGCAATAACCTTAATACAGTAAATTATAAGCTGATTGAGATAAATAAAATTATAACATTTCAGTGCCAAGTCTCAGCTCTAAAATGGAGCTGCAGTTTAGACATTGACTCCAGCCCAGGCTTTTGCGGTTGGGTGGAGGCTCTGCAGGAACAGGCACCGTGGTGCTGCCCCGTGCAGGCACCGCTTCCCCAGCGCCCGGCTCGACTGGGACGTGTGAAACACGCTGAAATTCATAAAATTTAAATAAGACAGCGAAATTATACCTTGTAGCTATAGTTATCACAAATAATGTACAGTCTAAATTGCAGCCTGAGCAAACACGATTTCCTGGGTGCCTCTGGAAGCCCAAGGCGGGATGCAGAGCAATTATGAGCAATGAGCACAAAGCTGATTTGCATCTGAATGGCGAGGGGGGGGCGAGGGGCGGGCCGGGCCCGCTCCATTCACAGCACCACAATACACCAGCTGGGAAAAGCAACTTTATTAGTGTCCCGCAGCAAAATACATTAGTAATTTGTAACCAGGCATTAAAATTCCCGTCCGTGTCACGCAGGAGCGATGGCCGCCCCCACCGGGGGTGTCTCCGCAGGGATCGGCCCCGGGAGCTCCCCCGGCAGCGGAGCCCCCCCAGAGGAGAAGCGCCAGGAGCACAAGGGAACCACCCGAGGGCTCCGGGGCAGCGCAGCAGAAGCAGCACCAGCCCCCAAGGCACCACCAAGCCCAGCTCCAAACGCGATCCTCAGCAAAGCCCAGCCCAGGCACGGGCCTATCGTTTTCCCAGCTGTTTTCCAGCTGCGGTCACACAGCCGGTGCCTGCTGCATTTTCAAACTCCTCTGAGCTTGCTCCCTCTCCACCCCTACAGCAGAGATACACTAACACATACAATACTTCCATTACTTTTTTTTTTTTGAGTAAAAAATCTAATTTTTCTCTCTTGAACACCATGATAAACTGAGTCTCTGAGTAGCATGATCCAGTATTAGTGTTAACCGTTAGTGTTACTGTAAACCCCTCTTTGGTTATAGAATATTCCATTTAAAGCAAGATTATAAAAAACAGTTTCCAGCTAGAAATCCACCCCTGTAATCTAAAAGCCATCTAAATCACCACACTTCTGCAGGCTGGAGATACACTGATAGGACTTAGAAATTTGAGTATCTCCCCATGTAATCTAAACAAAGTTATCAAAATTATATTAAGTAAATACATTTGGAGGAATAGTAAATTTTTGAAAAATCCTTAGGGTATTAAAAGTAGAGTTCTGGAAGTAGCAGTAGTGGGCTAGAGAAAGACGCCCCCGAGCCAGAGCCCTCCTCTAGATACTCTCCATGGCCTTGAACTCGCTGAGGGCCTGCACGGGGTTCACGTGCTTCTTCTGGGATGCCCTCTTGATTTTCGTCTGGGTCTCGTCCTGTTTCTCCCTCTTGACCAGGGGTTTCTTCTCCGGAGCCTTCATCTTCCAGGAGACGGCCGGGAGGTTGAGGGAGGCCATGCCCTGGGACTTCTGGTACTTGGTGGATGCCACGTAGGAGGCCTTGACCGTCTGCACCACGGCGTTCATCAGGTTCTTGGCTGCTTGGATCAGGGACATGGCACTGTCCACCTGCCAGGGGGCACACGCAGTCACACACCATGGAACTCCCAAACACAGCATCCCACTGAAAACACCACAGGCCTGGGAGGCAAAACCACTTGAAAACTGATGTATCTTATTTATATTTTTCGTTTGAAACCTGAGGCTCCCAGTTTGAGGCAGGATTTTTCTTTGGACACTCAGTGGTTACAAACCTGACTTGTGCCACCAACACAAAAGCAGGGTTTGCTCCCCTGTCTGCATTTTCCATATTAGTGGCAATGGGAACGATTTGTATTCTGCCCTTTGCCTTTGTGACTAAGCTTTAACAGTAGCTTATTCTCTAATGAAATTAATAAAGCTGTAGTAATATCTTAATCACGGGTAATAAATATTTAAATCGCCCTAGAATACTAAGTTGTATTGGGAAGGAAGGAGCACAACTGCATCACCAGCCAGGCCTGGAGCCCTTTCCCAGCTGGCTCCTGATTCACAAGAGCATCAAAACAAGGAAAAACATGAATTTGTCAAAGCTGTAGGGCACAGAAGGGACAAAGAGCTGAGACCAGGGCTGGGGGGAAGAGAGAGGGGAAGAGCACTGTGGTGACCTCAGCTGGGACCCCCTTCTCCAGCAGCCAGTGTCCTGCTCTGGGTGGGACCCCTGGCTTGTCAAGGCCAAATGCTCTGGGACAGGGTTTGGTCTGGGGCAGGGTTTGGTTCAGGGCAGGGTTTGGTCCGGGGCAGGGGTTCAGCACCTCTGCTGAGCTTCCAGAAGAACTCAGCTGCCTCTGCAAACTCAGACCCTGCTGTTACAGACCTCTGAGGAAGGTTCTGGGGAACAGCTCGAAGCCATGGCTCGTCCAGCAGCAAACCCAGCCAGGCAGGGGCCGGTGGCTTTCCTGGGGCACTGTCCCCTCCTTTCACCCTGCTGTGCCCCGAGTGCCACCTCAGATCCTCTGGCACACCCCTGTGCTCTGCCCTCCTCCCCAGCAGCCTGGAAACCACCGGCACTGCCCTGGACTGTGTCCATGAATCCTCACAGCAGGAAGAGTCATTAAACGCCAGGAGAGCAGGGAGGTGCTTTTGTGAATGAACTCAGCCTGTGACGGTGCCAGCTTTGCCTGCCTGGGCCTGGCTCTGCTTTCACAGCACTCTGGGCCATGGGCAGGGTGTTAACACTGCACAGAGGTTTCCTTTCAGACAGGTGGTGTCTCTGGACTGGCTGAGGTCTTCATCTGATCATCCCATGGAGCTTAACACTGCTGCTGGCAACACTCAGCCCCAGTGGACAGGCTTGAGGAGAAGGATAAAACCAGGAGATCAGACTACAGATGCCAGGCTGTTCTATAACTAATTTATGGCAGAGGGGATGTAAATCCTGGAGACACGGAGTAACTGCAGTGAAACCTTGGAGTCCTACTGCTGCACAGTAACACATCTCCTGCTTTGCCAGATCGATGCCTTCGGCCTGCCAGCTCCCAGGACATGCAGCACACAGCAGCAGTCCCAGCACAGCCCCTGGAGCAGCTCTGGGGGCTGGGAGGGGAGCAGGGGGGGCTGGCAGCAGCAGGAGGGGCAGCACAGCCCCACCACTCCCAGATGGACTCAGTTTGGGCAGGGATATCTATTGCTGACCTGCTGCTGCTGCTGCCCCAAAGCTCTGCTTCCACAGCTCTCCCTGGTTTTTGGGGGAAAAACTGAGCTATTAATTTAATTGAAATATCAAACAGGGTTTCACTGGAAAATACCAGTGGCACAGAGAGCCTGTGGCTGCTCCTGAATCCCTGGATGTGTCCAAGACCAGGCTGGATGGGGTTTGGAGCAAACTGGGACAGTGGAAGGTGTCCCTGCCCATGGCAGGGGGTGAAACTGGATGGGCTTTGAGGTCCCTTCCAACCCAAACTGTTCCTTGATTCTGTGGTCTCAAAATGGCAGAATGTGGGAAGCTTTTTTCCATCTGCTGTTAAGGATTCAGGGAGCAATACTGGACTATCAGCCAATTCTGTCCCTTCTTCAAACCTCCTTCCTCAGTCCTGACTCGGCTGGGCAAAAGCACCAGTGACCAAACGTGCCTGTGCAGGGCAAGGAGAAGTATGCCAGAAGAAATTAAGAGTTTAGCTCCACTTCCCTCCCCCCAAATATCCATCATACAGAATCCTCTTAGGAGGAAGCATTTCATGAACTACAGTGAAAAAAATTATTTGCAAAGTAATGGCTGGAATAAGGAAGCAGGCTGGCCTGGGGCAGCTTCCAGCTGTCAGAAACCAGAGCAGCCACTAAAAATCCCTGCACTCTTCAGGGCACAGCTATCCTGAAATATTAACATCTCTGAAGCATTGCAGGACCCCAGCATGCTCCAAGGCTGTGCCGAGACGTGGGGCAGGCTTAGCTGTGCTGGTAAAGTGATTTAACCTCACTAAGAGTGAAAAGCAGTCTGCAAAACAGATGACACAGAGGTGAAGTGAATCTGTCTACAAACACTGTCGAGTAAGGAAATGTGGAGTCTGTATTTTCACAGCAAGTGTTCCTCCCCAGAACGACGAGGCAGCAACACAAACTCTGCACTCATTAAACCTCTGAACACTGCAGCATCTCCTGTCTGTGCTCTGTGGTGTTTAACACACAAGCTCAGCTCGGAAGAACGTTCCCTGTGGAAGCAAAGCTGCCCGAGGCAGACGTGTGCCATACGTACCCCGGAGACGACGAGCTCCCCGCCCAGGTTCTGCACCTCGGCCTTCACCTTGCTGCAGATGTTGAGCTGGTGGCAGTAGAGCGCGATGCGCTGCAGGTAGGCCAGCAGGTCCTGCTTGCACGCCGAGTCCGGGCACTGCGGGCAACACAGGGCACGTCGGGCTCTGCCGCTGGGACAGCACCAGGGCACAAACCAGGCACCTCCCCCGGGACAGGGAATGGGCCTGGAGAGCATCCCCGCCCCGCAGAGCGCTGGGTCTGAGACAGCTGAGCAGCATGAAAGGCATTTGAACCACAAACAGGGGCAGCACTGGACAGGCTGCTGGGCTCCTTCCAGCTGCCCTTCAGCAGCCCTCCCAGGGAGCAGGAAGAGGAGAAGAAGGAGCAGGAGGAGATCTACCCTCCCCAGAGCAGGTTTGTCAGCTGTAAAAGGTCCTTCCTGTACTGCACAGGACACAGCAGCAATGGTCTGACACCCAAGATCTCGAGTTGCAACTAGCACATAGAGTGATTCAAGAGCTCTTTTTCACACAGCCCTGTTCACAGCAAAATCCCGTTTCACCTAAGACCCTGATCCTGTGCAGTGGAACATCTGATGAAGATTCATAATGGACATGGCATGACTGGAAGATTAATCTTAAATGAGCACCGCTTCATTTCTTAATGCTTCACTCAAGCTGAGGTCTGTTGCTTTGGCCACGCAGCCTCTCCTCCCTTTCAGGGCAGGGTAAAAATCTCCTGGCTGCCAGCAGCAGGGGCTGAGCCCTAATTCTCCCTGCAGACCTTCTCTGCTTAGCTATGAGATGGAAGCAGGAACTCTTCCCTGTATGAAAGAGGCACCAGAGCAGATCGTGGAGCACACACAGGGATGTGCAAACAGGGTCTCATTCACATGGAGCATTTCCTTCCCAACAGCACCTGACCCCCAGAACTGGCATCTCCCTCTGCAGTGAAGGTGAGTGTAGCTAACACATACATTTGTTTTTTTCCAGGGCCAGAACAAGTAGGTTTTCTAAGCCAAAGCAGTCTCTGTGCCCAGAAGGGGTAACTCAGGTGCTGCAGGGATGTGCACACACAGCTCACACACCCACCCAGGGGCACTGCAGTGGGACTGGTGGCACAAGCACATCAGGCTGTGGAGATCTGCATGGCTTTATGGGCATCTGACCCCACCAACAGACATAAAACCACCTTCTTAGTCCCAAGGAAAATGATGGAACACCCAAAGTAATTGCAACTCTCAACGTGGGCACGTGGCTTCCATCAGTGCAGTGAAGCCCTGCCTAACGAAGCAGCAAAGCTTGCAGGTTAATTTTTTAAGCTGATCAATATTAGTCAGCAGCACAAGATGTTTTAGAGAAGTCCACAAATAGCCCTGGCCAAAGAGCTGATGAAAAGCTCAAATTACCATTTTGGAAACTGCTCTCCATCTCCCAAAGAGCTCATCTAACACAGCGAGTGAGCAGCGCAGCAGCAGAGGGGCTTGAGGGCTGACAAATGCCCAGTGCAGCAGGTCAGAGGGATGGCTCAACAACTGCAGCTGCTCTGGGGGGCTGGGGAAAGTGTTTAGGGAAAGGCTCTCGGGGCAGGAGGCTGCTGCACGATCACCAACAGCTGAGGAAGGCAGCAAAACCTTCGTGGAAGAGGAATCATCACTGGGTTGTGTACATCAATATGATGTGAGTTGGAAACCCACATCCTCTCCTGTGTGTGCTATTTCTGCGGGCAGAATCGAGGACTCAGCTCAAAGACAGATGAGGTTTAAATGGAGATGTAACACAAGATAAAAAAGAGCATCAACAAAAGGCACTGCGGGTGCCTGCAGGAGCCCTGTCCTTTCCAAGGCAGGAGCATTCGGATAAAAATCAAAAAACCCAAAAGGCAACAATTTTAACACTGATCAAGAATGATGACATTATTGCATTAACCCACAGCCACAACCCCCACCTGCAGAGCTGCAGTGGGATGATTCCCACAGCACAGCCCAGCAGGGAGTGCAGTGCAGATGGAAATGAACATGTGGGGCCACCCCACCTTCCCAAACTCCCCAAACTGAGCTGCTGCCACAGACTCACTGAAGGTTATTGGCAAGAGCTAAGCTGGCTGCTCCAGGTCAAATCCAGGATCCGTCCTGGACACAGCAAACACCCCTCACATTCGCTTCCTGCTGCTCCAGCTGAGCCTGCAGAGAAGCAGAATCACCCTTTTCTCTCTTTTTGCAAAGAAAAGGGGTGTGTGCCGATGGAGACACCCCATCCCCAGGGACTGCAGGGCAGAGTCAGGAACCACAGAGTTTCTTCCTCCCTCTGCCTCTCCCGTTTGCGAATGAGCCCTGCTGCACCAGGAATTCCCAGCAAACACCCCCCAGCCCTGGGTGCCAGCTGGGCCCGGCAGGAGCTGCCAGCAGCTGTTTTGGGAGGCAGCTCCCTGGCAGGAAGGGCACTGCCCATGTGTGCCAGCAGCTGCCACCAGCACAGCCACCAGCCTGTGCCCAGGGTCCCCACGCCAGCCCCCCAGCCAGGGACCAGTCTCCCCAGCAAGAGGCTGCTGGAACCTTTCACTGGGAGGTGAGGCAACCCCTACCCTCACCCCCAGCTACTTCTCACTGACTGATCAGGACTGATGTAACCTCAGCCTCCCACCGCTGTGAAAGGAAAAAAGCAACAGAAATCTTCTTTGGCTTTGTAGGTGTTTTGACACTGAAAAAATAAATAATGGAGAGAAGCCTTGTCTTGCTGCAAATCACTGTCATTTGTGCTGTGCTCATAACCGCTCTGTATTCCCCTATTCCCAGCAAGCAGCAGCTGCGTGGAGCGAGGGATGGAAACCTTGGGGACAACCTGCGGCTGAGGGCAGGACTCTTCCCAACTGACAGGGAATGCCTGGACAGCAGCTCTTGGAGTTTCAGAGGGATGTGCTGCAGGAGTGGCTGGTGGCAGAGCTGGGAGCCCCTGCCCCGCTGCCACGAGGGGTCACAGCCCTGGTGTCACCCAGCACACAAACGGGACACAACCCCCGTGGGTCACAGCCAGGAGCAGGCACAGCGGGTGGTGCTGGGAGCTGCTCCTCCCTGGAGCTGTCACACCCTGCCACATTAACACGGCTCTAAAGAGTGTGTAAGCACATCTAATGAAATATGCAGGCTCAAAGTATTAGCAGAGTATGGAGTCAGGAAAAAGCTGTATTCTTGTCAAAATGACTAACTGTACAGTGCTGCTCGTATTTATCTTCAGACATGGGCTTAATCTGTTACATTTTTAAGGACCTTACTGCTACTAAAAGGAGCCATTTAGTTTTCTTTTATATTTTGAAATGGCTTGGTACAGAAAACCATATACCAACTTTGCATAACACATGTGAATTAAAAAAAAAAAAAAGCATTGTAAACCTTCAGCCCAAGCTCCCCTGAGACCTCTAGCACAAACTGCTCCTTGCTTCATTTACTTACAGCAGCAGCACACCTGGTTCTTGCAGAAACAAGGCTCTCCAAGTGCTATAGCAAGGAGACCCATTTGAAGAAACACTTTTCAAATTTATCTCCCCATTGAACATTTCTCACTGCATCATTAATAAAGGAGGGTGTAGACAAGCACCTCTGGATGCAGCACTAAGAGAGAGTCCTGCATTGCAGTGATTTACTTCCAAAGTGACATGGGTTCAGTTAAAACCTTGCAGTACAAATTTCCATCCTGAAAAGGCCTGGAAAGCAAGTGACAACTGGAGAAAACAAAGTTTAATCCATGATCTCAGACTTAACCTCCCTGCATTTCAGAGTCTCTCTTGAAGGTGGAATATTATTACTAATGTTGATGTTTCCCTGCAATTTGGGTGTGGGTTGAGGCCAAAGGTGCTCTTGCTTGGCCCAGTTTCTAAGTGGCTCAGGACAGGCACTGCATAAATAAATCCCTGAGCTGGCCATGCTCATTCAATCCTGTAAGAATTCCTTCCAAATACTGGGACAGCACAGCCACACTCGAGTCATGGCAGGCCTTGCTCCAAATCTTCATCAGCTCTGACTGGACAGTGAAAAAAACACCAGAGAGCTTTGACAACCTCCCCATTCAGTCTGTGGGGCATCTGCAAATTGTTAATATTAAAAAGCTGCCTCAAACCCAATATTCAAGGTTGTGCAATAGGCCAGGTGCAAGTGTGCATGTGTTGTCCCTGCAGTCTGTGCTTTGGGAAGCACCAGGATGTTCTGGGGGTGATGTGAGCCCAGCCTGGGTCCTGCTCAGCACGGGCACTGCGCTGACTCTACGTGACCTGGAGCAGGGCTGGCACAAAATGCCAGGTTCCTGATTTCAGCCAAGGAGCTGCTGTGAAACTCTGGCCACACTCAGCTGCCCACACAGCTCAGGGAGGCAGGAGAGCAGCCGGGGAGAACAGGCTAGAATTTTCTAGCAGCAGATCTGGAAATCAGTTAAAACACGCCAAAACCAAAGACATTTTCATCTATTCATCATGCCTGCAGTACTGAAAGAGCTGCTATTGCTCCTTGGTGCTGGAGCTGGTGGCACTGTGACTTACATGGTCAGCAATGGTCCGTCCCAGCTTGTCCATCCTTGACCCGGCCTCTGCGATCTTCTTGGCTGCACTAATCACATCTGACGTGTTCTTCAGTGGCCCTTTGCCCCTGCAAAACAGAGCACAGGCTCCCTCCTAGCACCAGGAAACCACAGCAGTGAACTCTGTGTGCCTTTTCTCATTCTGCTCCACACAGTGCTGGCGGTGACTCCTCACCCACAGGGCAGGAACAGGCAGGAGCAGCCATTTCAGCACCTTCATTTCCAAGAGTTACCCCCTTTCAGCTCCTCCCCACATTTAGCTTAAATCTAGGAATAAAAACATCTTAAATTTTACTGCTTTGAGCAACCTAATGATGATAAGAGATAACATTTTAGAAGATGGATTTGCAATTTTTATGGAATGGAACATGAAGTTTAAAAAATAGCGTTGTATAAAATCTGGTAAATTAATTTCAAAAGGCATCAAAAAACCTCTCTTTCCACTGCAAATAACTGTACTAGGAACTATTTCTGCACTATGGCAATATTGAGAAGCCCATAGAATTTAATGCTGTAAAGAACTGAGCAAATATATATATATATTCCTGGGGACAATCATCACCCTTAAAGAAAGAAAGAAAGAAAGAAAGACAGGCAATAACTGTTGTGTATCTGTAGATCAATTTAAACAGTTATTACCACCCAGCCACTGCATGATACTGCATCTCCCCAGTTCATATGCAGGCTATACCAGGGCACCATTTAAAGGAAATTATAAGAAGTAAAGCTCTTAGGAGAACTTGCACCGTGTCTCACTGAAAGCCCAGCAGCCCAGCCAGCTCGGAGTGAGCACAAATTAAAAAGCCTCACCTGGTGAAGTCTGTCATTTCCATCATAATCATACACATCTGTTTGGCCAGGACAATGATGTCATTGCCACTGTCATCCCATTTTGACACTTCAGCATCCAATTTACTCTTTTCCTCCTGGAAGCTGGCGACCTGCTCAGCAATCTTGGCTTTCTGCTCTTGAGGGAGCTGAGCCATGATAGCCTGGAAGAGAAGAGTTTTCTCACATGGCCTCCTGCTGCCTTGTAGAGGCTTTTTGGAACATTTCACTAATAACCAATTTCAGTCATGTAGATGGGGGATAAAACTTTAATAGCAATCCTCTACCTAGAGGCTTTACAGAGCCATTTGCTTCCATTCTGAATCAAAGTTTATACTCTTTTTTAAGAAAAAGTGCCCAGAAAGACAAGTTGACACTTAAAATATGGGCCTTTGCATGATAAAGCTGTTAAGACTCCAAACAAATTTGCCACATATTACCATCCCTCAAAATAAAACTGCATGAAGAAGGAGGACTTGTCTTTTATAGAAAATTTCAACGTTTTAAAATTAAGTTCCACTTGGGTATTGAGAATAATAAGAAATATTGCCTGTCTCTTCCCTGCAAAAAGCTAGCTGTACTCCTTTGAAACATGTCTGCTGAGGAAAGAGTAAGTGAAAATAAAGAGTATGTGCTTACTCCCAAATAAAATCTCTCAGACTGGGTTTACAACCTGTGTAAGACTCCATGCCCTTGCCTTCATAAATACTGGGAGCACAGATGCCACCAGGAGCAGGCAAAAAGGAGGCTTTGGTACTAAAAATCCTCTGGCAGCAGCTGTGCTAAAAGGTAAATGAGCAGTGTCTGCATTTAAATAGAAGGGGGAGAGGGTCCAGGCATAGAAAGTGCTTGTACAAGGGAGGGGAGCAGAGAAATACTCTCAGTTAGTGTAATTTCCAAGCCAACGTGGCAGAAGTTTGATAAATAAGGTCTGGCTACTTCTTGCCTGGCAGGAAGAGCCTCCACAAAAAATCTGCCATGGCACTTTCCCAAGAGTGTAAATTGTTATCGATCCAGAGGGGCCGTGTCAAATAAAAGCGATAGGCAAGGCCTGGTTCTCCTTCAATGTACTGATTTCAGGCTTTCACCTCTTAATGATTATATATTGCCTATCAATGCCTTCATTTCTAAGTCATAGGAAATGCAGTTAGTTGAAATTATTTCATTTCTGAGTTCCTCTCAACATTGTCTTGATAAATGCTTGGTGACCAAACACACACCAGCAGCACGTGTGTGAGGAGACATTTTGTGAAGATTTTTTGCTCATAAAGTTAGTATTTGTCTGTTGAAAATAACATTAATCCAATGGAATGATCTGCCCTGTACCTCCCTGCAGAAGCTCACCCGACTACAGTGTCTGTGATAGCAAAATGTGATGTAGTTTGTTGGTACTAAAAGGATTCTTTTCTTTCACAACTCCCAAAATAAAACACAGATGTTTCTCACATCCACCAGACCAACTGCATTTCACTCAACCTCCTTTTCAGAAGAATACTGGAAACAGAGAACGCCAATTTTCTGATCCAGCATTTTTATCACCACACCCCCCAAATTTAACCTGGGCTTTCAAGCAAGCTGGAGCGTTTCTTGAAGGCAAGTCCCACTTTTACAATGCTCAGGTTTCTGCCTTACCCTTGCACTCTGTCCAGCAATGAGCTGATCATCCTCAGTCTGGATACTGGTTCTGCTTCGGACATCGAAATCCTCGGTCTCAAAGTCAGAGTCATCCAGCTCCTCAGGAGTCTGAGGAAAAAGCGTCCAGTCAGAGTCAAACTACAGATTTCATGGCTCTGGAAATCAACAAGAACATTGTTTTCCAAGCAGAGAGAATGGAAATCAGTGGAGGTAAAAATTATTCCATGTTTTCAACAAAAAGGTAAATACAGGGACTGCATCCAGCTCTGCACACGTGTAATTTTATGTGCTTGGCTGCTCCTGTTAAACACCATAGGGATCCCCAGAATCACACAGCAGTAACTAAACAGCTGAGATTTGTCAGGACATTAATACACTCGGCATCTGAAACACAGAAAAAAGTTCTTGCAAAACGAACAGTGCTTTGCAACTTGATTAAATGTAAAAGCTTCACTCGAGGTGCTGAAGCTGGAATTACACACAGCTCTAAGGGCTGGTTCAGAAGCACAGGCAGTGTCTTCAGCACAATTATGAATCAAAGCATTGACTAAATTAACAACAGATAAAATATCTCAAAATTTATCCTTATCCCTCAGGAAAAGCTGAAAGATTCTAGCTAGTAAGGGCCAGCTTTTATGCTGTAGGCTAAACACATCTGACCTAGTTCCTGCTTGCCTAGGATTTATTTTTGCTACTGCCAGTCTGTAGCTGGCAAACTTTTTATAAAGCTTATCAAGTTTAAACAGCATGTTTGTCAAAATACTACATCTTTGCTAAAGTGGCACTTCACGACAATTCTCCAGAGCTGGGTCAACAAAGAACTTCACTGATAAATGCAATAAATTGTGATTAACAGATAAGATGCAAATAAAGTCCCTGTTCTGTAGATTCCTTTGCTATGATTTGAATTTCACAGACTTGTCTTCCAGTTCACACACCTTGTGATACAGTGAAAATGGAGATGGACATGCAAAATAGATGTCAACAAGCAAAGGTGAGTAGGGTGACAATCAAGACTTTGGGTATTCCAGCCTCCTCTCCAGGCCCTGGGGAACAAGGTCTATCCACAAAATCAGCTACTAAGAAGTAGCTCCGTGTATCAATATTTAAAAAAATGAAAAAACATAAAGAAAACAGTTCTTGCTGCATGTTTACAAACTGTCTGTGATTCTCCTCTGCCCATCCCTTGCAAAGCCCAGGGACACACAAAATGTAACTCTGCCTTTCAAGTGCCACCAAGGGCAGAAAGTCTTCTGGGGTGATGAGCCTGGGCAGCAGGGAGGGGGGGGGGAAGAGCTTCTCTTCAATAGATACAGAGATAGCAAGATGGTAGCTTTGAAAACACCCTGCATAAACACAAAAATGAGGTGTTGCAGTGGCTTTTCCTGCTGGTCCCTGTAAAGAACCAGAGCTCCTGCAAGCAGGGTTGCACCAACGCCCTGGAGAAGCGGTGCCCTGGAATCTCCACTTGGATGGCCCTTTTATTCCAAAACAAACCCTCTGGACGACAAGTGCTAACATTTGAACTTCTCTCTAGGTGGCTGCTGTGTCGCCAGGGAGCTGCTGCTGGCTGCTGGCAGTGCAGCCGTGGCTCCCTGACACCGGAGCGTGGCACAGGGGAAGCGTCAGCGTCCCTGGCACTGCCAGCCCGGGTAATTCCTGCTGACTGCGACTGGCAGCCCTGCTCCCTGCCCTGAATAACAACTGCAGCAGAGGGGAATCACTTCTGTTTCTCTGCATAGCAGGAAAGCACTGACATCTTCATCTAACACTGGCTGTCTATAAATCCTGAGCTTGTCTGAAAAAAATCCCACGGGGAGCACACAGGTGGTTGTCAGCTTTTCTCCTGGTTTCTCATCTGATCCTTTGCTTTAAGCAGCCAACACGGAAGATGCTATTGCAATGGTTACTGTAGTCACGTATGTTCTGGGGCTGCACATCCTTGATTTACTGATCACCAAACTGCATCTGCCACGGTCACCACGCTGAAAGAGCAGGGCAGTTTCTCAAGAGTCAAAAGAGTACAAGGAAAAGAGGAAAAAAGGAATAAAACCTGTATATTTGTCTTTGCTATGTCTGGCTCCTGCCCATTTTTGCCCCACTAAGATCCAAGAAATAGGCCCATGGATCAGCTTCAACCAGAACTTTCTTTTCTGCATCTCTTCAACCAACCTTCTGTGTCTGACCTACTGGAAATTAGGACTTCCAAGTCACACTCACTGCACCTAAAACACGGCCTCTGTGAGCTGCCCCTGTTTACCCAGGTTAGCCAATTAACAAATTACATGCTCTAAGAACTACAAACCAAACTCATCTCAGCTTCCTTTTCACTAACTAACATTAATTCTCCAAATTTACTTAATGAAGAGCCATTAGGTTTTATTTCTAAGCTCTCAAACCATCAACAAGCATCTACAGTTCTGAATTAATTTGCTGTTGTTAACTGAAAGGTCACTGATTTTGGCACATTAGCGAGCCAGGCATTACCATGAGATTACAAAAGATGCGTGAAGGGTATTTAGCATCACAACTCGGGCCATCATCGATGCTCAGATCTGTTTAATGAATCTGAATCCAAACGCACTGCTCAAGTGCTCCACAGTGATTAGCAGGTTTTAATACTCTGAAAGTTAATAGGAGCTAAATGAAAATCTTCTGCTGTCTGCTCTCGATTATCCTGGCGGCTGTCACTCCAACAGGGGCGGGGAAAGCAGCGGCAGAGCGGGCAGCTGGGGGGGTTCTGCTCACCCGGATCATCAGCACGGCTTTCCGGATGTCCCGGATCCCGTCGTACACCAGCCGGGAGGCGTCGATGAACTCGTTCTCATCCATGGGCTGGGCAGGGTCGGAGCTCAGGGCTTCCACTGCAGCCTCCACTTGCTCCGTAAAGCGCGGCATGACTGAACTCAGAGCACACAGCAGTCAGTCCCACCCCTGAGCCGCTCTCTGCTCCCCACTCCTGCAACAGTCCCGAGTGCCTTGCTCTCTACTATCCGGGAAGCTGTGCAGTCGTTCCAGTGAAATCACAACATTTGTTACAGGAGCTGAAGTCTTAATCCACCTCCGTTTCTGCTTACGCTGCTGCTATTTGGTGTTTTCCCCCTGGACAGTGAAAAGTTTATCACACCCTTATGTGGACAAGGGGAAAACACCTGGGAAAGCCCTTAGGAACTATGGGATAAAATATTGATTGTTTGTTTGATGTTCCCTGCACATGCACATCATTTTTTGGGGGGCAGGGGGAAGTCCCAGCACCATCAGGAAGCTCCAGTGTAAGAAGCACTGGAAGGGGGCAGGTCGCACTGCTGCATTTCAGTGACTCACGGTGCCCCAGGAAGAACATGCCAGAACCAGTTAGAGTCTGCTGTTTCTTCAGTGTCACCCTTGATTCTTCATCAAAGTAATTAAAGCAGAACCAACAACTAGTGGCTGGCACTGAAGCAGCCAGAGTCACCCCCTGCCCTGTATGGATGTCACCAGGTAGTTCATAGGGAACACTCTGATTTTGTGTTTATGTGTGGGGCACTACAATCTAAAACACCTTTGTAACAGTTCTAAAGATACTTTACAAAATTTATCCTAATTATTAACCCAGATTTATTCTGCTGGGCCAATTCTTCCTTCTGGACGCTGAACAGCTGCAGAGCCTGGTGCAATATTCCAGGATGAGCACAGCACAACTTTCAGGCCTTCACTCACGTCAGGGACTCACTCCTGGTGTTTCTGCTTCCCACAGCCCAGTCCATGGCAGCGAGCACACCCAGGGACACCTTGTGCACTGCTGAGCTTTAAGCCAGCCAACACAGCAAACTCACACTTCTCACTTGCAAACAGCTTAGCAAACAACTCCCACTAATTTGCATTCCAGCAAATGGAGTCTTTAAAGGATTTCACAGGCACACTGGTACCCAGCTGCCCACAGCTTTCAAGCAACAGGAATTCAGGGCTCCTGGGGTAAGCCAGCCTTACCTGTGTTGGACAGTAACTTGGTTGCTTCCAGCACCTTCTCAGTGTAGACTCCGGGCTCGTAATTGTCCATCTCCGAGGTGACCACATGAATGACCCGCGCGGCGCGGCCCCGGATCGCCCCGGCCGTGCGGTCTAAGCCATCCACATCTTTTTCTTGGAGAGCAATGACACATTTGTTTACATCTTCTAAAATGTGATTCTCTGGTGGTAAAAGAAGGAGGATTTAGATGGTAATGTCTTCTTTTCTGTCGCAGTCATCAGCATGGCACCTGCTCAGGGTGGGACCTGCTCTATAAAAGCTCCATGCAGATGCTGTCAAGCATTAATGTGGAGGTCACTACAACCAGCACAGAGCTGCCCTTCCACACGAGGTGTTAAAAAGCCATCAGTCCATCCACCAACTGGCCACCACACGTCCTGCCCGTTTGTACTCGATTTTACCAACAGGAAAGCTGAGTTCTGCTGAGCTCTCCCCTGGTTTCTTTCCATATTCCTCCCCTGGACTGCCCCGGCCCTTATTCCAAATACCTGCAAACCACTCCCCTGGCACGTGGGGCCATGGGCACCTCCCCAGCACCACACCTACTCCACTCAACACTCCAACAGGCACTTGGTGCACGTTTCCAGCTTCCTCCAGAGTCTTTTCCTACAGCCACACACATTCCATCAGAGAACATTGCACTGCCAGTCGCCCATTCCCATCTGAGCCACATAATGTATGCAGTGAATAATGTGAAGAGCATTCCAGCCACACAGCACTCACTGACTGTTCAGAAAACAAAACAAATAAAGGCAAGACCTCTGTTTGCAATTTGCTTTTTTAACATACATTTTCTGGTTTTGTACAGAGATATTTTCCCCATTTATCAAGTCCAAGAAGCCCAAAATGGGTAAAATCCTCTAAGAGATTTCTGAAGATGCCTACATAAGTTGGGATCCTTATTTGGGGAAACCTAACCTAAAGATCTCCCCAACTGTTGTTAGAGACCTCTTTAATGTATCAGGACCAATGCTTCGACATCATCATCCAACACCAGCATTTGGGCTGCTTAGTAAGAAACCAACTCGGAAACATTTCTGCTCTGTCACTTAAAATAGTTTTCAGTGTTAATTACCATTGACTTAATCATTCTACACTGCCAGCCCATGCAAGTGGCTTTTATTCCCTCTGCAGGTAGTAAAAGAGCCATTTTGCAAGAGTTTCTAGAGACAAGAAGCTCACAGAGGTGGCTGGGGGAGGATCTGGAGGAACTGCCTGAAAGGATTGCTGCGGGAAGTTACGCCAGATTTACATAAAATTAACAGAGCCAGGTGCAATATTGCGAGACTTCTGTAAGTAACCTGGACAAAAATTACACTTGTGAAATCCCTCTGAAGCAACTCAGCTTGAATAGGTTCAGCTGAGGGCAGAATGTGGCCCTGAGAGAGGGAAGAGCAGGTTCATTAGTGATTTGACAAGTCAGTGAGCAGGCACAGGAGCACAGAGGGTATTTAAAGAAGAGACAGCCCTGGGAGCTGCGAGAGCCCAAAGAGAAAGCTTCGGCGCCAGGCCAAAACACAGACTGTTTATTGCTTCAATTCCTAAATGAATAAATTAAGCCACAGACCATTTAAAAGCCTCTTTGGATTATCCGAACTTTAATAAAAGGCATGGACAAAATGAAGGTGAATATTTAAATGTCTGCTGATCATTTAATGCCTTTTGCAGATGTGAAGCGGCCAGAAAGTCCCTTCTAGAGGAAGATAACCCACAGGGCAGCTTGCAAAGGGCCCAGGGAAGAGCAGGATTGTCAGGCCTATCTGCTCTGGTGATATTCTCCAGCTGGATGATAACAGATAAGATCTGACACTGTGCTGAGTTCTTGTAAATACACCCAGTGCTCCCCATCCTACTGGCACACGGAGCACAGGTTCACCAGCAGCACCTCTGGGGATGGGAGAACGTTGTCCCACATCAATCCCACCACCCCGTCCTTCTGCTGAGCAGGAGAAAAACCCCACAGCAACATCCACAGGCAACAGCAAAGGGATCTTGTCCCACCAAAACAGCTACAGGGAAAATGGTGTGGTTGGGCAACAAGGTAAGAGAAAAGGTATTTTTTCCACAGAAATGATTTTTAGACCAAACAAGGAAATACATTAAACTGTGGAAAGCTACAGAATAAAAAGTCACCCACGACTGTCAATCCTCAATCCACCCCCACCAAACACCTTCCACCTCCACCCACCTCCACATTAAAAGGATTAAGCAATCCTTTTCCAAACAGCCCCAGCAGTCTGTGAGGGAGTCTGTGAGGGCTACAGGAGATCAAAATCAAAGAGCAGCAGTCTGGAGATGAAGCCACAGATGCATCAATACCATTGTGCATCTCTGCTGCATCTCCTGTGGAAGGTCTCAGAACTATTTCCATGCTGAACCTGTGCTGCCAAGGGGCACCGGAGGAGCCAGGTGAAGCAGCAGTGCTGGCACACGGAGCAAACACTGGAGTGTTCTCACACTTGTAAGTACAGTGTTCATCCTGGCAATATTCACCGCGAGGCTCTTCAGAAAAAACAGTTCCACTGAGATGGGCAATCTCTGACATAAACCTCTGTCAGCAGCAGAGGAACAGAAGGCAGCAAATGGAATGGTTTTTTAAGAGGGTTTCAAAGGAGATTCAGGTAATTTCAGAACATTGAATTTGACAATTACACGGTGCTATCAGCAACTGCTCTAAAGAACAGAGATAGTGGGCACACCAACACACCCAGAGTGCTTCGGGAAGGCACTGATAAGAGGGATAAGAATTACAGAAGGTACAGGAGAGCTTTGGAATGAGAAATAATGAAACAGGCAAAGACTCTGCAGTCAGGAAAGCGATGACTGACAAAGTGTATGGCAGAACTCTACATTTGCAAACAGCATGAAGGAAGAGAGGGGGTAAAAACCTCTTCACCATCTTCTACTACAAGTAGGGGCATCAAATGAAGCAAACAGGCGACAGTGCTAAACAAGGAGGTTCTTCACACGGAGCACACTTCAGCTGTGAATTTTGCACAGGATGATGGAGGTGCCAGCAGTTTATAATGGTCGAAAGAACAACTAACACCAGCTTAAATGAGAAAAATCTGTCAAGGACAGTTCAGGAGATAGCACCTCTGATGGTGGAGCTCCCTGAGCTGCACATCACTCATGGCTGGGAGCACAAGAAAACAACTCTGGGCTACAGGGCTCCTGTGCCATCCATCTCCCACCCTGACACTGAGCCTCCCCCAGGCCCTGCCCTAACTCAACAGGGCCCTGCTGCTGCTGCACCTGCAAAAATGCTGTAACCTGCAGGCTCTCCTGCAACACTGTGCACTGAAAGATCCTTCTTCAATGTTCTGCTGTTACCTAAACCCAGCATCTCTTTCATCAAGCCTTTATTTGTGGGTGATTGATACAGTTCTGTAGCATAAGCTGAATGGTGAAGCCTTTACTTCAGCACACCACACTGCAGGAATGTGGGCTGGCTTCTATACATATTTATATATACACACCCTCACACACTCACAAGAACTCCTTTAAATTCTGCTTCCATCCCAGTTAGTAACTGATACAAACATCCTAATAACCCCAAGCAGCACTCGATATAAATCATACCCGCCACGACTTTATCCAAAGAGAAGTTCAGACTTTTAGCAGATGAATTGGAGTTGTGGCATTTATATGGAAAACATTTATCAAAGTTCAAACAAATAATATTTAAAAGAGTATTTATTGCTTTAATATTTTTCTACCATCTCTTCGATCACACACACATATAAATAATTACTGAATGCACTTGACTGTCTGGAGTTGTCTCAAACTACATTTCCTTGGTTCCATTTTGGGTGGTGAGCACTCACTTGAGGTGAACTCTCCTGTGCCAAACTGCCACCACCCCAGGAAGGAAACCTTCTCTGCTTACTGCCAAGCCCTTGAGAGTACAGCCATGCAACAGATTTGGTTATTTAACCAAAAAACCCACTTCTGTTCTAATCTGCACCCTGCAGAAGATGGGGTTGTCCTGCCCACAACTCACTTGAGTCTTGTGGTGCTAAACCTGGACCACAAGGGGAAGGAAAGTGATTTTACTGAGTGATGCAACTTGCTGCTTGTGGTGACTGCAGTCTTAAAGAACCAGCTTAAGCTCTTCAGCACAGCACAGCACAGCCCAGCACTGGGCCCACACCATGAGCTGAGGAGCAGAGCTCCCACTCCTCAATGTCCTGCAGGAACACAGAGCCCCCATTTCAGTGGCTGAGCTCTGTGGGGCACAGCTGCCAGGGAGATGCCCTTTGGCAGCTCCTCCCAGGCTGTGTCTGCACGGACTCACAGCTTTGCCTCTCCCAAGTGTTTGTACACTTGTGGGCAGGCTCCAAGGGGAGCCTTGAACTTCAGCACACGATTCCCTCTGAACAGATTTCCCCAAAACAGGCTCCTCCCAGCTGTGCAACTCCAGCTGCTGCTGCCCCGGTGAGCACTGACGGATACAAAGAGCTCGGATCCTGAATTGCCCAAGAGGTTTAGGCTCACTCACTGCAAAGAGGAATTGATTCAGAAGCCAGGGAACCACAATACAACGTGTATGATAATGCAGGTGACTCACCACAGAAACACCACTTGGGCTTTTGTTTGTTTGTTTTTTCTTTTTGTAATAATTAAAACAATACGGTCTCTTCATTCAGGACCTTAATTTTTCATCTACATTTTCTAACCTGGTACTTCTGACTCCACACATCCTCCTGTGAAATCTCTCTTTACAACTGGAGGTTTTAGGTCACTTGAGGTGCCCAAACCTGCTCGCACCAAGGAAATTAGACTCCCAGCTTGCAGTGGTGATTTGTGAACACTGTTGCAGACACAATTCACATGGTTGCATCTCCATGTCCTCTGACTAGAGCACAATTAAAGGATGTGGAAATAAAAATGCCCCCATTATTTTCAGGTCACTGCAGCTGATAGTGGGTCTTTATCAAGATGCTGATAAAACGGATTATCTTGGCAAGCAGTTTGCCAAATGTAATTATTAATCTATTATAATGATCCAGTCTCTGTTAAAAACTTAAAACTTTACTAAAGCTGACATGGTATGAACAGTTTTATTTTAATTAACTTGTACAACCACGGTTTGATACTCAGTTTTGTTTACATGGCAGAGTCTAAAGTGAACGGAGGCATCATTTTTTCTGCTAGTTCCTACCTTGGACATAAACATGTTCTGTTTCCCCCAGAGTTACTGGTGAGGCTTGTCTGCAGCAGCTAAATGGTAATTCATCCTTAGTTCAGCCAGCAATGCCAAATCTTGGGACAGAAAGTGTCTTTTCCTTGAGAGCAGAACTCCTGCTGCACTTTCACACCTCGCTGGGCAGAGGGTGACACCAGGTGAGGTGGAACAACACCACCCCTTCCAAAAACCTCACAGACTCCAGAACACGTCCAAACCACCCATTTCCAGGACTAAGCTCTTAGGAGGATGATTATTTCTGAGATTTTTCCCCTGGTTACCTGATACAGCCAGGAAGTCATCGATGGAAGTGATGTCGTCCACAGCATCCGTCAGCACACGGACCTGCCTCTCCCACTGCTCCTTGAACAGATCCATGTTTTCTTGAGCCAGTTTGCTTTGTGGTTTAGCAGCCAGAGCCAGTGCAGCATTGATGACCTGTAAAACACCTCTGGATTTTAAAAACATATCCCAACGAAATGATTACCTCCTGTGTGTTTATCCAATGAACTCAGCAGCAGACAAAGCAAGTTTAATAAGTTTTGAGGAACTTGATGTTTAAACACAGAAGTTTTTAATTTTGTTGCTCTCACATCCAACTCATACCTGCTTCCACATTTATTATGGATAGTTATTAGAAGCAAAATCACTTGGCAAGTTTTCACAAGAGCTGGTTTCACCTGTCTGTAGCAGCTCTTGGTAACAAGGTGTTGCTTTCCCAGTGCAGGCTGTGTTGAGTATTTTAGACAGGATGACATTTAGTACACTCGAGGCTGCATTTGCTACTTGCCAAAACCTCCGTAAAAAGGTTGAAAAAGGATTACTCTTCTACAGACAGGAACAATATGCAAATACAAAATTAAATTTTGATTTATCACTTTTCCTTAAAGCTTCGCTCTGGATCTTGCCAGTAATCGTTGTAATGACTTCGGATTTCTACTGTGGCTGTGTGAACAAGCCAGACAGTGAATAAGCCAGACAGGAGGAGATGCTCCTTCTCAAAACCCCTCCTAATTTTCTTCAAACCCTAAAACCAAAATTGACAACAGATCCTAGTTTTTCTTAGCAGAACAAATGCTACAGGTACTGCTGGGTAACAAAGCTTATGCTGTGCCCACTAACTGGTCACTGAAACGACCACAAAAGCATCTTTGAAAGTGGGGAGAAACCAATCTCAACAGCCCGGTCCTGCTCTTGCTGCAGCAGAATGCCCTGGAAAGGTGCCAGGTGTGAGAAACCACCCGCAGTCAGAGCGATGTGACAATGCCAGCCTTGTTCCCAAGCACCTGAGAGTCAGAGCTAATTAACTCACAACTTCAAGGTGTCATTTTTCTTCTCTACTTCAGGACCGTATTAATTTCACAAAGTCGTCGACCGAAACATGCAAGCACCAGATGTTCCCACTTTTCCAAAATCTACTTTCTCTACCTGCTTCACTTACAAGTGTCACAAAGCATTTAAAAAAAATATATAACTCACTAAACATGGAAATGATGGTGATGTCAAACGTACTGGGATGCACTGAAAGCATCAGGCAGGAGGAGGAGGCTGCTTCACCTGAGGGATGCCAGGAGTGAGCAGGGAGTGAGGAGAGCCCACAGGAAGGCTGGGCTGCTCCCCACGCTGCCCTCCTGCCTCTGGAGCTGGAGGCAGCGAGGCTGGGTCACAAATGCAGCCCGGCTCAGTGGGTTTGGGGACAGGGACAAACACAAGAAGCAGCACCTGAGCCTGAGCAGCATCTGCCAGGAGCCTGTGGGGATGAACACGCCTCTGACCCCTGGCAGGAACAGCTCTGTCCCTGTCCCCAGCACCACCGAGGGTTCCTCTGCTGCTCCCCTTCCCCCAGGAGCCCAAGGTCACCCCTGCGTGGCACCTGCAGGAGCTGGAAAAGATCTTTGGAAAAGATCTGCTGCCAGCCACGGTCCCTGCTGCTCTGCCACCTTCACTCGTGGATCTGAAAGTCCTGAAAGCCCCCAAAAAGCCTTGCAACACCCAAGAAAATTATGTTTAACATTTTAAAATCAAACAGAAATAGAGGTTTCAGACAGGCAAACCTGCCCTGTGCTCGAGAGCCCTGATTTGCAGTCCGGCCACTGCCACCTCTTGCCCCAGTCTGATGGATGTAATGAATTAACCACCTATCAACCAAAATCCAGATATCCAAGGTTTCACGAAGATGAATCTAAACAAGTGTCCTGGAAACAGGAGAGATAAACCAGACAACGCTCTAGAAATCTGCTCTCAGCTTTTATCCTGCTAGAAACTGTCACTACAGAGACAGAGACTGTGCCGATACCAAGGGTCAGGACATTTTCTCTGCTTTTCTCAACCTGCCTTGGCCCATATCAGATATAAAATATCCTCTAAGCACTGAGACAGGGCAGCATTAATGCTGAAGGAACATATGGCCTGGGTACCTGCGAGATGTTTGTCTGGACACAGCATCTGCCTGGACAATTAATCTTTGCCAACAGCGCATGTCAAGCGCAGATGCCCACGTTAAGCACCTCGTCACAGGAATGGCAGAGCTGTCACACACACAGGGCTCTGCAACTGCTCCACAAACTCAAACCGTGTGTCCTCACCAACTCCAAACACAGCAGGCACAGGCTGCATCACCCTCCTCTCAACAGGCAGCTTGTTCAACTGGAAAACGTGTAGTTTTTTTATACACTACAGCAACAATGTATGGCCAAGGTGAATGTATTTTATAAAAATGATCAAGCAGAACCGGTGTGTGTGATCTCCCTTACAGACAGACATTCCTGCATTAGGGAAGCAGCCAGCAGTGCTGGAGATGAGGAAGCCTGGTGGAGATACCAAAGGTTACGCATGGTCACCATGGAGCTAAAGACAAAGCTGCAGCTCAGGAAAGCCACACAGGTGTGTGTGTGTGCTCAGGGAGGAATTCAGGGAGCAGACACAGCTCAGCAGACCCTTTCTACAGCACACACTCCATATGTCCATGTGCAAAGTGGCCACAACACGCAGCATTAGCAGGGGTGATAAAAGCCTTCGCTCCGTGGAGAATTTAGCGTTCAAGTGGGCAAATCATCCTGGGCGTGTCTCACACCTCTGCCTGAGGAAATGTCCCAGGGATCACTGACAACACCCTGCATGTGATCTATTCCAGGGAATAGACTCTGGTATCCAGCACAGAGTGATTGATTTATTTTCCAACAGATGCTTAGAGAGACGTGGGAAAATGACAGGGATGCTGGATCTTAAATAGTCTGTGTATGTAGCAGGACTATGATCCCTTTATTATCTAAAAATAAACACTTTCAGGGGGAGGAGGAAACACTTTTTTGGGAGAAGGGATGGACCACAATACACTGTTCTTCCTCCACAAGACATAAAGCATTGGGCAATTACTTTAAAATATCAGTAACTCTTAAAGGAAGGAGGTAGACAGAGTTAAAACCCCAGGAAGATCATGACCAAACTATCTGAAATGTAGCCACTTCCACGTAAAACATTTGGCAATTTCAGGGAAATATTTTGTATTTCGGAGCTTTTCAAGATGCTGCCAGAGCACTGTGATCACAATGACTCACTGAAGTTGTACAAAGAAAAGAATCAAACAGGGACATTTTGAGCCTATCCAGAAGGAAATGAAGCATGGCAAGAAAACACACTATTTTTATCGGTGCTTTGTTTCATGTAGCAATTGCAATGTTCAAGTCAGACAGCTCCACGCTCCATAACGTGGTTCCAGCAAGTTCCTTGGAGCCTCTCTCCTGCACCTCACAGCTTCCAGGGCTTGGCAACACCCTGGGACTGGGGAGGCTCAGGATTCCAGAGATTTGCAATGGATGCCTCAATCTGCACCTCAAGTCCTCTTCTCATCCCTTCCATGGGAAGAAGCTGCTGCTTTTTCCTGTTTTTATTTTCCCTGGTGTAACTAGAGATGTCAGACTGGTTGTGTCCTTTGCTCTCTGCAGGGCAGGGCTCTCCAAGGCTCCCTGTGGAGTGACTCCTGCCTGGGTTACAACACAGCAGCTGCTTTGTCCAGAAGTTCTCTGAAAAAGCTCAGCTATTCTGGCCAGAAAACACCTGAACCTCAGATAAACCTGTGGGTAAACCAGAGCCACGGGGGTCAGCCAGAATTAATTATTTTAGGCTAAATTTAGGATGGCTTCCTCCCTCAGCTTTGTAGTACCCCACCTGAAAGTCAGAGAGGCCAGAAGAAAGCTCTTACATGTGGTGGTGTTCTTACAAAGAACAATTCTGAATACTTGGCTGGCATGGCCAAAGGAAGAAACATCACTTGGGAGAGGAAAACCATTCCCCACCTGTGTGCACTGCAATCCCCAGCTGCTGTCTCACTCCAGGCTCAGTGCACACCATGTCTCACCCCACCCACGGCACCGGCTTTAAGCACTGCCTGAGTTTTGCCTCAGTCCTTTCGATAGGGAGCTTTTGCTCCTTCCAGGAGAATGTTCTTCCTGCAGCTGGTTGAGCTTTGCCCTGGTTCCTGTAGGACTGGTTTAGGATGTTACTGTGCCCCAACAGGGAGGAGTTTTTCAGTTTCAGAAGCTCTGCAGTGAACCCCCAGTCCTCTCCCCTCACCATTTCTTTACAACACAAACATCTGCAGTTCCTATATAACTCCCACCCATCAGCTCTCATCTCAGGGGCAGAGGAACAAGTGACACACACAGACAGTGCCCCAGTGGGGATGGGAAATCAGTTTTACTCAGGAATACATGAAAAGGAGCCCACCAAGCCTCTCTGCCCTTGCCCAGGTGGATTTTAATCCCATTTTTTCTGTAATAAAGCAAGCATGGCTTGCTTACTGGCAGCTCATAAGAAGCTCCTCATAATTTAACTTTACACACACAAGATGCCAGAGTTGCCTCCAGTGCTCACCCTACTCATGCCCCTTCCCCGCTCCTCACCACATTTTGCTCCAAGTGCTAAAAAAGGTTTATAAGGAGGACATTCAAGTCGCTTCCAGTTACATCCAAGGCCAGGTTTGCATGGCCACATCTGTGTGTGCCAGCCCTCCATGTACTGGAATACAGCAAAAAGCACTCTGCAGGCTCTGATGAGCTGAAATGCCTGGGAGCAAAACACACAGCAGATTGTTTTACACTCTCAGAAGCTCTAATGGCAGTGACCAGCCACGAACAGAGGCTGATGCACCAAAAGAGGAAGGAAAAGTTTCCTTTGATTTCCAATACTTTGTTCCCATGTACAAAAGGCACTTTGAGCACTTTCCTTTCCTGCAAGTTATGCACGGAGTGACTGCAGGGATCTCTGCAGAGATATTTACTTGTCTTGTGGCAGTGCTGTAACAACCCACAGCCCCACACTTCACTGGAGTAACTCAGAACCACAGAATGGTTTGGGTTGGAAGGGACCTTAAAGCTCATCTCTTTTCAATGGCAGGGACACCTCCCACTGTCCCAGGCTGCTCCAAGCCCCAGTGTCCAACCTGGCCTTGGGCACTGCCAGGGATCCAGGGGCAGCCACAGCTTCTCTGGGCACCCTGTGCCAGGGCCTGCCCACCCTCCCAGGGAACAATTCCTTCCCAATATCCCATCCATCCCTGCCCTCTGGCAGTGGGGGTCCAATTCCTGATGAACCTCTCCAGGTTCCCTGCAGCCCCCTCAGACACTGGCAGGGGCTCTGAGGTTTCCACAGAACTTTCCCTTCTCCAGGCTGAGCAGCCCAGCTCTCCCAGCCTGGCCCCACAGGGGAGGTGCTCCAGTCCCCTCAGCAAAAAGCCCCTCTCCAGTTCAGCATGCACTGTCACAGCAGTATTTGCTGTTTGCTATAAAGACTATTTGCATGCTGCCTATAGATAATTATCCTATCAACTTTCCCATCCATGAAAAAATGCATTTTCATTTGGAGCTGAGGACTGATTTTGTAGTACCAGTCCATGTAGAAGCTGTAAGAATTTTGGTGCCATTTGTCTTGCTCCATTTTGCATTTTACTGACTTCAAGTGCTGAAGCTTTGGGGGTCTCAGGGACTCTGTGTTTTTCCTGGAAGCTGTTCCATCACTGCTCCCCAGATCCTGTGCCTGTGATGAAACACAGGACCCTTACTCACTAACACACCTCTTTCTACAGAACTGAATCCTTTCCCTGTTTTCTGCTTATTTTTATGCACCAATAACTGTTTGAGTTTCTAAAATTGTTGCTTTTATGGTCAGCCTTGGCCCATGCTGGCAGCTCTTCCCATCAAGCCTGGGTGATAGAAATCTGCAACCCAAGTGTTAAGTTTTTAATAGAAGCATTTCTACTCAATGCCAATAAAATGTTTTAAGCACCTGTAATTAAACAGTCTGGAGACAGATCTGCTCGTTAGAACATTCAAAAAATCTGACAGTCTTTCAAAGCGATGAAAAAAGGGGACAATTGTTTGATGTTAAGTCTTCACTGCAAGAAAAATGAAGTTCTCTCCTTCTCCAACAGCCACCAGGGAACTGGCGGTGACTGGGGGACTCAAGGAGAACAAAGTCTGCTGGTCACATCTGGGTTTGGTTGATTTGAGGGGTGATCCAGAGGGGTTTTCAGTTTCTCTAAGATACTCCAACTTTTAAACAAAAGTTTCTGGAACTCTCCATGGGATTCCTTATGCTTTGGTATTTTGTCTCTGTGTCAGTAGGTGTGATCACATATGAGCCATCTGCCTCATCAGAAATCTATAAGCAGCAAATGGCTTTTCAAGCAGTTCAAAACTGGAATAGAAGGATGTGAACAAGCAGTTATTAAAACAAGATGTTAATATGAGAAGAGCCAATTTATTTTTATTAAAAATGTAATTTAATCCAAGAATTCTCTGGAGGCAGTTTGATGGGCGGCGCTCGCTCACGTGTGCGTGGTAAGCGATTCCGAGCGCACGCCCGCAGGGATGGAGGGGGTTTGAAGGACCTGTGCTTCCAGGTGCTGCCTGGTGGCCTCCCAGAGTTTCTCTGGAGGACAAGGACTTTGGGCTGAGCAGGGGAAAGGCAACCAGCCCTGCCTTCCGTGGGGGAACAGACCCTGCGTGCCTGGGGCAGGTCTGTCCTGCAGCCACTGTTTCCCAGGAGATGCTCAGTGTCCATCCAGGGCAATGGGCTCCAGCTTTTGCTGGCAGAAGCAAACACCCGACCTGATGGGAACTCTACTCCACAGTTATTTTTTACAGCTCTCAGCCTGACTGCAGTTTGGGTAGGAGTCTATAGATGAACTTCATGGAGGCTGCAAAAACCAAGAAAGTCAATGTAGAGCTGGTAAAAGGAGCCCAAGTGACAGCAGACTGTCACATCCAAAGGCTGGAGCAATTCTCCTTCCTCCGAAGAGCTGGGCTGGGGCATTCTCACTGTTGGTTTCTAACACCTACAGCTTGTATGATCAGAAACACTCTGATGGTTTAAGCTCTCTTCCCAGGCATCTTTAATGCAAAACGCTGTTACAAAACAGTCTTTGCAGGCTCCCAAAGCAAGTACTTCTTGGAAACAGAGCACAGAAGCCAGAGCTGGGAGCGAGGATCCAGGTTTCTGAGTTGAGATAAACAAAATCTTTCCCTAATTCACCATTGGCAAGCTCTGTGTTCAGCAAGAAGGCAAAGAAAACTTCCCCCCGCGCTCTGCGAGGCAAAGGCAGGCACAGGCAGCTAGTCCAAGCATTTCACAGCAGTAATTTTCCATTTCCATTACGAAAGACAGTTTAAGCATTTTTTTTTTTTTTTAATTAACTGTAGTGATGGAGAACTTTGCTCCTTCACCTTAACCCCCTCCAGCCTGGCCTGTTTGCCCAGCGCCCAGCCAGGCAGGGCTGAGGGAGCTCCTGCGGGGTGCTGGACAAAGCCACACAGACTTCCAGCAATGCATGTTCTCAAAAGAGAGAATTCAGCCAGGCTTGTAAGCCAGGGCCTGAGGAAGAAAACACCAGTGACCCCCTGAAGCTGCCTTATTGCTGCCCTGTAAGCCCAGACTAACTCAAATCACCCAGCTGGCTGCTCCAGCACAGCTCTTCCCAACAGCTCCTCCTGCACCCCTGAAAGGGAGCTCTAAATATCCCATTAAGTCTTCACCTTCACATTAATTTCTGTGCTAATTGGCTGGGGACCCACAAACAGGAAAGATGATGTTACTCCTGAGGAAGAGCTGATTTCCAGTAACAAAACCACCCTAAATAAATTGACTGCTTGTTTCTGTAGAGACCTTTTGATGAAAATTTTTCTGCATTTTCTTTTTCCTCAATGAAAATTTCAAACCTGAGAACATCTGAACCCAAGGGTGACACTGGCAAGGACTGACTGCTTGTCAATATCAACAAAACTTCCAGGTTTTCCCCAGGCAGCTTGAAGAGCTGCATGTTCCTTCCTCCTGCTGCCAGTTCAATGGCTCCTGATGGCAAGGGAGCAAATTACAGCTCTATTTGAGATACAACTTTTATAATTAACTCTACAGATTGATTTCTGCAGAAATCATTCTTTAACCAGGAATTCCCTACTCCCAGAAAGGCCTCTACTCAGATAAACTATTTAAGAGGTTACCTGGGACTCAAATGCATTAAATTTCAGTTTCATCTTTCAAGTACAGCAGTACTTTGAATTACATTTCATGCATCGTATTTCTGTGGGCTATTGGTATCTTGAAGTTTCTGAGACGACTGTAATTACTGATTGACTTGATTCATTCTGAATCCAGCATCTTCCTGGAAAAATACCATCAGAGCCAAAAAAACCCAAAATCATATAGGGCAGGTAATGCTGGGTTTAACCTTTATATTATGCCTAATTCACACATTTGTTCAGCACAGCCACTTAAGAGGATTCAAGAAGCAGCCATGAATCTCATCAGGAATAAACTGCAAAATAAATAGGTAATTGTCTAAAAAAGGAAATAAAACCCCACTTTGCTGTTCTTGGTATTGAGAATCTTTTAGAGATTGTGGAGAATACGCGAGGTTTGGGGACCAGCTGAGGAAGGCAGCTGAGGAGGAGGATGGAGAGCTGTGCTGCTTGCACTGGCACAAGACAAGCTATTGTTACCAGAAAACACAGATGCCGTTTGTAAAACAGCTTAGACAAGTGCCCCTAATTATCTCTCAGGATTCACAACATGTTTAAATACTCTTAGAGCATTAAAGAATCAACCCCAGAGCATGTAATGTAATATAAAAGCACTCTTTCAGCTGCTATGAACATCTATAGTGTCATTTACTAATCTCTTGGTGACGACCCTGAAATTAAGGCAAGACTGTGCAGTGGAGCTTCTAAACTGTAGGCTTGGAAGTTCAGAGATGTGACCTTTGTAAAGCCAAAATCCATCAGTTAAAGCCCTTGTGCATTTATAGATACTCAGAGCTTCCAATGTGTGTTAAATATATTGTCCATAATCCCCGAAGTCAAAGGTTAACAGCTGCACTTCAGGAGATGTGGCTGCACTGGTGACTGGTGACTACAGCTGGGTCATGATTTCGTGCTGACTACCATGGTGCTTATTTTATACAGGAGTAGATTTATTTAAATAGGCAGTTGTTGGAAAAGCAAAGATAGAAGAGTCTGAAATACACACCATTTCAGCAATGGGGAGAGGAAGACACCCCCACAGACTTGGACAACTACCAGAAACATGTAGATTCAAGGAGAACCTAACTTTCTTCAGATGATTATTTTCAAAAGCAGTAGCATTTGTTGGGAACACCCTGCGTTAGACACCCATATTCTGGGAGATCAGTAAAAAAAACTTTCATCAGCCCGGTCGGCTCCTTCAGGAAAGAGCAAGCCCTTGTATCAGGGGAGATGGATTTCTAAAAGCTTTTTCTTCCACATGCTTTGTTCCAAGTGCAGAACGTGACCTTTGGTTTGAGCAGCCACGCACAGCCCTCACCCCAGAGTGGCAGGCAGAGAACTGCTCAGCCACAGGCAGGAGTGGGGAGCACACAGAGCCACCCTGGGGTGCCCAAAGGCCTCCTGGACAGGATTTAAGGCTTTATGTTCGGGGCCTATCTTCACCTGTTTAACACCACTGTTACCTGGAGGTCATACAAAAGGTGAAACAGTCCTGCTCTTCACCTGTTCCCTCAAAACCCCCTCCTGCTGAGGTGGGTACAGGTGAACATCTCTCTTCCTTTTGACTGGTTTTAAAGAAGACCAATATAGATGGGAAAACCTGGAGAAATTCCAGGTAGTCCTGAGACAATACATTTTATTTTCATAAAATACCATTTTGCCAATTTTTCCAAGTACGTGTTTGCTATTAGTTCCTTCTTACCAACAACAGTTTATTTGGATGTTTTAGATCTGAATTTCCTGTTGCTTTAAAAAATGTAAATTACATGAATCAACTGCACCCTGCAGTCTTCAGGGGTTCATCCAAGTATTTAGCTGTTGACATTTAAAACATCAGGCTGTCAAAAAGGAAGAGGATGGTCTAGTGCTTATATAAACTTAATTTCCTTGTTTCCGTTAAAAAGTTATTAATTAAAAGGTAGTCTCAGCCAGGTTTACACTCTTCACACATAGCTAACTTCCTCTCATCCTACTCCATCGGGAAGATTTTTTGCAATATTTATATTCTACTCAGGCAAAAATTGTATTTTACAATTCACCTTACAGCACGCCCAGGAGCAGTGCTAGCACCTTCACAAGGCACCTTCCTGCAGCACAGATGTGCACAGGAAACCACTGAAGCTTCCCACATTTACCCACTGCAGGTTACTGGAATATCCTGGCCAAATGGAATTAGAGCTGTGACATAAAAACGACCCTTTCACAGCAGTGATTCCTTTGCCATGGATTTTGAAGTTCCTAAGTTTTGATGCCTACACTGCATTTCATTCTGTACATATACTGAGGGAAAAAACCAGTTCTGCAGCAAGTCACAGCCAGCCACCATGAGAGCAGAGCATGCCCTAAGCAGCAGCAGCTTGTTGGGGTTTGTCCCCTGTGTGCTGCCCTTCCTTACCTGGGGACACAGGGCCTCCAGCTGGCTGGCTGACATGCGAACCAGCTTCACACCTTCCTCGTTGTTTGAGATGGAGCAGGCCAAGTTGGCAACCTGTGTCAGAGGTGGGAGAAAACAGAACACAGCTGTTAGAACTGGGGGTTATTTCTTTCCGTAGAAAACTTTTGCCTAATCCCAGCCGTGACCAGTGACCCATCATGGAACATAAAGCATCCACACTCGTTCTGTTCTAACCAGTTTTGATACCACTAACGACACCTGTTTCTTCTGCAGGCACCAAATTGTAACACGGATCACGGAATCCCAGAATGGTTTGGGTTGGAAGGAACCTTAAAGCTCATCCAGTGCCACCCCTGCCATGGCAGGGACACCTCCCACTGTCCCAGGCTGCTCCAAGCCCCAATGTCCAACCTGGCCTTGGGCACTGCCAGGGATCCAGGGGCAGCCACAGCTTCTCTGGGCACCCTGTGCCAGGGCCTGCCCACCCTCCCAGGGAACAATTCCCTCCCAATCTCCCATCCATCCCTGCCCTCTGGCAGTGGGGAGCCATTCCCTGTGTCCTGTCCCTCCATCCCTTGGAAATTATCTCTCTCCATGTTTCTTGTAGCCCCTTCAGGCCCTGCAAGGTCACAGTGAGGTCACCCCAAAGCTTCTCCTCTCCAGGTGAACAATCCCAGCTGTCCCAGCCTTTCCTCCCAGCAGAGCTGCTCCATCCCTCTGCTCATCCTGGAGCCTCCTCTGGCCTGGCTCCAGCAGCTCCAGGTCCCTCCTGTGCTGGGCCAGGGCTGGGGCAGCTCTGCAGGTGGGGTCTCACCTGAGGGGCACAGGGGCACCATCCCCCCTCCCTCCCCTGCTGCCCAGGCTGGGGCTCAGGGGGGCTCTGGGCTGGGGCAGGTCCAGCTCTCACCCCCAGCCAGTCACACAGGGCAGACATCTCTGCTAGCACTGACCAGGGTAAGTTCTCTCCAGTAAAATGCACAAGAGCAGCACTGGCAGAGCTGCAGTCACAGTCTGACAGCCCATTGCCCCTGGGGTGAGACAGCAGCAACCACACAGAGCTTGAGCTGCTTTGCTGGTGTTCCATGAGGGCCCCTCAGTGACAGGCCACGGGTTTGGTGCAGGTAAAGCCTGGCAGGTGTTCCTCCAGCCCTCCACCTATGCTGCAATTCATCAAATAAAACGGTACAGGAGATCTTCAAGATGCATCTACAGGCCTCCAGAATTTGAACAGGATTTCTTGTGATGCTAAAAACTTTCCTCCACAACCTTGACCTGACAGCATCACCCTTAACTAGGTCAGCCTGAAACAGAGACCTCTGTAAACACCTGCCTTTGCAGAGAGCACGGAGGATGGGGACAGCACAGGATTTTTTGGTAATTGAAGATATTCCTCATCCCGGAGCTACTCTCAGGGGAAGGAAGTCTGAAATAAGTTACATTTCTCAGCTGACAGGTGAATGACAAGCATGTTATTCTGAGCCATTTGAACACAGAAAGCTGCAAAAATAGCAGCAAGTGAACTGAGACGAACACCAAGTACTGTCCTTCCAGAGGCAGAGCAACCTGCAAAGCCCCCTGTAAATGTGCCATAAAAGCATCACCAGGAGCCAGCAGATGCTCAGTAACACCACTTAACCAGATTTCTCCAGATACTTTTCTCTATAAGGTGGGGAATTTCCATTCTGCCTTTAATTAAACTATTCTTTGCATTCATATAAGTAATTTTGAAGTGGTATCTGCAGCTCTACCACATGCTTTTCCCCCTCCCCAAGCCCTTCCCTCACGGCAGATGTTCCCACACAGAATACATTACTGTCCTGCAAATCATCAATCACGTGCCATTACACTTGAACAGCATTTTTCATCAATCCCATGATCAACTTGGGGAGCAAAATGCAAGTTCCCACTGCAAAGCACACGGCCTCTTCCTCCCTCCAGCTCCAAATGAAGTTACAGAGGATGGAAAGCAAGGGTGTCAAGAGGAGAGGTGTTTCCAGCATGGAACAAGCAAGCAAACAGATGTGACAGCACATATTTAGAGGAAAACAAACTGAAGTTGAGAGAAAGACTGTGCAGCATCAACAACACAGAGGAAACTCTGCCAGCTCTCAGAAATATTTGTTTCCCGCTCCTGAAGTTTCTCTTCCACTCGTGTTTGATTCAAGTCCTACACATGCAGGGGTGAATTGCAGGATGTCGCCAGCTCTCTGCACAGCCCTGCAGCAGGGCCCAGCTGAGCCAGGGCTCTCTGCTCCTCCTCTCTGCCCCACACATGAACAGGCTCCAGCCCAGCCCCGCTGCACGGCTCCCCAGCAAACTGCTGGCCCTGGAACACCCTCTCATACAGGGATTGTGTGGGAACATCGGGGAGTTCTCCTCTACATTTGCCATGCCTTAAATCCCTAGTTCCCAGCAAGCTGCAGTACATCATGCTTTTGTTTAGAGGCTCACAAGAATCAAAAGACAATCAGATGCCATGATTTAAAAGTCAAATAAAGATTTTGCTGTTGGTTTAAGCACAGGTCATATTTTTGAGAAACACCAGTTTGCCAATATTTTTTATGGTCCATATTTCCCCATCACTCCTGCCTCCACAGCAGCAGTTACAATCCCTAGGAGCGAGGAGAACACAAAGCTCTATTGAGTAGGGGCAGAATAAAAGCGACATTGAAGCACCACAAAATCGCCTCTCCGATATCTGGAGATGTTGTGCTGTCTCTCAAGCCAAGTGTGATGAATCAAGCGCACAGAAACCCTGCTCTGTCTGAACACAGAGAGGCAAAGAAGTTCATAATGGAGTGTCCCCACTATGGTATAATGAAAATTTGCTTTTTTGCACAGTCATTTTTGAACAGTCATTTTTCTTCTGAATACCCAACTGATGGCAATTCTTCTTTAGAAAGCGCCCGACTGGCACTGCCAACCCTCATGAAAGGAGCGTGTGTGCTTCCCTGACTGAGGGTCTTTGGCAGTTTAAGACAATCCAACTGTTGGCTGCCACATCCCATCCCAGCGCTGCGGCTCCAGAGCTCAGCACTTCATCTCAGCACGCTCATCCAAAGCCAGCGATTCGCCCTGGCAGCTTGGTTTCTCTGCCAGATCAGCACACAAACTTCCCAGCAAACTCTTTGCTGAACATCAGGGTGAAGCAGAGATGTGGCAGCAGCTGAGATGACTTCAGAGTGCTGCAGACAGGGCTGGAAATTCACAGCAGTGCAACGTTTACTGCACCCGTGGGAAGGCTCTGTCAAACTACTGGAAAACACTCACAAGCCTCTTAAAATCTGGAATTTAAGAAGAGCTATGTCTACTAATTGTAAGTGCCAAGTTGTAAATGACATAAAATGAGGTATTCTAAATTGTCAGTAATGATCAGGTGCTCTATAACATGAATTCTGAAATTGCATGTACCAGCTGAGGTGGACAGCTGCAGGATTAAGAAATTTCATTTTAAAAGTAACTGAAAGGACTCATCTTCAATAATTCCTGGGTGATCTGACAAATAACTTCAAACTGCCTCTCTCTTCAGAGGATAGGGTACTGCTGGCCAGTTCTTTGGCACATACACATAATACATTGGATTTTGTAGCTGAGATGAAGATCAACTCTTTTAAAGCCCACAGAGCACTTGGAAATCATACATTTCCAAAACTTCTAAATTAAATAATGCACCTCAAGCGAACAAAAATTTCCTTTAAATCAAATGTGAATTAAATAGTTTCTCCATGTCTCCAACAAAGCAGCTGACTGACATAGTAAGTGGTCAGACTTGATTTAGAAAGAAGAACACTTGTGCTTGAGAGCAAAATAGCAATTGAATTCCCGCTGCATTTGTTCATTCTTACCATTCAATATCATCAAGTCCCTTTACATAAGCACTACTGGCACAGGCATCAAAGGAGACAAAACCATTGCAAATAATGTAATCAGCATAACGAGCAATCTCTTGAAAAAAGTTAAAAATACATTGGGAATGAAGACAGCCCTGAGACCACAGCTCGGTTCAGACACCTCTCACTGCTGACAGACTGATTTAAAAACAGCTTTCTGCTGCAGCATCGAGGCTCCCTCAGCTCAGAGTCTACAACCACGGCCCAGAGATGGCTTCTCAGACCCCAGGAGACAGGACAGACCCCAAGCAGCTGCTGGTGTTTAGAGGAATGAGCTTAAATTTCCCCCCAGTGACAAATGCAGTGCACAGCCCCAGCCATTCCTACCACGGAACCAACGGTGCCAAGTGGAACAGCTGGACAGGCTCATCTGGAAAGGGGCTTTCATGCACTGATCAGATTTTGAAACTCAGATCTCATTGTTTTTAACAATGACATCAGCACACTGCAAGATGATTTGAGGTGAGTGGCTCTGGTGCCGGCACAATCCGGGAGGGCAGGAAACAGCACTGGTGAATGGCCCTGAATCCAGGCTGGTCACCACTGGGGTTCCTGGGCTCAGCACTGGGGCTGGTCCCGTTTGAGGTCTTTACTGGTGACCTGGATGAGGGGATCGAAGGCACCCTCAGGAAATGCACAGACAACACCGAGTTGGGCAGGAGTGTGGATGTGCTGGAGGGCAGGAAGGCTCTGCAGAGGGATCTGGACAGGCTGGATCCATGGACTGAGGCCAATGGTGTGGGGTTCAACCAGGCCAGGTGCTGGGTCCTGCCCTGGGGTCTCAACAACCCCATGGACACTCCAGGCTGGGGAGGAGTGGCTGGGAAGTGTCCAGCAGGAAAGGCCCTGGGGGTGCTGGGGACAGGGGCTGGACACAAGCCCAGGGGGGCAAGAGGCAAAGGACACCCGGGCTGTGCCAGCCCTGGGGTGGCAGCAGGACCAGGGCAGTCCCCTGTGCTGGCCCTGCTGGGGCACCTCGAGGGCTGTGCCCAGTTCTGGGTCCTCACGGCCAGAGAGACCTGGAGGGGCTGGAGCGTGTCCAGGGCAGGGAACAGAGCTGGGAAGGGGCTGGAGCCCCAGGAGAGGCTGAGGGAGCTGGAAAGGGGCTCAGCCTGGAGAAAAGGAGGCTCAGGGGGCCCTTGTGGCTCTGCACAACTCCCTGACAGGAGGGGCAGCTGGGGGGGTCGGGCTCTGCTCCCAGGGCACAGGGACAGGAGGAGAGGGAACGGCCTCAGGCTGGGCCAGGGCAGGCTCAGGGTGGGTATTAGAGAAAGTCTCTTCACGTCAAACCCTGGCAGAGCTGCCCAGGGCAGGGGTGGAGTCCCCATCCCTGGGGGGATTTAAAAGCCATGCAGATGTGGCACTTGGTGACAGGGGTTAGCGGTGGCCTTGGCAGTCCTGGGGGAACAGTTGGACTCAAGGATCTCACAGGGCTTTTCCAACTTAAATGATTCCATGGTTCTGTGCCTTTGGAGGCGGCATAACATAACTGGTTCCTTCTGAGAGAGGGAGATGCTGTCTCAGGGCAAAGGGTCAGCTGGGAATATGTTATTAGTAAGAAGGTGTAACTTCAATATTAAAAAAATATTGTACCATCTGTCACAGAGTGATTCCATCTCAAATTCTAGTTAACTTTGACTCTTCAGAATTTACTAATTTTTAAAGCAGGAAAAACTTGACATTTCTAAAGCTGTTCTTTCTACCATTAGTAACAACCTGTGGCAGAGAACCGCCTTCCTGACAAGACACAGGTTGTACCTTTTCCACATGAAATACATTTTTTGGGTTTGCTTTTTTTTTTTTTAACTCAAAATTTCTTCAGGTCGTGACTAAGAAGTTAAAAGTCTTCCAGCAATTAAAAAACTGCAGCAGCCTCAACTGCACAAGTTTGGGGTCAGTGTTAAGCCTCTTATATTACACTATTGAACACAACCCAGCAATGCTAATAATAACACCAAGGTTGTGGGTCTGACCCTCACTCACTTAAAAGCTGAACTTGATGATCCTTGTGGGTCCCTTCCAGCTCAGAACATTCTGTGATTCTGTGTAACGATGCTCCAGCTTTGTACTTGCTCCACCTTCCCTTTGCACAGACTCCCTGGCTTAGGCAGAGGGGTTACTCTACAGGGAACTCTTTATTCAAGGACTGGCAAATTGCTTCTTCAACAAGAGACAAAAGATGCAATAGGAAAAGAAAAGGAATTATAATCCCTAACACTTTAAACCTTCAATTTCAAGGATTTTGAAGACTGAACAAAGGTAGGTATTAAAACCTCTGAGTTGTGCACCTGGATTGACTTCACAGAAACCCCACCCAGGTTTTCCTCCTTGTTCACAGGTCAAGTTTTCAGGACAGCTTCTTCAGGCAGTCAGGAATGCAAAGTCTCCTAAGTGGGTGCTGCTGCAACCATCCCGAGCTGGTGCAGCCCAAGGAGGGCTCTGTAATGTGTTTATTGTTGCATAATTGAATGTTGTCAGAGCTGGCCCTGCCACCCAGCATTGCTACAGCCCAGGATTACACATCGCTGTGCAGGAGCCAAACACACACTAATTGAATTCTCAGAGTCTGAGCACTCTCATTTGAACCTGCAGTTGTAAAAATAGCATTGCAGAAAGTTTTCCAACTGTCTTACACTGAAAAACTTTTCAGTTTAACATTAAGCAGAATCCTCTTGTAACCGGTGCTCAAAAACTCTTACACAAAAATAACAAACCCACATCCATGTGTACACAGATACTTTGGGAATTTCAACACCACGGAAACCAAGCTTTTCAAAGGTGTTCCTGGCATTTTCATTTCTGATTAAACTTCAAAACTTCAGCTGCTTGTTCTATTTTTTTTGCTTTACATTTTACAATTTCTTTGGGAATGCAAATTCCAACTTTTAAGCAGCTTAAAAAAATCACCCATTTTAAACGCAAAGAAAAGAAAGAATGGACAGGCAGCAATTGAACATTTTCCTCCTGGGGATTTGCTAAAGAAAATGTACCTGATATTCTCACAAAACTTCAAATACAGCACAGCTAATTTTTATCTCCTCCATATTAAAAAAACCTGTCCCCATTCCCTTTGCACTGGTCAAAGCTCAGGAAATTAATTTATCTGCAGAAACAACTGTTCTGGCAAAACTAACGGCAACTGAGGACTCCCACAAGCGATGTGTCGATTATGTAATCTCCATCCCTCTCCAGAAAGGATTTCATTATTCACTAAGTCCATACATTTATTTATTCACCTGTACACTACACTCAATATTCAAGAGAAATCCGAGCATTTTAACATCCAGCCCTAGCAGGTGCTGCATGAGGGAGAAGTGTTGCAGCTATAGATGTGTTCCAGCTCTAACCCTACAAACCCCTCATTTTGCAGAGGCAGAGCTAACTAGGAATTACACAAAACAGTTCCACTTGTTTAATGCAGGAGGGATCAAATCCCCTGGGACTGCGCAGACAGTTACCGGAGTCATGCTGTCAACTGCTTTGTGATTTTATATGACTTAAGTAGCTGCGTGTGGCTGCAGCTCCACAGAAGGTACCTTGCAAGAGCTTGTTGTGGGCAACAGAATCCCAACGTATTAACTGAAAATAGTAAAAGTCTTTAAATAAAACAAGGCACACACAGACAAACTGCAGACGTGAAGCACTGGGGGGAACGAAGGACTGAGGTGAGGTGACTGCTATTTCCAGAGCTCTGCAGCCTCACGCGAAGATGAGAACAGTTTTCATTCCAACTCTGGTTGTAAACACAAGGAGGGGAAGTTTCAGTTGGCAAGAACAAAACTGGCAAGCAAAGGGTTGGCATTTCTGATTCCAAAGTTTTGGGCAATGAGAAATGGAGGTTACAAGGTTTGTTATTTCAACAGGCTGGAGAGTGATGGCAAGAGAAAAGGATCAGAGACAGTATCACAGAATCCCAGCCTGGTTTGGGTTGGGAGAGATCTTAAAGCCCATCCAGTGCCACCCCTGCCATGGCAGGGACACTTCCACTGTCCCAGGCTGCTCCAAGCCCCAATGTCCAGCCTGGCCTTGGGCACTGCCAGGGATCCAGGGGCAGCCACAGCTTCTCTGGGCACCCTGTGCCAGGGCCTGCCCCCCCTCCCAGGGAACAATTCCCTTCCAATATCCCATCCATCCCTGCCCTCTGGCAGTGGGAAGCCATTCCCCCTTGCTCTGTCCCTCCATGCCCTTGTAAGTAATATAATAGTATAAAAATAAATATATTGTGTACCTTCTGCTCCCTGTTATATTGAGGTAATCAGTTAATATTTTCATTTGTTTGGGATTACATCTTAATACTTCCACATTTCTAGCTGTATCTGTGTGTCTAAAATTCTGCTTGAGGAATACAGCTTTGCACTTGCCTCTCACCCTGTCCAGAGCTGTCTTCAAACACCTCTGCAGCTCCCTGGTGCCATTCCAGGTACAGCTGTCCTGCACAAGCTCTGCTCCACACCGCTGAGCTCCTTCCACACCCTGAGGAAATGTTCTTCCCCACAGAGAGCAACCCGTGTGTTGCCAAGGTTTCACAGAGAAGGGAAATTCTTCACGCAGCTGGGCAATCCCAGAGTTTGTGCATCAGGACAAACCAGACTGGGCTCCCTTTACTGCACCAAGGGCAGCATGGAGAGAACTTCCCTCTTGCCAATAGGAAAGTTTTTCAATTAGGAAGAAAGAAGAGGTGTTTGAAGGGAGCCAATACATCTATAGCACAAACCATGCCCACAATAGGAAAGAGCAGCAATATCTTTATTTCCAGGCTGGTGGATTATCCTCTCTGCAGACCTGAGGGGAAGCAGGGCTGCTACAGGAACCCCAGTGTGCGACGTGGGCACCGTGCCCCTCGTCGATGCAGCTGTGGCAGCAGATGCAACTGTTGGCACAGGAACTATTCCTCCCTCAGACAAACAAGCTAAAGTGTTAAAATGTTGTTATGATCACAAACCACATTCGTTACACAAGTCTAGCTGAGCTACCACGACAGCAATGACACCACTGGTGTGTGATGGAGAGCTCAGCTTCAGCTGAAACCTTCAGAGCACACCCTCATCTGAGATGCTTCTTAGCAACACAAATACCTTTCCTTAAAATAAAAGTGTTTCTAGTGGTGATATTTGGACAGAACCCAAATAATTATCCTTATCCAAAAATGTCTCTGTGTTTATCAAAGGGGAAATGAAGACAGGTTGGGAGAGCTGGGGGTGTTCAGCCTGGAGAAGAGAAGGCTCTGGAGAGACTTCAGAGCCCCTTCCAGGGCCTAAAGGGTCTCCAGGAGAGCTGGAGAGGGACTTGGGACAAGGGATGGAGGGACAGGACACAGGGAATGGCTCCCACTGCCAGAGGGCAGGGATGGATGGGATATTGGGAAGGAATTGTTCCCTGGGAGGGTGGGCAGGCCCTGGCACAGGGTGCTCAGAGAAGCTGTGGCTGCCCCTGGATCCCTGGCAGTGTCCCAGGCCAGGCTGGACATTGGGGCTTGGAGCAGCCTGGGACAGTGGGAGGTGTCCCTGCCATGGCAGGGGTGGCACTGGATGGGCTTTGAGGTCCCTTCCAACCCAACCCAGTCTGGGATTCTGTGAAATTGTGCTGCTTTCCCATCTCAGTTTGCTCATCACTCAGAACATGCTGCCTTCTGATCTGACTAAAGGCTTCCAACTTGGTGCCTATTATTAGCTGCTTAAACCAGTTTTTGGTGATTCAGACAACTGTTCATGGCAGTGTAACTGTAATTGTCAGTACACTGTGCTCCTGAAGAAGACGACAAAACAGTGTCAGTAATGAGCTCTACACAGATTTCAGGCAACTCCTTGATGACATGACATGACTAATAATCCAATATTGCTAATGACTAAGATGATGAAAATCCAGACATGCATCAAGGCTTCTAGTTAAATATCAAGAATTAAAATGTTTATGCCACATCTATAAAAACTTTACCCAAAAAGCTACTTAAAAATGCTGTTGGAATTAAGATATAAATATCTGGAAAATAAAAGGACTCTATTGCTTTTCAGCTACCTCTGAAGACATCATGTCAACACCACCTAAACCCAACTGTTCTCACACTTCCTGACCTCTTTTACACATTTCCCTTTCCACAAAAGCTTCTGTTTCCAAAGGAAAAGGAACACAGTAAACACAGGGCAGTTCCTAGTGGAATAAAAGCACATTAATATTTTCCAAACCCTAAACTCATCCACCCTCCATCTCCCTTGGCCCAGGTGTGTACAGAGCAAGCCCCTCCCTCTCAGCAGTCACACAGCAAGGGCACTGTCCCTGTGGCTGAGGTGTGGCAGAAATGCTTCTCCTCCACGTAGCAGCAGCAAACCAAGAGGATTTCCAAAGAGAGAAATTGTCTCCAAACAACCCAATCGCTGCCCAGATTTGTGAGGATTCAATCCCTTCATGTCTCCCATCAGTTTCACTGCTTCCCCATGTGCACATACAATGAAATCTGGACAGAAAGATTATCCTCAAGTCTCTTATTCCTCTTCCAACATGACTTTTAAACTCTACCAGCATCCTACAGACCCTTTCATACATTATTTGGTGTAGCATTAGAAGACGGGCCTCAAAAAATAACCTTACAAGAACAGAAGTTATCCTATTAAAAGGTCACTTGCCTTTACTTATGTATGATGTATTAAATTTGTATATCCAGTTTTGTTGAAAAATGTAGGAACATTTTTCTGCTGAGGCTTTCCTGCTTTCCTGATTATGAATGTAAGGAAAGCATGTTCTACGAGCAGAATTTAATTTATTTATGAATTAGTTGACTAATAAAATGAACTTACAAGGGAAGTGCATCAGCTGTTGAAGAGTGTCAGACTTTAGAGGGCACATTAGAGTTACACTGGTCATTTATTGGAGACATTAGTTTAAATTGCTGCCAAGGCTATCTGTAGACAAATTACAGAAAACGTGCTTGTGCTTTGAAAGAGACATTTTGCTCATTTTGGTCTCCATTTTAAATGGGAAATAACTCTGTCTCTCTTCCTCAGACCACAGTGCAAGGACATTTCCCTCGTAAGACAAAATTACATTAAAAATAAAAGCAATAAAAGACAAACCTGACTTGGCAGATTTTTTTCCCTCTGTAAATGAGAGTACTGGAAAAACAGGTGCTCAGGTACCCCGGTAATGACCCTAGCCTGGAAAACGCTGGGTTTTGAGATATTAATAAAATTCAAAAAACACTCCAAGGCAACACCCGAGTTGGGTGCCAGGTGCTTGTGTGCACTGTTCCCCCAGAACCCCATCCCTGCCTGGCAGCTCTGACTGACCCACAGCACCCCTGTGCTGCCAGGCAGGAGGGGACAGCAGGGAAACAACGAGCAAAGCCACCTCCAGAGATGCTGCTTTGGAGAACTCTGCAGAAACTCTGGAAATCAGGGGACTGATAGACACAAAGGATAATCTTGTCAGAGCAGATTAGCTTCTGGATCTGCTGGATTCTTCCATTCCATGCTTTGTTTGCAGTAAATGGCACCTGGCCATGCCCAGGTAAGTTACACCTCGTGAACAGGGCACAGCCAAGCCTCAGCTTTTCAACACCTTCACAGTGCCTCCGGTCCAAAAACCAGCTTTCATTTTAAATCCAAGCTATGTTTTATCCACTGCACATTTTTGAAAAGCCTTTCCCATGTAAAAAACCTGCAGCTGTTAAGACTCTCCGAAGAACACGCAGGCTGCAAGTCTGAGCAAATCAGGATAATTGCAAGAAAAATGTAGCAAGTGTGCAAGGCTTCAGGCTTTGGGAGAGGGGTATTTTTAGACTGAGATCTGGAGAATGACTCCAGGACATCGGGCTAGACAGTGAGGGCAACAGAAGGGGGAAATGTCAGAGCAAGAGGCTACAGAAAGCTTATGGAGCTGCAAGTGCCCAAATGTGATTCTTTCCAAGCAAATAAATTTGCGGTCTGCATCTGTTCATGGGTTTCACTGAAAATGAGAAAATCATCACTCCATATGCAAGATGCAACCCAGTGCATTAAAAAAAGGCACAGAGCAGTCTTTTCAGATAAATTAAAGCAATTAGAAAAAAAAATCAATGCTTATGAAACACCATTGAGAGCTTTTGCCTTCTTGGTCTTACCAATATTTCTCTGAGAAAAGGTCTTATAAGTAAAATCTAAGTTGAGAAAAACATTTCACACAGGAGTAGTGGGTTTCAGAGGAAGAGGAGATTATTTGTTCTTTTTAAGGAATTACAAACTCCAAAAATATTCTCCAAAATATTCTTCAGCAAGCAAACTGGAGGATTTTAACCTGGACTCTGTCCTTATTTACCTTTTACCTCCTAATTTCTTAACGTCTGAGAAACTTTTCCATTAGAACTACACAGTGTTACAGTGTGTCACAGTATAAACAGTGACAAATTGACAAGCTAATTTTTATTTTTCTAAAGCATTCAGCGGTGTAGCAAAGGTTTCTGCTTAACATGTCTGGCTTTTTCCCTTTGCAAGAGCAGCCCGGAGCATCCCCGGGGAGCGGCACAGAGGCGGCTCAGCACAAACACCTCCAAGGCTGGCAGGAACCAAGGGCCAGCGAGGGGCTGAGTGACATCACCGGGCACCAGCAGCACGCTGCAGGACAGCCCGGCTCTTCTGGGAGCAAGAGCCACTCCAAGGATGCCAGGGCCAAGCTGGGCTGCCTCAAGAGCAACATCAGAGGCTGGAGAGCCAAGGCTGCCTCACCCAGTGGGAAAAGCCATTGGAATGGAGTAAGCTGGAAATTGGGAAGCCTTTCATAGTTTACAAGTGAATTTAACTTTTTGTTACGCTGCTTCCCCAAATGCTGGCTTTTCTGTTATTCTTGTGTGTTACATTTAAATTGGCTTCTCAATTCCTGAATTAAACTCCTTTAACCCAATCCAGGCAGAGTTAATGGTCTGTTAGCACAGAGCAATTTTGAAAGCTATCTTTGAAACCTATTATTCAACTGAGACAAGGCTCATTCTACTCTTTTACTGTTACTCAGTTTTCAAAAGGCAGGATAAAAGGGGTAGGATTTTACTACATGGGAAACAAATTAGATGGGAGCCCTTTGGGATGCACTTGGTATGGGTTCTCTAGAAGACACAGACCCAGCAGGCAAATCAGGTTTTTGTGGTTATTGCACCTTTTGGTCAAATTTGGCTGCCTGGACGTTAGGCACCACAAAAGCAGACAGTGCTCTGCTGCCAAGAAGGGAACATTTCGAAACGAAATTACCCAAATCATGTGCTTGCATCTCTTTATGGCTGCTTGGAGGGCCCATAAACAGCCCTGCACTGCAGGAGGAAGAACTCCCTGTGCTAACCCAGGACAGAACCAGCACTGCCACTCCTCCTGTCCGGCCAACACCTGCAACAGTTTAGTATGAAAAATAAAATAAAATAAATCTCTCTCTTTATATATCTCTCAGGGGCTGGTTCACTGACTCCTCCAGCTCACAGACAAGGGGGTATCCACCCAAGGTGCAAACCCTGCCAGCAATCCAGTGGGGATGTGCTGAGCTCCCCAGGGCAGAGCAGGATCTCCTGCACGTTTCCTCTCATTGCTCAGCAGCCAAGGGAGGACGTGCTCCCCTCTCCATCTGAGCCACAGGAGCCTGTCAGTCAGGGCATGGTGCACCACAGCTCCACTCCGTGCTGCAGCTGTTCTGGCACAGTTGATGTCTTGAGTTGCTCAGCAGCACTTGAGGGTAGTTCTGAGAAGCTCCCTGCACACTCATCTCCCCCGAAAGCAGGTGGAAACAATCACTTCCCATCTCACCGGCAAAACATCTTCTGCTCTGCTCTTACACAGCCTTTGATTGCTTCTCCTGAGTCTCCTGCCCAAGAGCAGGATCACATGGGACCTTGCACACATCCTTCTCCAATCTGGCACAGACACACCAAGACATTCCCAGTGCAGCCCACCCCGACCCATCTTCCTGCACAGTGACTCTGACATCTCGCACGGCTCCGGTGGCTCTCCTGCCCCTGGGGACAGGGGTTTGCAGGAGCGTTATTCCCCTTCTGTCGAAGCTAAGGGTATATAATAATCCATCTCCATTCAGGGAAGAGCTTTATAAACCATCTAGATCACGCTACTCTACAACTACAGTTACATTTCAGACAGCAAAAGCAATAACCAAGCCTTCGAAAAGCTGTTGCAGCAGCATATCATTTTAGCAGAAGCTTTGATGTCAGTCAAAAATATTGCTGAATGTCTACTTTCAGGGGAATAGTCCTTGGAAGACAGGAGTGTCTGGCTGTACAGCGGCTCTGGAAAACTCCTCTGCAGCTTGGCATTTGCACACCAGGTAGGGCCAGTGTCAGTGAGGATGGAACTGTGGCTGCTCTGGTGGAACACGACTCCTGAGGGGTCAGGGAGGAAGGGCTCACCTGGCAAGGGCTGGGGAGAAGCTCAGGGACAGAACAGCACAATTATTCCTCTGATTATGCCAGTAAATTCCATGTGTGAACACCACACATCTGCTGAGGGGGTAGCAGAACTCTGGCAGAACAGGCACTGCTATTGTTACACTTCTCCTGTAAACAAGCCCTAAAAATAATTTTCTAGATAAATCAGGCTTGCAACATGAAGAAGGGAGGCTTTAGACCAAACCCACTTCAAAGTGTTCCCAAGGCTGTATCCTGCTGCCAAGGCAGGGCACAGCAGCACTGCCTTCCTTCCACATGCTGCTTTGCAGAACGTCAGTTACTTAAAATTTAGATTAGAATAACTTTGCAACTCTAGGAGGACAGCACTGATGCTGAAACATGACAAGCCAAAAGTGAAAAATGGATGCCTTCAAAGAATTAAAGATTTTCATTGCTTAGACAGCAGCTCTGAAGAGCCGGACAAGCTTCATGCACCCCAGACTATGGGGCAGTTGCAAAGTGCACTCAGAACCCTACGAAAAATACATTGTGCAAGTCAGAAACTACTTTTACTGTTGTCTGCTAAGTCTTACTCTTGAGCAATTTAAACCCAGCTGTGTGAGAGCATTCCCCACGAGCCTTGGAGACACATGGACTCCATTATCAAACACAGACACCGAGGGAGCAAAACCACACGAAGTGGCCTGGGACTGTTCCCAGGGAGCTGCTGAGGTTAAGCACGAGCAGCCAGCGCCTCAAAGCACGGAAGAGCACAGGAGGAGCTTTTGAAGCTTATTCCTAGTGGCATGTTTCCTCAACAATACCTATAGCTGTTTGTTCCTCGCCATTTAGCATCAGCTGGCACAGGACTCTCACGCGAAGGCGGCGGCGAGGGGCCGGGGGTGCCGAGGTGTATCCACAAACACAGGGCAGGAACTGCTGCTGCTCTGCAGAAACACCACCTCTACAGAGCTGCTGCCCGCAGCAGTGCACTGATCACCCCTCATGCAATGCCCTGACAGGAGGGGGTCAGTCTCTTCACTCAGGTAACAAGTGAGAGGACAAGAGGGAACGGCCTCAGGCTGGGCCAGGGCAGGCTCAGGGTGGACATCAGCAGGAATTTCTCCATGGAAAGGGTGGCCAGGCCTTGGCAGGGGCTGCCCAGGGAGGGTTGGAGTCCCCATCCCTGGAGGTGTCCAGGGAAAGGCTGGAGGTGGCACTCCGTGCTCTGGGCTGGGGACAAGGTGGGCATTGGGCACAGCTTGGACTCGATGGTCTTGGAGGTCTTTTCCAACCTCAGGGATCCCGGGATTCCAGTTAAGACAGGTTGGTCCCATTTAACCTGGTCTTCCCCCCAGTTAGAGCTCTGGTCTGCAGTTCCACAGCTGGAGAGCCTTTGGGGTTTCATTACAGAGGGGCAGCAGGGGTCATTGTGTTGTCATTCCAGTGTTTTGTTTGCTCTTTGCGCGCACACGAGCAGGTTTTAATTCTGAAAGCCTTCACATAAAAGGCCTGATTATATTCAGTGGGATTTTACTGGAAAGAAAAAAACCTCCTGGCTTCAAAGCAATGGGTCAAACTGTCCAGCAGGACAATGTTGCCCTGGTCTCCCATACTCCAAATGACCACCTCCAAGTAACAAAACCTTTGTCACATACTCACATTGTAATATCCACAACTACTGGGTTATTTAACAGTTCCTTTTGATAAGCTTACATTTTAAATTATTTAAATATTAAATTGTGTTTAAATTCATTCAAATAAAAATTTAAAAGGAAATTTATTACAGAATTTGCTATGTGCTTCAACAGAATCGAAAAACCTGTTTTGCCTAGTCTTGCCTTAATTTAACTAGCAATAATTAAATTTTCATTTGTACCATCTTACCTCAATCAATTTGTTGGCATGTTCACGGAAAACCTGGGCATATTCTTTAACTTCTTTTTCATTTCCATTCTTGGCAGCTTCAATCAATACTAAAAGAGGAACATTTGTTTCCAGAAAAGAGTCTGAAACATGGTCCATAACAGCTTTGCGGAGCTAAAATAAAAATAAAAAAATGAGTTATTCTTCAGTAGTGTTCCACTGCTGTTTCCCTCTTACTGTATTAACACGTAAAGCTTAAACTACTTTTGTCATTGATCCTTTTTCCTTTGTGTGACCAAGGCTTTCCCTGCACTAAGTCTTGTCTACACACTTTTTGCTTCAATTTAAATTAAATCTCCTTAAAAAATGGATTAGTTATAGAAGTGCAAGTCACCAGTTTGGCCACAAATATTGATTTAGCAGCTCATATTGGTTTTGTCTGAGTAAATTTGCTGCTTTCCCTCAGCTGATTAAACAACACACTGATTTAACTTTTTTATTTTTCTGCTAGAATAAAAACATTTTTCAACAAACCTGATCTATATTCTCGCTTACTCAAAAATGAGAATATATTGCTTTAAAACCAAACAGACAAAAGGCTGATGCTACATGAATATAGTTCTCAAATAAAACAGGTTGAGATGAACGCCACCAGAATTATAAAATATCACTGATTATCTTCAAAATCCATCAAGTGAAAGTTATTTGGGTTTTTTGTTTGTTTTTTTTTTTTAATCTCTCTTGCCATGAGGATGATTAAGAAACCAACATCTGTATCACACAGTTAACAGGGAGGTACATTCCCACCCCATGCTTCTCTCTGAGCCACACACTGGAAACTTCTGGCTTTTCATTCATTAAAGACAGGCCAGCAAACCCACTGCCCACTAGAAACAAATCCCCAGACAACATTTCCCAGAGGGCAAAGCAAAGCACTCATTTGTCCCAGCCAGTGCCACCTCTGACACACTCCCTACCTGTCTGCGCAGGTCTCTGGTCTTTTTGGTCATTTTATCAATGGCAGAGTTCAGGGCATCACTTCTTTCCTTGCGTCCAGCCTGAAAAACAGCAGACAAAGAGGTAAACAGCTATTCAGGGTCTCAAAGTAAATCCAGTATTATTCATTTCATGTATATTGCCAGCTTCTTTCTTTCTTTTTCGGGTTTGTGAAGTGATTCTGCACACTGGCAGCAGAGTCTCCACCTCCCTGATAAGGCAGTCACTGCTCCCTCCACACCCCATCCCCAGGAATCACACAACACTGCCCGTGAGCAGGCAGCCAAAAGCCCAGATTCAAAAGTCAAATCCTTATAAACCATTTTCTGGGTAAGAAATTCAACATTTCAAGTGAGTCTCCAGGCCCACTGACGGGGAGCTGCCAAAGTTTGATCCAGCACGTTTCGCCTGAGCCCTGTTGTTAGAGAGGGCAAAGGGCCAGGCAGCAGGGGCAGCTTCCCTCTTCCATCAGACACAGGGTCAAAAATATCCTCATTTGTGTCAAATTAAGAGTTAGATAAGACAGTGGTGGTGGTCTGGTTTTGCTGGGAGTTTTTTCTGTATAATATAGCGCATATTAGGGTTTCAAAACACACTTTATGCAACCACAATCCAATTTCTGAAGTCCTAAGCCACAATCAATATAATTATCCCGTTGAGAAGAAAAACCATTTAGCAGTGCTGCAGTGAGGGTATGCCAGGTATCAGTTCTCCAGGTGTCAGGCTGGTGTGAAATATCTGGATGAACAGCCTTGAATCTAAAACATCAAGTCCACTCTACAGCAGAAATAAAAAATGGGAGGGAGGGAATTAGGATGTTGTAATGTCATTATAGTGTAATGAATTATTGAAGATTTGTCACCGCCATGAACGAGTTATTTGATTCTCATCACAAAAGGTAACTGAAAAGTGACTGAAGCTGAACCCAGGCTCATTGTGACACCGCCACAGCCTTTGGCACCAGCCCCTCCTTTGCTCTCCATTCAAAAATCAAAGCTGAAGGCTCTAAATAAAGTGAAGATTAATGCACTGATGTACCCAACACTTTGCTGTTCCCCTGCTCAGGGGATGCAACGGAGGATTGGTGGCTCTGTCCCTGGCGTGCTGGTGGCAGTGGGCAGTGCTGGGGGGCAGGGGGCAGTGACCCCAGCAGCTGCCACCAGGCACTGCCCCAGCCACAGCTGCTCCCAGACACCGACCTGCAGTGGCAGCAGCTTCCCCTGATGTTTCACAGCCGTTTACCCACAGCAACGTGACCACTCCACTGAACCCCCAGCACCCCTCCCTGCACACGTGGGGTTTTTTTCAGGAATATGTTTGGATCTAAGATATATGCTCATCTGTTATGCAGAAAACCAAACATTCAGCTGTTCCAAGAAGTGCCATTTTACTTCTCCCTGGGTGCTCCCACATTACCATTTTAACAAGAAGCAGGAGCAGGGATTTGAGGCGAGGCCACCCATCAATTCCACTTTGCTGTCCCTGGCTTCACAGCCCACAGCAGCCTCGGTGCACAGCACCAGTTGCCTTTTGCATGAGAGGAAAACCAAGAGATGGCTTCCACTAATGGACATTCAATTCATGACACTACTATGCAAAACACCCCAAAAAGCACATTACAGCCTGAGCAGCACGGATTTCTCACTGCTCATCCATTCCTATGAAACTACACCACGTCCGAGCACAGAAAGAGCTGTAGAATCCAACCCCACTACATTTTAGGATGGCAGCTCCAGTTTATTTCCACCTTGTTGGCATTCAGAAGTTTTAGTACAGAAGCTTGCAAAAGCGTGACCAGAATTTCCTTCGGAAGGCTGCAGGATGAAGCACCCTGCTAATTTAGCTCTGGTGATTTAGCACGTGGAGCTACTAATTGGGATCCTTCATTAGAGCTGAGCGGGGGCAGAACAGGACAGACTCAGGACACCTCTACAGACACCCTGCTGCCATTGACATCTTAAAGCATCACAGCCAGTTCTAACCAAGGTCCTGGAGACAACAATGTCGAGTTTTGCCCAGCTGAAGTTTCTTGCCTTTTTTTCCCCTGCATAATAAGCACTGTGGGGCCAATCAAACCCTGTTAGGACCTGGTGGAACACATGAAGAGCTGCACAGCGTGGGGCAGCACGAACCCTCCTGGGCTCAGAAATACCTGAAGATCATCCCTGACCACAACACTGTTACTTTGTCCAGGCTCCCACATACCTCAGGAATTTTACCCACTGGTTCCACCCTATAGCTCAAAAGTCCTGTTTGAGCTGGTCTCCCTCTCTCAAGTAATAATTCATGTTTTAAAGGCTCCAAGTGCCAGTTTAGCTCTTCTGGGTAATTTGTTCCACTAACCAATTAGCCTTACCGTTAAAAACTGGTCCTGATGTCTGGTGTGAGCCTTCACTGAGGAGCCAGCTAATGACCCAGCAGCACGAGGCAGCACGAGGCAGCCCAGCCATCAGCTCCTGCTATCCACAGGATTAGGAGGACTCACAAGAGTGAAGCCCAAATATTCAGATTTCTAATAGGATTTTTAGATATTCAGCACAAAACTCAGCTGAGGGAATCACAAGCCCTGCAGTCAGCGAGCAGCTAATAGATTCAGTAGATTTAATAGGGTCATGATGACCATGTCAATCATTCTGCAGTGCGATATCCCAACCCTGTCCAGTATCATGGATAATAAATTCAGCCACGGTGCAAATTTACTTTAAATTAAATCAGATATTTATCAAAGAGGATAGAATTGACGTTAAAAATTGCTTGTTTCTCCCACCCCCTTAATCTGTGCTCTTCCCCCACCGCTGCTGCCCTGCTTGCAGAGCAACACAAACATTCCCTGTGGCACCCCTGCGGTCCCAGCTCACACCACCATCCCCAGCGGGGCTGCTTTAATGCTCAAAGCAAAGAGAGGGGATTTCTATACAGGGAGGGGAGCAGAATCACCATTTCTGTCACAAAGCATTTCTGCTGGAGGTGGGCCATCTGAATTCAGACAACCAAAAGACAGACCCAAGCTTTTCCTATGGCTTTAGAGGTTAAAATCTAATCCCAACTGAGTTACAGAGGCACAGGAGCAGGCTGGTGGTGGTGCATTCCACCAGGACCAGCAGAGGATGTGCTGTAACCAGCTACTCAAAGATATGTTTTTGTAGCTAAATATCACAAATATCTGTTGTTAATCTTAAAGGTTCATCATCAGTTTGGGTTAAGCTGAGCCCACAGAGGTGTTGAGGGAGATGGTGCCTCCTGCTCAGCACCACCTCACGCCATCCCTGCAGAGCCCAGCACGCCCCTCCCCAAATCAGCACCCAGATGTGAGCCAGATGTGCCACTGCTGAGAGCCACCACCGCCCCACCTGCCACCCACCACACAATTACCCAAAAAGGAGGGTTGGCAGAGAGGTTTCTGCTTCAGGGATCTGTGAATTGTCTTCTGGGCAACATCCTGGGTAACGATGGGGGCTGAATAAGTGCCAGATGAGTGCCTGGCACACCTTCCCGTGGGCAGGCAGTGGTGTGTCACTGTGCCACCTCTGAGCTCTGCTCCCAGGGCAGACAGGACATCGGCTCCCAGGTGCATTTTGTCCCTTGCTTGGTTTTGCCTTGACACCCAGCCTAATTCCGTGTCTACAGAGGATAACCATGCACAGCCCTCCATCACTGTGACAGCAGGGCTGCCAACAAATTCCAGACAGAACAGTGCTGATTCAAGGCCAGGCAGTGTGAGCAGTGAAGCGTGACCCACACCAATTCCAGCAGTGCTTGCACATCCAAGGGCTGCTGGTGAAGGAAGCAGGACTGTGCCCTGGTTTGCTGCAGGAAGGAGTCTCCCACAGCCAGCCCACAGCCCAGCAAACCATGAGGGGCTGTGTGGCATCATCCAGGGCTCAGCAAGAACCTCCATGACAATAAAGCGGCCTGCACTGTCCCCCCTGCCAGCACTGCCAGCCTGACATCCCTCCCCATGGCCAGGCTGCACCAGGAGAGGGGAAGGGTGGCTCCTGCGCTCACCCTGGCACGAGGAGGAATTGGAATGTGCAACCAGTGCCAGGTGCAGAGAGCTGCCAGGCAGGGAGGTGACACCACCACGCCATGCCACCACTCGCGCCCTTTGCTCTGAGGAAGACAAAGACACCCGACCCCCTGTGCCCTGTCCCATCCCTGCCCCTGCCCTCCCCCAAAGGGCTCTCTGGCTGGCCTGGAGCACTGGGCACATCTGCTGCTGTGGGGTCACCTCAGACATGTCCTGGTCTCCCGTGCCCCTTCCCAGGGCAGCGCCTGCGAGTGACCGAGCGCGCACGGTGCTGCCCCAGCCACACGTCCCTGCTCCCCTCCTGCCTCACAGCCCCATCACACAGCACAGAGACAACCTTCTGGCCAAGAGCAGCAAATCCTCCCGAGGTCCCCGAGGTGCTAACACCCAGCAACAACTCCCACAGCCCTTCCTGCAGGCGGAGGGGTGAGCTGGCTGCCGTGCAGTGCCACACACATGCTGCGGTCTCACCTGCAGCTCCAGGGCTTGCACCCTCCTGGCCCCCAGCACAGCAAAGCCATGCAGCCCCCACATCCACATCAAGCAAAATTAGCTTCTATGTTGCTCTTAATACACTAGGAAGGCTTCCACAAGATGTCAGCCTAACTAAATGACAACGCTCGCCTCAGGGTGCAATTCTACTTTGCCAGCGCATGGGTTTAGCCAGAAAACCAGTTGTGTTGCTGCTCCAGGAGTGGGGTAGGTGAGAAGCCCCCAAAAGGGTTATCTGGTCCTAGCAAGCTTATTCCTGACAACTTCCCTGTCCACATTGCACGTGAGGGTTCAGGCTGCCATAAAGCTCCTGTTGTGGCAGAAGTGCTCAGATGGAATCAGACATGGTTTTCCTTGCTGGGCAATGAGTTTTCAGTCTCAGAAGAAATGTATTTGCACGAGTTTTCTGAGGGTTTATTCCCAGTCTGTTACACCTTGACACCCCAGGTAGCTCCCAAGGAACAATGTGAATGCTACTGCAGTGTTCCAGACTTAGGAGACTCAGATGCACACTCGAGGTAATAACTGTTATTTCACAGCAAGTGCACATAAAAACATGTTTTGCTAAGAAAAGCGCCCATAAAGTTCACGTTAACAGTTTCCCAAACACGAAATTCGCTGGCAAGGTGCTAAATAGCCCTTGTTTGGTTAAGGGCCAAAGAACGGAGAGCTTCAGAAAAGGAGCAACTCACTTGTGTTTGAACATTAACTCTTAACTCTGTGCCAAATTACACAATCTTAATGTGGAAGGAACTGACCAGCAGATAGTGACGCAAAAAAGCAAAACGTTTCCAATGATACCTAATTTCAGTCTCCTGGTAAGAGTGAAAGGGGCAGCACTGGGAAGGGCTAACAGCTGACCTCAAATGATACCCTTTGGAATGTTGTTGTTAAATGTTACACTAACATATTGAAATGTTGTTAGAATTCGAGGCAACCCTTGGATCAGGGTGTTGCACAGAGCTGCTCCAGGAACCCCCGCAGGTGCTGCGGAGCCGCGGGTCCCTCGGACAGCTGGCAGCTGAGCCTGAGCTCTTTGTACACTGAACATTAAACAAGAGGAAACTCTTTAAATAGGTTTATAACATTTCTTTGCATGTATTTCTTTCACCCTGGAGCAAATGTGAAAACATTTACTATGGCAGAGCAATTTAAGAAATTTATCTAACATTTCCTAATTTGCTTAATCATTAAAGACAGTTACTCTCCTGATGGGTTCAGGATAGGGTTTATTTGTTTTGCTTTAGCTTATTTGGGGGTTTTGGAGGTTTTATTCTTGTGTGTTGTTAAAGAGTTCACCTTCTCCATCCCTTTACATTCCACTCAGTGCTCCCCTTGAGTCTGCCCATCCCAGGAAGGGAGCACCAGAGGCAGTGTTACCATTGTAGCACAGGATAGCCAAGGGAGAAGCAGGCACAAAGCAGCAGGTCTTAATTTAAGCAAGTACCTCCAAGGAACCAAAGCAAGGAACCATCACTTACTAACAGAGGTAAACGGCCATTTTATTTTAAAACCTTCTTTTGACACAATTCATCTTGCTCCATCATGGGAAATCTGTTATTCTCAACTCATTCCAGACCTTGGAGGTCAGAGGTGATACCTCGCTGCTACACAGCAAACATTTTCAAGTGCCTCCTACTACATTATTGCTTTATATCTCAGGGTGAAAATAAAAAAAAGCTTATCCAAGTTGCCTGGAGCGGGAAGCCAGCATCCCCCTGCTGCACCCACATCCAGCCACGATCAGAGCAGTGGCTCTGAAGGCTTTACCCGCACATGCACCCTAAAAACATGAAAATGTCAATCAAGCCTGGTCATTTACCTTTCAGTGCCAGCTGTCCCAGAGGAGAGGTTGCTCTGAACAATGGGGCAATGAACCTTTAAAGCAAGCAAACATCCCTAGGAGCCCACTGTCCTCCTGGCTGTGTGTGCACGCTCCGGCGGGGCTGGACCAGCACACCCAGCTCCGCAGGGCACAGCTCTGCAGCCCTAAGCCCACAGGACAACTGTCACAGACCCACCCCGCAGCCAGGGGCTCGTGGAGGTGGTGTCCCCCCTCTCAGAGAGGACACACAGCAGCAGGACATAGTGGGTGACCACAAGGAAGCTCTCCCACCCCTCTGAGCCCTGACTGGAAATCCTGGCCTTACCATTTCCTCCCTGCACTCCCGTGCCCAGGAAAAAGCAAGTACAAAAGCCACTGTTTGGGAGGAGAAAATAGATTTTCTAGTTTCGTAACTGTACACTGTCAAGCTGGATTCCAATTAAATTTTTCCTGTGCCCTATCGCAAGCTTTGCTTTTTCCAGAAATTTCTCCTGGCTCGAAGCGGTCGCTCCTGTGCCCTGCTCCCGGGCTGTACTTCTGACACACGAGCTCCAGCTCCAGCACTGCTCCCTGCACTTCTGCAGGGACACAGTCGCACGCAGTTGTCACACGGAGCTCTGAGCTGCCCAATCCCTCTCACCTCCGCGAAAGCCGGTGCTGACCAGCATCCTCTATTCAAACTCTGCGCATTTTGCATCTAAAAGTTCCTTTCATGCAGGGAGGTTTAGCAGCAAAGTGGGAGCAGGCAGCACTCAGGCACTTCCACCCGCGGCTCTGCGCTGCTTTTAACCCCGGCTGAGCAGAGCTGGCGCAGCTGTGGGGGGAGCAGGGTGCTGCAAGTCCCTCCTGCTCCTTCTCCCGCGGGGACGAAGGACTCCTGCCGCTGGATTTTTCCCCCTCTATCAGTGGTCCTTAACACGATCACGGTATGCAGCACAATGCTTTAAAACAGCAAAGCTTCTGGAAAACCCAAACAAAAGGAACGTCACCAGGTGACGTCAGCCTATATAGAGCCCTGTGTGGTCGCAGCGCATAAGCAAATCCATTCTTGTACCGCTTCCCTGAAAAGCTTTTCAGCAAATGCACTCATGCTACTACAGGAGCTTCTCTCAGCAATAAGCCACCCATCTGCCATCAACAAGTTAGGACTAAAGGAAGCCACAGCTGCGGAAAAGGAAAACGTGAGCTTCAATTAATCAGCTGAGCAGCCACGGAGGATGAAAACTTGTATTAAGATTTAAAAACTGCCGACCTGTCAGAGGAGATCAAGGCAGCGATTTCAAAAGGAATATTCCAAGAGAGCATCGTGGATTTTGCACTAATATCAAAGGACACTAAACCCAGTCAATTATTCAAGGCTGTCTTACATTAGAGCCTTTCACAGACTCACGGCGTTGAGTCTCAAACTACGACTGAATGCACCCTCCAATGTACTCAAAAGAATGGGTAAGTTCCTGCGTTTCTCTGTTCCTTGTTTAATGAATGACGGCTCTGCTCTAAAGGAGCAGTTAAGATGCTAAAGCTGATTGCTCTCCACTGAACCTTATGAAAAAAATGTTTTCTGATAGTGCCACTGTAACCCTCCGTAATCGAGATAAAGCCTCCTCCTAAGTGTAATGTCCAAGTATTCGGTTTGTCATGTTAAGTTGTTTCTTGCATTTAGATTTAGCTTGTTGGAAATGCATGGCAATGTTATCTGCAGTGAAATCTTCCACCGTGATGTTCCAAGTGTACTGATAAGGCTATCCTATCTTGTTGTTTTCCTAAATTATATTCTGCAGGCTTACATTTCAAGTGGCCATTAGGGGCTCGTATGCTGGCAGCACTATATGCAATGAGTATGGTTTTAAAAATGCTGCCTGCCTTGGGCATGGCTTGTCCACCAAAATGTCGCTGTGAGAAGCTGCTGTTTTACTGTGACTCTCAGGGGTTTCACTCAGTGCCAAACACCACTGAAAAGGGCTCGCTAGGTTTGTCACTGAGGCACAATTATATTTCTGAACTTGAAAGGGATCAATTTGCAAGCTTCAGTCAACTTACTTGGCTTCACTTAGATCATAATCAAATTGCAACAGTCAGAGAAGATTCTTTTCAAGGACTGTATAAACTTAAGGAATTAGTCTTAAGTTCCAACAAAATCTTTCATTTGCCAAACACAACTTTTAGCCAGCTGCTTAACCTGCAGAATTTGGACCTCTCTTTTAATCAGTTATCCTCTCTGCACCCCGAGCTCTTCTACGGCCTTCGCAAGCTACAGACCTTGCACTTGCGATCCAACTCCCTGCGGACCATCCCGGTCCGCCTGTTCTGGGACTGTCGTAGCCTGGAATTCCTGGATTTGAGCACAAACCGCTTGCGAAGTTTGGCTCGCAATGGATTTGCGGGATTAATCAAGCTGAGGGAGCTTCACCTAGAGCACAACCAGCTGACAAAGATTAATTTTGCTCACTTCCTCCGGCTGAGCAGCCTGCACACGCTCTTCTTGCAGTGGAACAAAATTAGCAACTTGACATGTGGGATGGAGTGGACCTGGGGCACCTTAGCAAAGCTCGATTTGACTGGAAACGAAATCAAAGCCATCGACCTCACCGTCTTTGAAACTATGCCTAACCTTAAAACCCTCCTCATGGATAACAACAAGCTCACCACTCTGGATTCCAAGATCCTGAGCTCGCTGACATCCCTCACCACCGTGGGCCTCTCCGGCAATCTGTGGGAATGCAGCTCAAAGATCTGCGCCTTGGCCACATGGTTGAGTGGCTTCCAAGGTCGGTGGGAGCACTCCATCCTCTGCCACAGCCCCGACCACACCCAGGGAGAGGATATTCTGGATGCAGTGTATGGTTTTCAGCTTTGCTGGAATTTATCGACTGTTGTTACCCCTGTGGCTACGACGTCGTACACAGCTCCAACTACCGAGTACACGAAAAGAATAAGCTCTTCTCATTTCCATGTGGGAGACAAAGAGATTCCAACTACGGCAGGCATGGTCGTTACCACCGAAGAACATTTCCCCGAGCCAAACAATGCCATCTTCACTCAGAGGGTAATTACAGGAACAATGGCTTTATTGTTTTCTTTCTTTTTTATCATTTTTATAGTGTTCATCTCCAGGAAGTGCTGCCCTCCCACACTAAGAAGAATTAGGCAGTGCTCAATGATTCAAAACCACAGGCAGCTCCGATCCCAAACACGGCTGCATATGGCCAATATGTCAGACCAAGGACCCTATAACGAGTACGAACCCACCCACGAAGGACCCTTCATCATCATCAATGGCTACGGACAGTGCAAGTGCCAGCAGCTGCCCTATAAAGAATGTGAAGTATAATACCTACAGCCCATCTCAAAGTAAATCAGATAAGTAACCTATTTTAAAATTGTAGGGACCTACATCAGATTCTAATTTTTACAAATGTTGACATAAAGCCTAATTTTCCAAGCTACTTAATGGAAACATTGTTTATGGAGTGGTGCAGTATTTTTAAGTTTTTTAAAAAATAAATCCATAATATTTTCAGTGTTAAAGAAGCAATGATTACATTAAACTTGCACTCCTAATGTTTAAAAGTCTAAAGAGATGCTCACCTCAAACTATGTAAAATGTTTCATGTTATGTAATTATATGACTGTGTGTAAACATTTATACCCGAGTCTCCATATTCTACTTTTTCTACTGCAAACAGTCCGAGGGGAAGGATACTGAATATCTGTGGGGGACGTGCGCTCCGTTTGTTCCACTGCAGCTGGAGGATCCCAAACACTGCAGCTGGCTCCGGGCACTTTAAGGGCAGCCGGGGAGAAAGATTTTCCTCCTCTGATCCAGTAAAGGAAGGGAGGGAAAACAAAAGGGAAAAAAAAATAAAGAGCAACGAAGGTCCAGGTGGGAATTTCAGCGCATTGGGGTGAATTTATCTGAAATACAGTTTTGCTCTGTGCATATTCATAGCTTGGCTTGCTGAAAGGCACAGCAGGCACAGAAAGGAGCAGTTCACACAGGCACACGCACGGGCACAGCCCCAGGCAGGATGGGCACACACACACAGGAGCAGGATGGGCACACAGCCCCAGGAAGGATGGGCACACACACACAGGAGGCAGGATGGGCACCCACACACAGGAGGAAGGATGGGCACACNACACACACAGGAGGCAGGATGGGCACACACAGGAGCAGCATGGGCACACACACACAGCCCTAGGCAGGACAGGCACACACACACCCCCAGGAGCAGGACAGCCCTCCGTGTGTCCCCAAACTGGCAGTGCAGCTCCTTTAGGGAGGCTCAGCACACCGGGATCAATTGGAAATATTAAGTACATTCAGTCCTCGGCTCCCTGGTTTCACTTGATGATGCTTTTCATGAATTCAGGCTAATTACTTAATGACGATGAACAAACAGCATTTCAACACCTTTTCATGTGTAAATACCCTTAATGCAAGGTTCTCTTAATTAAAAGCAAATATCAACAGCGAGGTTAAGGAGAAGAGGGAAGGAAGAAAGGAAGGAAGGAAGAAGCCTCTCTTTGTCCCCCTGCTGCCCCCCCAGCTGAGGCTTCCTCTTGCTGGGAAGCTATTTTCATGCACTAACTCTACTGGTTTCTCTGGAGACAGAATTAGCCCCTGTAATATAAGCTCTCACTTGTCCTCCTCTTCCAAAATTCAAGATAAAAAAAGACCCCTTCTGATAAGTTAGGATAATATGATTAGTTTATAGAATAGTTCACTGAAAAATGTTTTGTTTCTTTCTTGATATGGGACAGAATCTAAACTAGTATGACTTTTTAAAAAATCATATATAAATATATATACACACACACACCTCATTCTAAGGGGTAATTTGGTTTCCTTAGCCAGAAGTACCATATTGCTATTTATACTCTATTATGAAATTATATGTAAATATTTGCAGATCTATGCAGTGATGGTGGTACTCAGATGCCACGAGGGTGGGGGGGTGGGGGGTCTGCAAAGGATTACAATATTTTTAAGTCAACTGCTCAAATATTGTAAACATTCTAACCAAAGCTAAAAGATTCAGAGGGATGGAGAATTATTTTATATATATATACATGTATGTATAACTAAAAAATGTGTTGTGTCCAATGCTGCAGTGTTAAACAATTACCAGCACACCCCGATGAAGAAACAAAATTCCTCACAGTGTTGCCATACCTTGACCAAATCCATAATTACAGTATGCTAATTGTGATGTACTAAACTGTCCTGCAAACTTTTTAAACAGAAAAACCACTGCATAAAAATCTGTTTGCTATTTCACTCTGCTTTTCTCTCTGTATTACCACTTAGTGAGGTATTTAGGGTGCAATTATACAACAGTTTGATGTTTTCTTGTGAGATGAATTCGTCCAAGGCAATTATAGCAAGATAAGTAACTTCTGTTAAGATTTTACATAAAGGTTTTTCAATTGCTGGTTTTGAAGATATTAATTTGCATCATTTTACTTTTACATCAGTGCCCTCATTATAAAACCAATATTTTGTTTACTTCCCTTGACTTTAATGGAAGAGATCCAGTGAAGCCTAATGAATTTCCATAGAGATATCTTTGAACTCTCGTTACTGTTAATACTAAGATGAGTCCATTTACACCTGTTCTGGGAAATTAATTACTGCTTTTAACTGACTACAAAAAATCCTGCGGGGTAGGTGGACAAAGAGCAAATATTCTGTATGATTAAATCCCACGTGAGGCAGAAGGCCAGAGCTAAGCTGAGAAATACAAGCCCATATTGGTCCCCAGGGGTATTTAGCTGACTGTAGGAAGACTTGCTTTGCTGCTTCCCAGAACTAAGTGCTCACAGCCCTCCTGAGGGCCAGGATGCTGCTCCAGGGGCAGGCGAGTGAGCACTGAGTGGGCACTGAGTGGGCATCCAGTGGGCATCACTGTTCCTGCCTGTGCACCTCCCTCACCCTGCAAAGGTCAGCTCTGGAGCCTGGGGAGGAGGCACCTAGGGATGACTTCCACCTACAGGGTACCAGCACAGACAAAGTTATCACTGAGCTTGTTAATTATCCTGACAGCCAAATAATCTGGCTACACTGCCATCCCCCATCAGATGTCAGCACTGAACTCCGATGGCCTCGGCTGCATTTGCAGGCAGCAATCCCAGCTCTCCCTGCAGAAACTCTTCTGTAAGACAGTTCAAGGGGTACCACCTCAGTCTTCCACACAGGAACAAGAAGCAGCTGCTTGATGAAGAGCTGAGGTTCCTCCAGAGGAGGTGCTTTCCCAACACCCCAGCTCTGTCCCACTCCATCTTTATGAGCTTTTAATTACATCCAAGCAGAGCAAAGACACATGCTCCAGCAATGCTGGATTTAACCCTCTTCTCCATCCCTGCCACTCATGGCGATTTTCCAAGCACTGAAGCACTGTTCCAGTGCCTCTCCAAGCAAACCCACCCAGGCACCCGACTTCTCCCTCCCACCAGCACTCCCAGTTTGCACTGGTCCTGCAGTGCTTGGCCTGCAGACAGCAGAGCAGGAGGCCAGCAGGCACAGCCCAGCCCCGCTCCCGTTCCCTCTCTGTGCTCCACACTAATCCACAGCCAATCTCCCAAATGCTGTGCTTTACGTCTGCTATTTCCAAACCCATTTGTTGCCAGGTTCCAGGCATAAGCAAAGCAATTCTGCAAACATTACATTTAGGGTAACAGGTATCATAAAACTCGCAGAATGTCAAACAGGAGCAGTGAAGTCAACTTGAATTCCCTGCAGAGGGAGAGCACGCGCCAGGCAGAGCCATCGCTCCGCACAAGGACACGGCCAGAGGCTGTTAATATCTTTTATTTTAAAGTTACTGTCTTCCATTCGCAATTGCTTGTGACTCTTCCAGGCAAGGAGGGGATTGGAATAATTGTTCTACTCAGCAGTCTCTGATTTATTTTGTTGATGGAACAAGAACCACGATGATTTGGTTTAAATTAATCGTATTTCAGTACGAGAACTGGCTGATGACAGGAGCTTCTTAACTTGCCCTCCCCAAATACCATCTCTGCTGCACAGGCTCAGTTTGTACAGATACTACATTGCTTACAGGTGCTTCAACACCTCCAGGCACAGCCTCAGAGGTGTTTGGGTCTTTTAGAAACTGAATTTCTTGTACTGCTCTTGAGGTCCTTGTCCCTTCCAAAGATCTCCTCCAGCCTCGCTGATCTTCAGCCAGCTTCCCCTGCTCCCCAGGCTCGTGTCAGTGAAATGGAGACCCAGCAGCACAAGCTCAGGTTTTGAGTCATCCTCCTGGAACAGGCTGAATTAATGCTCCCAGTTAGTCGCTCTGCATTAGATCAGTGTTTAAATGCACACAAGTAAAAATTATTCGATGAAGGGTAAAATGGGTGAGTGTTCAGTCTCCAGCTGAAGTGTTGCTCTGCACTGAGCTCCCATTCCCTATCAGAAGGAAACATAATGAATGCTGCTCGATCAGTGTTTGGTTTTGTTTGCTTCTCCCCCAAGCAGAAATGATCTGATTTTTCAGCGATCAGCCACATGCAAATCTGAGCTTCTGTCCCATTACCCCCTCAGAAGACAGGGGCCTATTGCTACCATGTAAAATCAGAAACATCCCGTGGCTTTAAAACAGAAATCTGCACTACACACTTATTTTTAATGTGTCTAAGATAATTTCTGTACTACTTTAATGGAAATAAAGTTGATTTAATTTTGTGATCTGTGTAGCTATCAAAATCCATCTGCTCAGACCTATGAAACTTACCCAGGAGCTGAATTTCATTTTTCTTATGAAGTTTTCCATAAAAATTAAACAAGTTCAGAGGGGGATACAGTATTTCTCCTCCCCCTGAAAAAGGAACAAGCAAGGAAACAACAGAAACCAAAGGCAGCAGCTCCTCCCTCCCCACACCTTCCTCCACTGCAAATGTCCCAGATGCTAAAATTGGTGCTGGGCTTTGCTTTTTAAGGCACCACGTTAGCAGGATGCTTAGAGATAATTTCAGAATCAGCTGGAAATTCAGCATTTCACATCTTGTGTAAAAAATCTTTTGAGAGGCATCTAGGGAAAGGTACCAGAAGCTTTGAGGGGTATAATCAAGCCTCAGATGGGGTCAAACACCGTTGTACACCACTGTGTAAGCACTGAGAAGCTGCTACTGCCATCCCCCAACTACTCCTTTGTAAAACGCCAAACAAAACCTACCCCATTTTTCTTTTTACTAATGAAAACACTAGTAAGTGAACTATTCTACCAGTTTAGCAACCCAAGATTTCAGAGAGTCCTAGATGCGTTGTGTTTCAATTATGTCTCAAGAGCCAACTTCTGGTGGGAGGGGGTGTGAGTAATGGAGTAAAACAAGTGCAGTGTACAGAAGCATTTTGTTATTAAAATTGTGTATACTGTAAAACTGGATTTGCCTCTTTCTTCCTCCCTTTTCAAGCAGAGGTGTCAAAAGCTCACTCTTTCGTGATATGTTAAAACCAGTCTCCACCCTGTGTCCCAAGCAGGCAAGTCAGGCTTGGGCCCTTTGCCAGAGTCACACCAAACCCAGCACCTTCTGCTGCACCTCAGCGAGCAGGGCTCCTCCCAAACCAGGTGCCTCTTGATGAGCAAACACTGTCTGAATGAGCAGGATGGGAGTGAAAACCAAACCAAAGACAAGCTCTCGGCCCTTGAGTAGCTGGATCAGAATCAGAATCAGGATCAGGATCAGGCTGCCAAACCCTGGCTCAGCCCTGGGTGGGGTCCCTGGGTCCCCAGGCAGCCACCACGGCCACCTGTGGTCCCTGTGCCAGCCAGGAGCCTGGCATTTCCAATGGGACCACCCTGCCCACAGCTTAGGAAGGACAAACAGCCCGTAAGGTCCAGAGGTGTCACACAGTGCCACATCCAGCAGCTCTGAGTCCCAGCCCTCCAGGGAGGGTCACAGGAACATTCCCGGTACCAGGAGTGTTCTGGCCATGGGCTGCCACAGCCAACGCAGCCTTCAGAGCCACCGAGCCTCAGGACCAGGGGAAGCACTTCTGGGTTTGAGAAGTGACAAGCTCACCAACACAACCCCAAAGCCTTGACAGAGAGCTGAACAAAAGAACAAGTTTCAGGATGTTCCAAGATGATTACACACGCCGAACCGCCAGCTAAAATCATTTCAGTAACTAAGCCTTAGCTGCATTTCCTTTTTTATCGAAAGGTTTGGCTGGAACAAGTTCTCAAGGGTTTTAAATGTCAGTTGGCAAACTGCCTCTCAAATCCTTCTAATACTTCAAAGCAGCACGATATATCTATTTTCTTAAACTCTCAGAGACTAATTTTACAAGCAAAAGCATCTCTCAACTACAAACCCAGTTGTTCTCTCAAGCAAAGGTAACACACCTCAGAGAAAAACCAGTATTCTGAATACATTATGCAAAACCTTTAAATCCAATTAGTAACAAGGAAATGTCAACATCACTAGCAACTTACTTTTAAATGTAGGCTCTGTTACGACAACGGCAAAAAAATTGAGATTAAAGAATTTGACTGGAGAAGACTGATGAACTGAAAACTGCAGTACTGGGAAACCCTGACTCCCTCCTCCAGTGAATGTCCAGGCTCAGGGACAGGAATCAGTGAGAATGTTCACCCACCACAAAACCCTGATGTCAGTATTTTCTGTAATCTGTTCTTAAGGAAAAGCTTTACAAAATCATTGTAAGCTAATCAGCAATTTCATTACCGTGAAGAGTTTAGGAAATGTTATTATAATGAGCTAAAGCTCTATTTGTCATATTTGACATAGGATTCACATAGTCTGGGTCTTATTTTGGATGAAATTTTTTTACAGTGAGGGTGGTGAGGCCCTGGAATAGGTCACCCAGAGAGGTGGTGGATGCCCCTTCCCTGGAAACATTGGACAGGGCTTTGGGTGACCTGATCCAGTTGAAGCTGTTCCTACTCAGTGCAGGGGGGCTGGACTAGAGTGGCTTTTAAAGGCCCCTTCCCCCCCAAACCATTCTGTGATTCTGTGAAACAGAAAAATGACAAGTGTCTCATTAACAAAATTCCGTGTTTATTTCTGACATGCACAACTCCAGAGGTCTGGCTGCCCAGGGCACTGAGCAAACCTTGCTGGGCTGACAGGTAACTAAATCCTGATTTCAGCTCTTCAGCTGGTTTTAATCCACAAGGTCTATAATTTGACTTTTTCTTCTAAGTCTGCTGAAAGGACAAGACTTAAACACACAAAAAAGTCATTTGAGACCTTCTGAACAATCAGCATAAAAACCAGGAGTAAGAAGGGATCAGAGGGGAACATCCCTTGAGTTAAACCCAAGCTCTTCTCCCCAGTGTGTAACATAAACACTTCCAGTAACACAAGCAAAACGAAAGGGTATTCTCTACTACCTGGGTGTTTAAATGAAGGAATAAATCTTTCTTTTATAAAACTAAAGTATTTATTTTAAATGCCATGGAAGTAACTTTCCTGTTATCTCCCAGCAGACTCTACCCCTTGTACATGGAATACTCACACAAACTGGACACAGAGGAGGTGTTGGTTTTCCCTTCCACCCCTCCTTACCCCAAGGGTGGGCAGTGCAGTGCATCATGCTTTATACCAGTTAAAAAAACCAGCCATATTTCATGAGGAGTCTTGGAGTAAGTGGAAAAGGTTCATCCATCAAGAAGGTTCTTAAATAATGAATGAGTCATAATTCTTTACAGTCAAAAGCAATTAATTTTCTGTATTGTAATCAGGAGAATAAATCTGAAAAATCCATTCTAATGGCTCTGAATCTAAAGGTAGTGTTGCAGCTGAATTTTTAATCTTAAAATACAGGAGCAGTGAGGACTTCTGCTGTTTAAACATACAATCTTCCACCAAACAGAACAGCTTTACTGCATATTTAATAGGCAGAACGGGTTTTGTGAGACCACATGAGATTAAAGACAGCACTAGATACAGGAAATGCATTTCAAGTAGAAAGGTCCTTCCAAGATACCTCTTAACTGTGTAGTCACTAAAATACTTGAAATATCCTTTATGAAATGTACAAAACACTCAGAAAAACTTACTGCAAGAAGTAGTTTTACTTATATATTTGCAAAGAGCTAAAATTATTGAGAAGTGTGTTAATCTGGAATCCAGCTCAACCCTACAGCAACTATTCCTATTAGGATGCATTTCCCACTAACTCCTAAGTAATCCATTACATATCCAGAACCTCTGCCTCAAAAGCCGTGTGTTGTTAGCTGAGACTATCAATTTCTGCCCTCAAATGGATTGCTTCAGCCCTAACACCACTGTAATTCTTTTAGAGAAAACACCTGTAAAATTAATAAAGCTCTTAGCAAAGCTAATAATGACACAGTCTGCTAGGAGGGAGAACATGGGAAAGGGGACAGGGACACAAGACTACAAGGGAGTTTCCATCTCTGAAAGCACCACACAGCACTTAACAGGGGGGAAAACATATTCCCCTGCACTGCAGCCACTCTCAGCAGCTTTGTTAACAACCTCTGCTTCAAGGAAGGCAAATTTTAGCTGCCCAAGCAGCCCAGCTGCTCCAGAGGGGAGCCGTGCATGGAACATCCCCAGCACACAAAGAATGTAAGCCAAGAACCAACCACGAAGTTGGGAAAGCCACACAGCAGGGCCATTCTGCAAACCCCCAGGTCTAAGCACACACCCGTGATTTAAAGAACAGGAGATATTAAAGCACCATCTCTGCTGTCCTCGGGAAAAGACAACACACTCCAGTGAAGACGTGGAAATACTTATTGATCCCGTCTGGCCCTGAAGCATGATGTACCCAAACAGCCAGCAACAGCTGCTTGAAATTCTGGCTGAATAATTTAAAGGTGACAGACCTCCTCCTCAAGCTTTCCAGATAGTTCCAAAGATGGAAATAGCTGGAAATAGATGGAATTGCTTCCAGGTAGGACAAACACTGAGCTCAGCACCCGGGGGAGCAGCAGGCCACTGCAGGGCTGACCTGAGCACAGGCAGCCACGCTGGGAACTCCTAACGACAGCTGGAAGCTCTCTGGGTATCAAGTGTGTGTCTCAGGGTCCAAGCCTCCAAGAATTTCACAGCCACAGGGCAGGCAGGCAGAGAAAGCCATTTCTAGCTTATATTCTTCTCTGTGGATGACTGGCTTAGCTCTGGGATGTCCATTGGCACCACAGCAGCTGTGGAGCTGGGAAACAACAGGGTTGTGACTACATGACAGATGCCTTTTATCTGCAATTAGCATCCAGAAACTTCCAAAAAGGCTAAGGTTAGACACCTGATTAGAAAAAAACCCAAAACTAACCACACAAAACCAAAACAAACAAAAAAAGCCCAGTGAGCTTTGGCAGGTACTGCATCTCTAACAGGAGGGACACTACACTTCTGAACAGAACAAAGATCAGATACCTCTGACAAGTTCCCAGAGTCTATGGTGGCAAGGAACTTCCAGGAGATGTCTGTTCATCCTTTACTGAACTTCTAGGAGGTATCTGTTCACCCTTTACTGAAACTACAAAGCAGCAGCCTCAGTGTCTCACGTGCAATGAGCTCTTGCCAGGTATCACCCCCTGCCAGTGAGGGCAGAGCAAGTCTCTAGACCAACTCAAACACCACCCATATTAAACTCACCAAACACCCACAGAGCCACTTTGTGACAACACAATGGCACCAGGACTAAGGAATTCCAGTTATTTACAGACCACTCAAAACACCCTCAGTGCTGGGAGCTGCTGAACAAGCTGCAGGGCCTCTCCCACTCCGAGTTTTGGATTTGTGTAAATACTTGTTGACAAAGCTGAAACTTGGATAACACTGCCACTTTGTCCCACATCCAAGAGGTGCTTCTGGAATGAACTCAGAGCTCCTGCTTCCCTTCCCAGCAGGGACCAGGACAGCACTAGGAGGTTGCTGAGCAAACAGCACTGGCACAGCAGTGGGATCATTGCACAGAGCTGGAGTCAGAGTTGTGGGATGTGAGTGCTGCACACCATCCTCAGGCTCTCCAGCCCTCCCTGTGTGACAGCACACCCTAAAACACAGGGATAAATGGAAACAGGGACCAAGTGGAGACAGACTCCAGTGCACCCAGCAGATAAATCCCAGGGATATTGCCCCTTCATACCCACAGCTGTCTGTGGACAACAATTAACTTGACAAAGGGTGCCAGGGAGAGTGTCCAGAGACACATGAAAAAGGTTTATGCCACATTCAAATGAGATGATGCCACCAGGCTGCAGACTGCTTCTTTCTTCTTAGTGGGCACTCCATCATTTGAATATGCCCCAATAAAGCTGCATCATCAAGAGAGGAACTTTCTGACACCTACTTTTACTGTCCATTTATTCACAAACAGTGGTCTTCATCAGGCAAATTAATAAGTGATCATCAGCTTTAGCAAGCAATTTCAATTGTTGATGCAAACAGAGCTCCACTGTAGAACACAGCTCACTGCCACTGCCCCAAGCTCAGCCTGTGCTGGGACAGTGACCAGCAAAACCCAGTCCATCCTGCCTGGCCCTCAGACACCCATTGGGAGACAGGAAAATACCAGGAAACCACTCCAAAAATAGGAGGTTATGCAAATAACAGAACAACCCAACCACCCAATCCCTCTAAAACATTCATTATGCACACATATGCAATTAATTAAATATATACATTTAAAAAATTAGAGACATTTCAGGTGGATTTCCTGAGTCACAGTATGAAATATATGCAATCAGTGATCCCGGGGAACTAACTGAAATAAATAAATAAAAATATTTAAAAATCAAAAGTAAATCTTAAAAAAACCCCCACTAATGGGAAGTTCACTTTTGGAAGGAGTTATGAAAGGAGTTTTTTTAATAATTACTCTATCCTGTTTGCTACATTTGCTTATGCAAGAGAAGTGTTTTTAACTACTGACAGGACTAGGATTAAATGACAAGTCCACATACTTGATGCAGACTGTTCACAGGCACAAGGTGAAAAATATGATAAAGAACATGGACAGGTTTTAGTGAGCTGAGCCAGGAAAAAAAAAAATCAAACCCACACCCATTCTGAGCAGAAAATAGGACTTTTTTTGTGGTTATTAAAACAATTTCTATCAAGGCAAGTACACAGCCTGATTTCTACTCTGACAAGTGGTTTGGTCACTTCTTCTTTTTATGTAATGCAATTATAATCAAAAGAGGCCTGCTTTACCTGTTATCAAAACCATTGCACTGCCTTCAAACCAAATATTTCAAGTTAGTAACATATTTCCAGTCACTTCACTAATATTAAAAAATTATCCAAAAATCTTATTTTCTCATAGGAGACCTATAATTTGCAACTTCAGTCTTGCAGTCTGTTCCCTAATGGAAAAGAAAAATCAGGAGAACGTGCAAGTCCTCCTCCAAATTTCATAGCATCTTTTAACTTTAATTGCAGCTGACCAAAAGCTACAGGACAGCTCCAGGCTAAAACAGATTCCTAATCCCTGGAACTCAGTCTGGAATTCCCACTCCAGGGCAAAGCTGGGAGCAGCTGAAAACACTGGGACTGGTTTGTAACAATTCACATTTTAAGAACAACCAAATGTGGCTGCCCCTGGATCCCTGGAAGCGTCTCAGGTCAGGCTGGTCGGGGCTTGGAGCAACCTGGGACAGTGGAAGGGGTCCCTGCCCATGGCAGGGGTGGAATGGGATGAGATTTAAGGTTCCTCCCAACCCAAACCAGTCTGTGATTCCCTGGATCCCAACCATATCAAGTGACAAATTTCATCCCCAGTCCAGTCAGTTACTACCCTGTATGTCCACCTACCCACCCACCCTCCCCTCCGTGTGCTCCGGCTGCAGGAACAACAGCAATTTAATTCCAATTTAAGTCCAGCATCTTCACAAGCAAGTGCAAGTCATGGTCAGTCCATGAGGCAGCAGCAGCAGCAACTGAGGTAAGTTCAGGGTAGGGTTGGATGGGGCTGGTCAGGCGCCACAGCGACCACGGTGCCACTGAGTTTAAAATCTCTGGTGACAGGAGGAAAAGTGGCAGTGAAACTTCCCCCCAGACATGAGGAGAGCAGACTTCAGCCTGCTCAGGGAATTAGTGAGTGAGGTCCCCTGGGAAAGTGTTTTTGTAGGGTCCATCAGTACTGGTCGCTTTTTAAACACCCCCTCCTAAGGGCACAGGAGCAGCAATTCCCAAATGTTGGAATCCAAGCAGGTGAGGCAGAAGGCCGGCCTGGCTGAACTGCAATCTTCCCTTGGAAATCAGGCAAAAAAGGAAGGTGTGTGCCCAGTGAAAGCAAGGTCAGGGGACCTGGGAAGAACACAGAGATGCTGCTCCCCACTGCAGGCAGAAAATCCGTGTGGACAAAGCTCAGCTGGAGTTGGAGCTGCCAGAAATGTGGGCGACAATAACATTTTTGAAGTATATTAATGGCAAAAGGCAGTGTAGAAATAACATTGACGTGTTCCAGGATGAGGATGATCACCTCACAGGCAGGGACAGGGAAAGGCAGAGGTGTTTCATGCATTCTTTGCCTCTGTCTTCAACATGAATCACAGACCAAGGGGGTCCCAGTGTCCTGAGGTGGAGGACCATGACTGTGACAATTTCATCTCCCAGCTGACCCTGAAATCATGCAGGATCTTCTGCTCCAGCTGGATCCCTACAAACCTATGGGGCCTGATGGGATTCATCCAAGAATCCTCAAAGAGCTGCTGATATCATCACAAAGCCTCTCTCGATGATTTTTGAGTGGTGTTGGGAATCTGGAGAGGTCCCAGCTGACTGGAAGCTGGGGAACATTGTCCTGATTTTCAAGAAGGGCAAGAAGGAGGACCCTGGAAACCACAGGCCTGTCAGTCTCACTCCAGTGCCTGGGAAAGTTATGGAGAAGATTATTCTGGGAGGTGTTGAAAAACACCTGGAGGTCAACACAGGCATCAGTCACAACCAGCACAGCTCCATGAGCGGAAAGTCCTGCTTGTCAAACCTGATTTCCTTCTACAGCAGGGTAACCTGCCTGGTTGATCAAGGGAAGTCAGGAGATGGGATCTTTTTGGACTTCAGCAAAGATTTTGATACCATCTCTCACAGGAACCTTCTGGACAATATGTCCAGCCCGCAGCTGGATAACTGAGTTATGTGATGAGCGAGCAACTGGCTCACAGGTCAGGCACGAAGGGTGACATCAGGCTGGCACTGGTCACTGGTGGGGTTCCACAGCGCTCCATCCCTGGCCCTGTGCTCTTCCAACACCTCCAGTAACGAGTCAGACCCAGCACTCAAAGGAAGACTGAGGCAGTTTGAGAACAACTGGGACTCCCTTGAGGGCAGGGAGGCCCTGCAGAGAGATCTCAAATTAGAGGGCTGCGCAATCCCCAACCATGTGAAGTTTCACAAGGGCAAGAGCTGGAGTCTGCACCTGGGATGGGGCAACCCTGGCTGCGTGTATGGACTCAGGAATGAGGGGCTGGAGAGCAGCTGTGGAAAGGGATCTGGGGGTCCTGGTCGATAAACACGAGTCAGCAGTGTCCCAGAGCCAGGAGGGATATTCCTGTGCTTGGGACATCAGGCCCAGGGAGGGTTTGTCCTGCTCTGCTCTGGGCTGGGGCAGCCTCACCTCCAGTCCCCACAATATCAGAGCGATCCAAAGCTGTTCCAGAGTGTCCAAAGGAGGGAGCGGGGCTGGGGAAGGGTCTGGAGGGGCCACCCGAGGGGCGGCTGAGGGCACCGGGCTGGGGCAGCTGCAGCAGAGGGGCTGAGGGCAGAGCTCCCCGGGCTGCAGCTCCTCCCGAGGGCAGCGCAGGGACAGCTCCGAGCTCTGCCCCGGGACAGGGACAGCACCAGGAACGGCCGGGGCTGGGCCAGGGCAGGGCCAGGCTGGATTTTGGGAGAAGTTTCTTCCCCCCGAGGGTGCTGGGCACTGCCCAGGCTCCCCAGGGAATGGTCCCGGCCCCGGGGCTGCCAGAGCTCCAGGAGCGCTTGGGCACCGCTCCAGGGATGCGCAGGGGGAGTGCTGGGGGGTCTGTGCAGGGCATTGGACTCCATGACCCTTGTGGGCCAGGATATTCTATGATTCTGTAAGTCCTCTGTTAAGTGATGGTGAAATCAAACCTTTAAGATTACTGTCTAGTGCTATCAGTGTATTATTTCTTGAGGGGAAAAAAGCATTATTGCAACAGCAGAAAGTAATTTTTTTCACTATTATTTGCACCTGTGGTGTGGGGGAGGAAGGGAAGGGATGAAGAGAGGTGTTTGTGAGGTCTGAAAAACAACAGACTGTACTACTTTTGTACCACTATCAGGTAACAGAGCTACCTACCAGTGTTCTCTTAAGGCTTATTCTTATATCTAAAAAGTTAATAGCCCAGGTTTTATGATATACAGCACAAAGGTTCTATACTTCATCACATTTCTACCACTGAAGCAAAAATATCTATTTATACAGATAAGTAATGGTAAGAAAGTGCCAGGGTGCCAAGAAAGACATCCTGTAGCAACATGCATCTTTTCCCTAAAAGCTCAAAGAAAACCCAAATTGGCAATAATACATCAACATGCTAAACCTGACTTTCCATGGAACTGAGTCTCCCCAGTTTCCATTACACCTTGATGCTGAGGCTCTACAAGCCAGACCAGACCCAGCATTAACCACACAAATGTACCTGAAACCTCTTGCAGAATGGCACAGGTTTCTTTTTCTTGTTACCCTGAAGATGTTTCTTAGTTGAGCTCAGAGCCAGCTGAAGGGCTCTGCCCTGCCCTGGCTCAGTGCGCCAGATCCCCCTTGGAGCAGCACACTCAGATCACAGAATATTCTGACTTGGAAGGAACCCACAAGGATCAGAGTCCAGCTCTCAAGTGAATGGCCCACACAGGGCTGGAACCCAAAACCTGGTGTTATTAACAGCACCTCTGCCCCCCTGAGCCCATCTCAAAGTCACCCATCCACAGCAGACAGAGGCAGAGGAGTGTTGGCTCCATCTCACACAGCTCCAGGTGTAAGGAGGTTATTTTGCAGTGGGTCTGGCATCCTGCACCTTCTGCAGTTTGCAGCCCCGTGCTCCTGCTCCTCCCTCTCCCCGCTGTGAGGTGCCAGGGCTCAGCACTCCAGCACTCCCAGCCAGGCTGTGCCTCCCGCTGGCACAGCCCCCAGCTCCCAGGCAGCCCAGACCTGTGCTGGAAAATGAGCAGGACAGCACCACAGGCCCTGGAATGGATTGGAACTGCTGATAAAAGCTCTGTTTGAAACCCAGAGTGTCTCTTCATGCAGCACCCAGATCAAAACGATGCTGGATCCCCCAGCTGCTGTGCAGCCAGGTGAGATCTGACCTGGGCTGCTGTGAGTGACAGCCAGGACCTCAAGGGGAGCTGCCCAATATTTTGTCAACACTTCCAGCTGTTTCCTCCCAAGAGATTTTGCTGACTGACAACTGGTTAAGCTTGGCCACAGATCAATTCATCTCACTTGCAGTATGCCTGGTTAGGTGGGAGAAGCAGGATGGATGGGGGAATGTCTCAGAATACCAAACCAGGGGGACAAACCACTTCTGCAGGAGCCACCAGAGAGCTGCTGGGGCTGGCGAGTAATCTACTACTGGAGCTGCTTTTTTACAGGCCTGTTTTTCTTTTTTATGTTAATTAGAAACCTTATCTAAGGAATATCTCAAGTTTTTCCTTTGCAGATTACATGAATTAATAGATATATCCAGAAGCACGACAAGCAGGCTGAAGTTTACACCTGCAGTAATTGTAAAAGCCTTGAGATATTGTAGTTTTTATCAAATTTTACATGTGTGCAAAAGGCTTTAGAAATAGAACTAAAATTGGAACAACACAGACCCCTGCAAAACTCAAATTAAAAGGAGTGAGCCAAGGCAGCATATGCCCTTTCCAAGAGGAAGAGAATGCATTATAAATCTGGGAATAAAGCCACCTAACTCCTGGCAAGACAGCTTGGAGAAACAGATAATAAAGCAATCCTACCAATATGGTCACAAGACATTCGAAGTTAGAATTAATGTATCCTTTATTCATTATTAGAAATATAAATAGGTTTAATTTGCAACAGATTTTAAAGTGTTTCGTGTAGGGGGGGATTCAGCAGCCTTAACCTGCAATACAGCAACAGAAAAAGTAGGTCTGAAGTTGCCTTTGACAGGAATCAATAGGCATTAAAAACCAGGAACAACAGGAAAAGCTGACTAATTGTCAAGAACCTCAAGCCTCAGCAGCACCCAAAGCAGCAGAATCTCCTCTCCATCACACAATCCCAGAATGGTTTGGGTTGGAAGGGACCTCAAAGCTCATCTCATCCCACCTCTGCCATGGCAGGGACACCTTCCACTATCCCAGGCTGCTCCAAGCCCCAATGTCCAACCTGGCCCTGGGCACTGCCAGGGATCCAGGGACAACCACAGCTTCTCTGGGCACCCTGTGCCAGGGCCTCCCCCCCCTCCCAGGGAACAATTTCTTCTCCATATCTAAACTGAACCTACCCTGTCAGTTTGAAGCCATTCCCCCTTGTCCTGTCCCTCCATCCCTTGGAAATTGTCTCTCTCCACGTTTCCTGTTGGTTTCTTCAGGCACTGAAGGCCACAACGAGCTCACCCCAAAGCTTCTCCTCTCCAGGTGAACAATCCCAGCTCTCCCAGCCTTTCCTCCCAGCAGAGCTGCTCCATCCCTCTGCTCATCCTGGAGCCTCCTCTGGCCTGGCTCCAGCAGCTCCAGGTCCCTCCTGTGCTGGGCCAGGGCTGGGGCAGCTCTGCATGTTCAGCATCTGTGGAGTCAGGTGAAGCTCCTGAGGAGCCAAAAGGGCTCAGATCCAGCCCTGGCTGCCCAGGAGGGGCGTCCCACTGAGTGCACCCTGAGCAAGCCAACCTCATCCCCATCACCTCCACTTCCCCAGAGCCAGTGACTCACTGGGGCACCGTTGGGGATTAAAAAGCACTAAAACATGGTGTGCATACCTTCATTTCTCACAGAGGCACCACCAAGCCATTATTTACTAAGATAACTAATTAGCCAGCCACCGTTGCAGATAATAACAATGCATTGAAGTATTTAAAATTCCAGCACAAGCCTGACACATATGAAGTGGCCACCATTCTTCAAAAGAAAATGAATGTCAAAGGAAATAAACCATTTAGGAACAGTCAGCACATCTGAGGTGCAGAGGGAAGGTGGCATCACCTCAAAATCCAGGAAAAGAAAGGAAAACAAAGCAGAGTGCTATGGGATGCCGAGGCATTTCACATTTTTATTGTATCAGCCTCTACTTCTAAAGAGATCATTAGATACATGATTTAAATTAGTATTAGATAGATGATAAAGTAACAGCTATTCAAAACAAACAAAATTAATATACAGCAAAAAAACTGCAAAAACTGGCACAGAAAAACCGCAAGATTGAAGGTACTTAGCTGACAGTAATCTGAAAAACCCAGCTGGTAAATTCAGTTTTACACCAAGAAATAAGTTGTAACTGAATATACACTTCACTGCAGTCTAGCACTGAAAGCACCCTTCCCTTCACACAGGCACTGCTCCAGGAGTGGGTAATAGGATCAAAGTCATAGAGCAAGTTTACAAAACGCATAAAATAATCAATCCACTGTAAACAACACCAGGAATACTCCCAGGGGATACAAGCGCCCTGTGGACTTGATGTAGTCCTGCTCTTTCCAAAGGAGTTCCTCCAGTCCAGCTGAGGATGCCCATAACATGGGGGCATGGAGGAAATAGGTTTCCACAGCATTACAGAACTGACCGGGGATACAAATTTAGAGGAAGTTCAGAGAATTCAGTATCTGCCACCAAAAAGGCAGTTTCACATTCTCTGCAAAAGCCTTCATGAGAGCATACGGGGGAGTACCAGGACAGAAGATCTGCGTAATTACCACCTTTGCCTGCACACACACTCCTGACAGGCTCTCCTCACCGCACAGCTCCCACAGCAGACCCCTGGGCAGCCCCTCAGGTGAGCAGAGCTGTGCTACAGCAGTGGGGACCAGCAGGAGCCCACCCACCCAGCCAAGCCTGGGTAGCAACTCCACCTGCAGCTACCAGAGAGCCAAACCTGCACACCCACCCTCCCAATTCAAGAACATCAACTTCTGCATTGACTGTGGAAACCCTGCCTTCCTCAATGAAAAGGTCCTGCAGGAAGGAACACACCCAGCCTGTAGGCCATTAGCTCCAAAGGGGTCAACTGCTCAGGTACAAGGCAGAAGGGCTTTCAAGAAACTTCTTTCTCCTCAGTTATTTCTGCATTAACTTCTCGTTTTCTTGGCTTTTTTCAGTCCAGTGACCTCTAGAATTGGGATTCTTTGACTCCTGGAGAGATGCCCACAAAACTCATTCTGCCTCTAAGGAAATTCACAATTTGGCATTTAAGGGGAACAGTATCAAGTGATATGGCTGCAGTCTTATTTTGTACTTGACATCAGAGCTCTCAAGTCACCTTCTTCCCCCAAAATGACTCAATAAAGAGTCCTCAAAGGAGAGGTTCAAAGGCACAGTAGGGAAGAGGAAGCCAGCCCCACAACCCACATTTCTCCCTACACAATCCAGGAAGCTCAGTGGTGAGAAGGGTTACACACACAAACCCTTTGAAAAGAGGGAAATGAGACTGAAGCCACAGATGCAGAAACCACCTGGGCAGTCTCTCGCAGCCAGTTGCTCAACCTCTACACAAGCAGAATTAATTGCATTAATTCTGGGGTTTAGTCAAGAGGATATGAATAAAAATAATGCATACTTAGAAGCAGTGCACAGTATTGGGTTAAAAAACATGGGGGCAGCATATAAATGGAAGGATCTGACTTGGACACCACTGACATTCACAGCTGCAATCCATCTGCTGGGAAGCCTGCAAGGAAAAACATCCATCAACTTCCAGCACCAGATACAGGACAAAGTATGTGTGCTACAAACAAGTCCCAGGGTTATCTTTCTACTCAGCAAACAGGGGCTTTTTAAAGCATCATATCCCAGTGTTGCAGGTAATATCAGGAAAGAAAATAAACTCCAAAAAATAGGGAAAGTCTCAAGCACATAATGAGATTGGTGCCTCAAAGAAATTGCTGAAGATACTGAACTATCTCCTGCATTCCTTAGTATCTCTGTATGTATTTTAATTTTGGGAGAAATTATGCAACTACATTCATATATCAAGACAACATGAAAAGAAATTTAACACTATCAGAGTTATTTGAAATTTTGAATAGTTTAGGATAGTCAATGTTCCAACTCCCCCAAACTGCCCCTGTGTGCAGCCTCATGGCCAAATCTTCATCTGTCATCATATTAAAAAGAGCTGCCTGCCTCACTTGTGGGTGGGAACCTTACTGCAAAATTCAGTCAAAGCCAACAAAAAATACTTTTTTTTTTTCTTTTTAAGAAACCCATCCCTTAAATACAAGGTCAAAATCAATTCCCTAAAACCCAGCAGATGAAAGGCAAGCTAGAAGGATGCTCTGGAGCAGTCGTGGCACCCATACTGACCCACCTGCACCCCCTACTCCTCATCTCTGCCCAGGCACTCCACCACACACTCCCATGTCACCCATGTTCCCTGTGCCCCACAGACACTTCACTCTCAAGATGCCACACCTACAAAGCTGAACCATTTCTAAACCAAGACCCTTCTGTTTTCAGAGGCTTTTTCCCCCCCAGAGAACGAACAGGCTTCATTTCCCCAGATCATTCCGCAGGTTTCGGAAAGTAACTGATAACGTCAATTCACGTTCTCATGTTCAGCAAACCAAAGCTGACAGCACCCCAGGCATATCAAAGAGATTCTGAGCTGAGAAGCAATTTTTTTTTCTGGCCACATATGGCAGCAGTGGAGCACCCAATGGATGGCAAAAGCCTTGTTTCTTGACAGGCAGAGGTTACCAGGAATGCAGTGGAGTCGATACTCCACGAGTGGCTGCACATCCCACAACATTTGCGTTCACTCTGACACACACAATAAAGAAAAACACCCTCCATTTGGGGAAGGCACAGGTATTTGTGAAAGGCAGCTCAGAACCATCTGGGTTTGTTTCTTCACTGCCTACTGCTAATTTTGCACATGCCCTGGTTTCCCCCTCGTGGCCCGATGCCAATGCTTTTGTTAATTGGTGCTGAGAAAAATGCACCTTTTAGCCCACGTTTGTAAGGCAGCTCCTGGCCTGACAGCCTCTGGCTTTGCTGCTGTTATTGTAAGGAAACCACTCTTCTAGAATGCCTGTTCAGCAAAAATAATGTGCGAGTATTCAGTCTCCAAAGTCATGAAGTGAGTGTTTTCAGACAGCCCGAGCAGGTTTCTAACCCTGCCATACAGAAGCTGGCTCTGCTGTTTCCCCTCACACTCCCCTCCCTCCTCCCAAAGGAACATGTCCCTGTGCAGGCCAGGAGGAAGCCAAAGTTCTCTCCTCTATTTCAACAGCTTTCCAAGATACAGCTTAAGCCTCATCCTTTTCCCAGACAAGAGAAGGATTAAGTCACTCTTCTGCCTCTATTTAAATTCCAGAGGGCTGCCACTATTTGGATAAGCCACAAATGCTAATTATTCTGTATTGATTGCATTGGCTTTCTGGGACAAAGGAGGTCTAAAGCTTCAGGACACATTAAGAGCATTACAGAACATCAGCTTTCTTACACAGGATAAAACAAGTTAGGCAAGAGCAGAGTCTGGATAATAAACACCACATCCAGAAGAGAATACCCAGGTTTCCATCAAGAGCTCCAATGCTTGTAGCAGAAGCTGTGGAAAAAAAGATGAAGAGGTATTGGAAAGGAAAAAAAAATGAAAGAGCACAACACGTTTTGCATGCCATGGAAGTACTGGAGAGGAGACAAGTGGTACCAGATAGCCACAGAGACACATGTGCATGGACAGTGACTGCTCCCATTCTCTCCCCTCATTATCTTCTGAATGCCATCCTGCAGATGAACTTCATCCAGAGTTCGCATTAGATCAAGGCAAAAGAAAAAGGAGAAGTCGAGGACTTGATGCAAGTATTTCGTTGCAATATAAGGACTGTGGTATTCCAGCTTTGTAATAATTCCATCACCCCTTTCCTCCAACAAGAGGAATTGAAAAGCCCAGTTGTGTGTGTAATACTTCTGCACACTGAGAGCATGATCCTGCTGGAGGCTAAAAGACTGTTTATCCACAGATCAGCAGTCACTGTGCAAACTTACATGCTCCATTCCATCCATACTCGACTTTGAGAGGTTACTCAAGTATCGCCAAATGGAGTTCGTTAGGGGTGACTACATATTTGATCTTATGTAGGCAGATAAAGTTCAAATATTTTCCTACAAAACAGTAGAATTCAAATGAATTAAGCCATAAACTACAATGTTAAAGCAGAATCCATGCACAAAATGAGAGCGCATTTATGCAAAACCACTTACAGCTCAACAAAAGTAAAACACTGCAAAATGCCAACCTCCATATCACAAACAAGGGTGTACATGTTATTACTGCAGCTTAAATGTTATTTGATCAACATGAGATTAAGAAAGGTCGAGATTTCTAATGCATTATTAGAAGATTAGAATGTGTTAACATTGGAGATGGACGCAAGCCTGACAAGAAGGAAAAAAGCAGGTGTGTCACCAACACAAAATCAAAGGGTGAGGGGGGAAAGGAGGGACCAGGTAGGATGAGAGCCTTCACTGCCACTCAAGGTATCCACAGGACTCAATTCCTGTTTAGAGACAGCACAAGAGCTCAGCTCTGCTGCACAGCTGGCTGCAGTGAGCACTGTAAGTGAGGGCAGCCACCTTCCTTCTTTTACATACACTGAGAGTCTGGAACAGAAATGCTGCAAAGCGTGGAAAGGCTGCAAGGGTGAGTTCTGCTGTATGAGGCAGTTCAGACCAAGTCCCAGCTGCTGTCAAATCTATTCAGTTTAAGAGAGTTCTCACTGGCAGCTCTGCACCAAACAATCAGCAAAGGCTGAAGGCAGTGGATGGAGAGCAGCAATTTAAGCCTTCAATAGACTTCTAGGCTCGTACTGGAACCAGACCTGAGGTGTGAGTGCTAGGCTTTGCTGGGATTCTCTCAGGAGGCACTAAGCCAGACATATGCTTCTGTAAGAAATGCATCTGCACAGCACAAAAAGTGTCTTGGGTCTGGAAAAGCATCCAGGACTTGCAAGTTGTGCCACCGGCATCACCGGCTGCACTGGTGTCTGCCCCCACCCAGGGCACACAGCTGGAACCCAGATGTGCTGCCCTCCCTCCCCTCTGGGACTGGGTGCCCCTAGTTGTTTGGGGCCTCTAAAGTAGCAATTTCACACCAACACTAGGACAAGCTCAGGGAAACCACTGGGGGTGACAGGGAAGACTCTGAAGAGCTTAAAAACCCAAGGACCACAAAGCTTACAGAAGTGTGCATCAGCTGGCTTCTCTTAAATTCAGTAAGTCTTTGCATTACTCCCTAAGAAACAGAAGGTGCCAGAACATCTCCTGAAAACCCCACACGAAGTCCCAAAGCAGGATGGTGTTGGGTGAACACCTGCAAGCTTGGTTCTGTAGCCCAAAAATGCCTGACTGACACAGTGTGAAGTTCTCATCATCTTCATCTGGCTTCACTCCAATGATGCTGAAATATTTACTCTACAGCAGCCTGTAAGCATTAAACTTAACACTCTTATCACTTCAGAAATGTTCTGGTTTTAAAAGCAGCATCTTTGTCAAACCAATAATGTCTATGGAAATTAGGGCCCAGCGTAACAGCACAGCTCTCTACTGAGCAGCAAAGTCCATGACAGGAAAACCTATCCAGGCTTTCAAACCACATCTATCACGTCAGCATTCAGGCATCTTAAACTGACAAACAATATTAAAAAAGAAAGTGTAGCTTATCTTAAGGCAGAATTTTTATCAGCATCTTTATCACCAACACAGATCAGTATGCCATTTTAATTCACATCTATTTCCACAGAAACAGATGCTTTCATTAAAAGGGCTATGCAAGAGCCCTTTCAGTATATAGATACTTGCTATAAATGAATTTTAGTCATGTGAAAATTCACGTGCTCCTTTCCAAGCTTGGATCCTTGATGAGAATACAAAGCTGTGGATCAACATTATTAATAGGCAAATTCATCATGAAAACACATCTCCATTCTGTAAATTGCAACTGTGTCAGGAGTAGAAATATCTTTTGCTGGTAGTTCTGAAGACAAATGATTTCTCCCAGCAGATATTGAATAGATAAACCACGCACTTTGCTGCCCAATCACTTCCAAGCACCAGAGATGCTCAAAGAAGCTTAGGACAGAAAAGCAAAATAGTGGAATTAAGGTTGAGGAAACAGCACTTGTTTATAGTAGTACATTCCCACAGCTGCACTGAACACAGACACAAGGGTGCAAACCGAGCCTTTAGCAAGTTATGGGTCCACCAGGTCGAAATCCAGCAGCGTTGAGGCCTTCTCTGGAGACCTGAGATCCAAACCACGCTGGCCTGCAGGAGTTCCCCGGGGCAGTGCAGGGCCACAGCCTGGGCTCTGCCACCTCCCTCACCTCCAAGTTGGCCATACCAGCAGAGGTTAGGTTAAAATCTAACACAAAAAACCCACAACCCCCACCCCCAAAAAGACCCTGCTGTGGTCTCAAGCACTTGAAGCCAAAGAGAAGATGGAAACCAGGGAAAATAAAAAGCCATCGTGAAGTGATGTGTGCCTGGAACGCCTGCTCTGCACCAGCTCCCAATGGCTTTTCTCCATTTGCTGCCAAGCACCTCTAATGCAATCCAGACAGTCAAGGACACAGTCAGAATGTTAATATGAAAGCATTAAAATTCCCATTGAAATGGGACCTGTCAAGCTACTTTATGTAACATGATTTATCGTTTCCAAATGTAGTAACAAGGGATTTTATTGTACAAGAGCATGTGGTACACAATGGGGCTCCGGGTCCGCATTCCGCACTCGCCAAACTACAACTCCTGACAATGTTTCTGCTGGTACATGGCTGAGTTACTGGTGTGTGCATGAAAGGGGAGCTGTGTGCATTAGAAATTGATGGGGTACAGAACAGAGTGAAAATGAGAGCTCTCTGCACTTCCCTGTGAATACTAAACAGGGCCGGACACCTCCGACCGCTGCCGGCTCGTGGAAAGGAGCCCAACTGTCCCCGTCCCTCGGGGCTCCTGCACCAGGCAGTAAAAATTGACTGTCAAAAGCTTAAGGAAGCTTTTATTTCCAGTCTCACACGTCAGTCAGGTAACTGATGTCTTCTGCAAGTTCAGGGCACACTGGAAACTGCTGGTTACATTTCCAGGGCACAGCCTGCGCTTTCTACCCCGCTAAACCCCAAACCCTCCAAAGTCCAGTCTCAAAGCCACCCTCTCTAGGGTTTGCCATGTGCAACACAGAGCTGAGAGCAAGGCAAGCTGCCCAAGTCCTGTGCTAATAACACCCAGAGGGTTACAGCACAGAGCACGTACCTGTCACCACTAAGTTTGTGGATTCCTGTGTGTCAGTGACACATTTTCTTACTTCTCCATTCTAGCTTCTCAAACACAGAAATATTTCAGCTGTCAGCCCACTGGGGATTTTTTAATGCATTTGCCTTCAGTGGTTTAGATATCCATGTAGTTTTCATTGGAGTTATGTTAACTTTGAGGCAGAGCTGAGCAGCACAGCACAGAAAAGCAGAGATGTTGGCTGTACCTACAGCGGGAGAGGAATCTCACCAGCTGCCAGTGCAAAGGCAATGCCAGGATAAATTGGTAGTAGTGTCAAAAAATATACAGCTTCATCCTTTTTGTTTGGTGGAAACTGCAACAGGTCAACATGTACCCACACAAGATCATGGAGTTAGACCCAAAAGACCGTTCCCATTGTATTTTCTTATATTTCTTACTAACTTCTTCATTGATTGCACTATTAATCTGGGCATCATTCAGTTCGATGCTTTGCTCTGACCTCTTGCCCTCCTAAGTCTGGAATCAATGTTCAACTAAACTCAAATATGCTTTGAAATTTCTTCATTTAATTAATAAAACACACACCAAGAATGCCTGACTGCCACAGACCATACAAAGATCTGGGTCTTGCCATCTGTGAGTTATATTACAAATTTAGCTACAACTGATGTGGTCAATTTACTGCATTCCAGGCAGTTGATCCCAGAAGCAAGACCTTGGACTACTCTGCTTTTACAAAGCTACTCAGAATCAATAATGAATTTAGGCCTTCCCTTCTAGCTCTGCCGTTCAGCACCAGCAGCAAGAATCAAGCTTACTCCAAGTAATAAAACCCAAATGCAAATAGGCATCCGTGCTATTTCAATCCAGGAGGGATCTGCAATGCAAGTTTAAAAAGGAAAACTATCTTCTATTGGAACTGTGAGAAGTGAGCAAAAGCCATAATGGAAAACAGCTCTGTAAGTTCATAAAGAAACTCCACAGATTTATTGGGGAAAAGTCCATTGAGAGCCATTAAATGCAGTCAGCAATGCCACCTCTGGAAGTGCCTGAGCTGCAGACTGCCAGCACTGGGGGGATACTTGGGGTAAGATAAATTACACAGCTCCCTTGTTCCTGTCCTTCTGCTTGCAGGATCCACTGCTGACCACTGGCACAACAGGACACTGGCCAAGATGCACAAGATTTCATCTGACCAAGATGGACTGCTCTTGAAAATGGCAAGAGAAGGTGTGCTAGAGGAAAAGAAAATAATATGCACATCAATCTAAGAAAAAGGGGATTCAAACTTCTGTAACAAACCATTGAACAAGCAAATCTTGCCCTTCTTTTAAGGGCATAATCACAGGATTCATCACTGTGCCAGCAGATGCAGTGGGGGTCAAGAGATCCTACAACTCAGTTTATTGCCAAAAACTGTTATTCAGCTAAAACCTTCTGCCACACTCCATAACACAGCCACCAATGCTTGCAGACTTACAGACCCTCAAGGACAGGCACAGAGAAACAGTTAAACTCTGGGTCCAAAACACTAAACTTTTGAGTTATAAACTATCTAGAAAACGGTCTTGTTATTGCCAGAGACGAGAAAGAAAGCCCAAAAGCTAGAGAAAGCCACTGAAGAGAAGGCATTTAAAGCTAAAAGGGAGTCTGCCTCAAGAAAGTCCTGTGCTTCAGCCTTTCCAGTGTATTCCTCATCCAATCTTCTCTGAATTTTTACACTTGGCCAATAAATACCTCTTACTCTAGCACTTGGATAGGATTTATGATGCACTGCAAGTGCTGTGCAATTAACAGATTTAATGTCCAATTCACTTCCTCCTTCAAAGGGAGATGGGAGGAAAGCATCCCAGGAGCTGTGGCTGTGGGTATGTCATACATATACATGAAATGACATTTCCTCTGCCACTACTCTAAGTCAGCACATCCCTACTCTTCCTGCAGATGTATCAAACCACTTTCACTGTTTGGATTCCCAACTATTAGTCATTCCTCAGCTTAATCACAGAGGGGTTTACAGTATGGATTTTTACACACCATCCCACATTTTCACCATAATTTATCAATTGCTTTTTCCACTCCATTTCACTGAATTTCTAATCTCATTTCCCCAACTACACTGTCTACAATCATAACATAGCAGTGACTTTAAAAAATTCAGTATGCTCCACTAATTTCACAATGTGTTAAAGGAGATAACAGAGGGAATACATTCTTTCCATCTCAGCACGATTACTTTAACTTGCCTATCAGAGACAAAAGTACATGGCTGAGGAGGAGGACAGGCATTTCTGTGAGAGGAAATCAAAGCTCTGCACTCTCACACGGGTATTGACCAACTTTCACTGAGACAAATGCCACCAACTCCGACATGCAAGACCGAGCATTTACCTCTTGCACATGTTTAATTGCCCTTTGGTGTCTGCTCCATTCGCAGTCGTGCTGACAGGGCTCCATCCCATCCAGCAGCACATTTGAGGGATTATTGCTGATGTTTCACAGACTTAGAAAACACCCTGCTCAAAGGAGTTTTGAGTGGCACAACTCCGTGCTTTGCTTCCCAGCTGCAGTCTGAAGTTCTACAAAACATCAATGCTGAGCACAAGCCACTTTCACAAGCAATTAAGACAGACTACATGAATACCTAGCTCAGCCCGCAGGCTACATCAGACTTGCCTTTCAGTTTTGTTCAATTACTTTGCCCTTCTCTTTGGTAAACACAAATCCTTGTTTTCCTTTCTCTCTGCCACATACTGCATCTGTTCTCCAAATTCTACCACCCCAACCCACACATGGCAGCCTTTGGACCAGTTTTAATCTATGTTGAAATCACTTTGGCCAGAAGATTTGAAGGTGAGGTACCTTAAGCAGCAAGGTTCCTAAGTAAGTGTTACTGTCTAAAAAAAGGTATTTATTTCTGAACTCAGCTGCATCCCAAACAAGTTCAAAAGCATAACTAAGACTTCACCTCCTCTCATTAAGATTTCTTCAGACATTTTACTTGCCACAGAGCTACAAGCCACAAAGTTTGCTTAAGTTGTTGCCGTTCCTGCAACTTTATTTCCGAAATCAGGTTTAGCATATCGAAGTTTAACAATTACATATAGTCTAGTCTATAATCTTAGGATAACCTGATCTCACCTCTCAACACAGCAAATTCTTCAGATTAAAGCCCACTGGAACAAGAGCAAAGGGGCAGTGGAGGGGAAGGAAGTCCAGTGTTGCATCATGATGCCCTCAAATGAAGAAGTTCATCCGCATGACATGACACTTACTCCAACCACAGAAACTCTCTCAGGCTTCAAATACTGTGTGCACATTCAGTGCCTGAACACTGGAAAAGAACTGCTCAGAGCTCAATATTTATACCAAACTGCTCTCAGATTTTTTACTACATATTTAACTTCATACATCACTTCTACTCAAGCTGAGTAGCAGCAATAATCAACTTGATTCTGACAATTTCTGCTTTCAGCTACAAAGATGACACAGTTAAAGCTTCCAAGAGTCAACAGAAGTGAAGTAGAACTTTTTGCATAAGCCCAGTTACCTTATGTAAACCGAGGTTTGAGTTTCTCTACAAACCAATGTTAACAGTCACAAAATAGATGCAGTGCCAAAGGGTTAACACTTTATGATGGTAACACTTGTTTGGAAGACTGGAGATGAATTTGAAGGCAAGTATCATTGGTGATTTAAGTAGGTTTCATCCCACCTCATGAAAAACCTTTCAGGACCACTTGCTACTGTTCAAATTCAGTTTGGGACAGAACAAACCAGCTTTGAGGGACACAGCTTCAACCCCCTGGTTCAGCTGACCCCCCGCAGTGGGCGGGCAGAGCAGGGTACTCACGTTGCCCATGTACTCGGAGAGCAGGTCCTGCAGGGCCTGGCGCACGGCGTTGCACTCGGCCACGATGCGCTCGCGGCGGTCGTCGCGCGTGCACGAGGAGTCGGCCATGAGCGCCGCCCCGCTGATGATGCTCTCCAGCCGCTCCTCCAGCGACGGCCGGAACCGCTCCTCGCTGAACGTCGACGGGTCCACGATGATTTGTTTCTGCAAGAGAAAAAGTTCTGCAAATCAGTCACCGGCCCAAGCGGCGCGTTACTGTTAAGTCATCCACACAACCAACACTTAGAACAACCCCCTGATCAGGCATTAAGAGACAAACGACACCATTTTGGCACTGAGGAGGATTTTCATGAGTAGTTTTGTAAAATTACTAAGAGGTTTCCCAGCAGATTATATTGCTACTCATTTCTTGTGCTGCTTTGACAGCTAAACAAAACTTGGCCATAGGAAGCCTCGTTACATGAATGGCAAAAATCAAATGTGCCAGCAAAAATAAGGTTCAAAGTACAGAACTCTTCCTAATGACATGTCAATCTGGACAAGCCTTCACTAGTTAACTTGTCAGATGTAATTATCCCATCATGAACAAGAAAACAAACATCCAAAATTAGCTCTATGTATGACGCTCTGTTGCCCTACTTTGTACAGTCTTTCTTCTCTTCGATGTTAGGCAGGTAAATACAACTGTATTCTCAAAATGAAATTCTCCACATGAAACATCAACACAAGGGTTTCAAACCACACAGAAATCAATTTCTTCATGGCAGAAAATTACCACAGGTTTCTCTTGCCAGGGTGTTAGTAAGCACAGCTCCCACCAAGAGACTCAAGGCTGAAACAGCAGCACTGATGTATCTGCTCTCCAGGGGCCAACACCACCACCATGGATGTTCCCCAGGAAGAAGCTGCACAGCATTTATCACCTTTGAGTACTTTCAGGTGACTTGTTTAAACAGGTCTGTAATTTAATAAAGAAAAACTATTTGGTGATTTGTTTAGGGTTTGGTTGGGTTATTTCAGGGGCAGAATTTGATAATTCTAAAAGAAGACCCAAAGCTTTCGGAAATGGGAATTTTTTCAGTCAGTTTGTACTCAAGCTAACCTCAGCAGCCACGTCACAACCATCTCCTCCTGCCAGCCAGCACATTTCATATCCCTGCGGAGTAACCATCACAATAGGATGAGAACACGGCATGTGCTCTCCAAAACATTCTCTCCTCATTTTTCCTGAAATTTGTAGCCATTGGCTAATACAATGGTAGTGTGCTACCACTCCAGAACTGCACCATCAAAAAAGAGAGATAAGGATCAGCTTGTTATCTTCTGGTAGCCATTTAATATTTTACCATCACTGGAGTATCTTGGGGCATGTGTGCTCAAAGCCTCTGTTATAGGAACGTAATAACACTCAAGCAGGAGCAGGAAATGAAGTGCACGGATAGCATCTGCCAAGAACCTCAACACATTTGTTTTGTCAGCTTCCTTTGGCAGGGATGAAATGACAAAGCTATCGTGAAGCTGGCCTGCTGATCAGGCACTGCTGTTATTAGACAGCCTCGTAAAGTGGAATTAAAACCTCAAAAAGCTTCATGTGAACTGCGGCACTCAAAAAGTAGTCTGCATCCGTGTATTGGAGAGTTTGTATAGTAAAATAGGGTGATTTATCAGAAATCCCATTAGCTGGTTTGAGCTATGCATGCCAGTCCAAAACCTGAACTGAATTGCTTCTTCATTTCCAGCCCCTGACACGGTGCTGCTGCTGCTGCAGGGCTGCCTTGCCCTCCCACAGACACCTGTGAGAACCCTCGGGGCTAACCTGAGGCACACTCCTAAGGCTCACTGAGCATCTGGTGGAATTTCAGAAAGGCAAACTCAAAACTGAAATCAGTCACAAAGATCAAGACAGCCATGACATCCTCTTGTTACCCAAGAGATCACAGGGAAAGGCTTCCCACCAGGCACAGGGAGAACTCAAACAGAACTTTATCCTGGTAAAATACACATGGCAGAACAAGAGTGGTAAGAGCAGAAAGAGGAAGGTGAGCAAAATCTGGAAAAACCACAACTATTAAATGCCTTTTGAGTGATGGCTTTGCAGTATTAAATAAAGTTCTGGAGTAAGTTAGTGCTACAGTGTTTAGAATGCAGAGGCTGAATCAGATAGACACCGAATCCTGGCTTCAAAAGGAAAGTGATCTCTGTAAAAATGCATGGCTGTCCTCAGCAACATGCTGAATGCAAGATAAAGAACATGACAGATCAGTACAACATATCAGTGTGAAATGACTTCATTTCCAACCAAAGATCATATTAAAACTTCCCACTTCATGTTCCTCTCAATAGGTAGTTTCAGCAATTCCAAATACATTATTCACTTTTAATAAATCACTTCTGTCACCTCCAAGAATACATTACATAAATATATTATGAAATAATCAATTTCAAACAAACCATCTAATGTAGCAGTAGGATAACTGCTATTTCAGAGCTAGTTTAACTTGACAGCCTTCCATCACCAAGAACCACATATATAACTTTCTATCTTCCATCAATCCCAGATTGGAAAATGACTTTTTAAAAAAAAAAATCTACTTTGCCTACAACTTGCTGTACTTCAGTAGAAAACAATCCTCCAGGCAATAGCAATAAAAGCAAGCTGTGGCTAACAAACCAGGTGAACAAACAGGAGAGCTGGGCGGGGGGGGGGTGGTTTTACAGCAAGGTTCCAACTCACATCGAAGTTGTTGAGGGCGTAGGCCAGCTCCCCGCCCCCGCCCTGCTGCTGGGCAGCGTCGTCCGAGGCCGTGGCCTGGGCGGCGTTGGAGATGCCGCTGACCGCCTGCTGCAGCTGTTTGTAGATCAGGTCCCTGTTGGCTTTGTAGGCAGCGACGTCGGGGTGCTGCAGGCAGGCCTGGGACGCCGTGTACAGGATGGGCACGTTCTTCTGCAGGATCCCTCTGGCTGCTGCCATCTGATCACGGTGACCCACATCTTTCAACTCCTGTTAGCAAAGTTAAAGGGAAAAAAAGCATTTGAGGGCATTGCCCACATTCAACATCCATGCACTGTCTCCCTGCATCTTCCAAGGACAGGCAGGTTCTTTGCCTCAAATCTGCTCAAATCTGGCTGCTGACTGAGTATTCCTATCCTTAAGGGCTCAACTAATTGCAAAACACGACAACTTCATAAAGTCAAAAAACAACAGCACTGCAGGGCAATTCACAACACCACAATTCAAAATCTGACATTGGGTTTTTGTGCCTTTGCAGCAGAGGACCAGCATTTTGAAAGCTGTCCTGTCTTGCACTTGCAGATGAGAAGCAAAATCATCTTTAATTTAAACTCCCAGACTCACAACCAGGATGTTTTCTTTAATCACACCTAGAAGATGGCGCTTACTCTCCTCAAGAGACTCAGGTACTTAATTTCAGAAGAACAAATATATCATCTCATTCAACTTCTTGTTCACCTCCAATGAGACAAAATTAATCCAATGACTGTAATTACCACTAATTCAAGATTAGTGAGCAAGTCCATAAGTCTTTTCCCAAACACTCTGTGCTGTAATTCTCTAAAGCACCATCACCTCTGTTTTGGAACAGAAGCACCATGATCAGATAAAGCTTCTGAGTTCAGCACAAGCAGTAAGTTTGTAAAAGGAGGAACAACCACAGTTATTAGCAGCATCATCATTTTAAAGTTACCTCTTAAATCTAACAAAGAGGCAGTGAAAATGAAGGCAAGGACTGCCGTACTGAGAAAAGGGAAAAAAATTCTGTCAGACTCTCTAAAATGAATGGGCAATAGGTGACCTCTGTAAGGTACACACCAAGCAGGGAGGGCACTCCAAGCAGGCAGAGAGATTTACAGATTTTGTACAACCACTTCCCATAGTGTGGAACAATCCATCACAAAGCAGTTTAAGAGCATTTATTGCATTGCCATCACAACCCTACTCCCATTTACTGCAATCAGATTTGAGATACATAACCAACTGGCAATCCCTTTTTGACTGTACCCAGCTTATTTTCTAAGACAAATCTGTGCAAAAAAACTCAAGCAGTGTCAGAGGTGCATAAGCAGTTTAGGTTTGTACCTATCTACAGAACAAAGAGGCAAAAAATGCTCTAAGAGAATTATGTTATTCCTGATAAGTTAAACTGCCCACACCTCTGATTTCTTTTGAAAATATAACTATTCAAGAATGAGTCACACCAGCGCTGTTGAACAAAACAAATTTCACACGCAATTTAAGGTTAAGCACAAACTATCCAAACACAGAACATACCCATAATAAACAGGAATTTAAACTCCTTCTCCAATGGGCATTTCAGTGCAAGACCAGTGAGCAGCACCACTCCCTTCCTGGGAAGTTGTAGCTGCATCCAGCCATGACTTCTGCTCCCTGTGTCCATGGACATGTTCAGTCCATCTCTGTGAACCACAACAGCAAGGTGGCCTCATGGAGAGTGCCCCAGGACTGGGACACATCTCAGTTCCCTGTCCTCACCCACACCTGCACTGCTTCAAAATGGGAACTGCAGCTCTTGGGGAGCGACATTTCATTAAGTCACTAAAACATTAACATAAAACAAATTCCATCAGAAGCTGCACCCTACAACCAAGCAGACTTTTCTTGCCTACCAGGCAAGTTCACAGTTCCTAAATATGGCAGAGCACAAACACAAAGTAATCAGCAATAATGTAAAAAAAATTAAGTAAAAAGTATTAGCAGCAACAGGCACTGTCCAAGAGCAGCACGGCTGCCTTATTTTGGAAAAGAAAAAGAACTAATATACAGAAGACAGTTGCCATACTATACCTGTTGCCTTTTGGCTGCCATTATGTTAAGCTTGTCCACTTCTGGTTTGAGGGCTTTGTACTGGATACCCAAGTCCTGCTCTGTGCCAGCATTTCTTAGTTTCAAGATACCATCTTCCACCTAAAAGAATACATATTCACGTATTTTTCCAAGCAATAGAGCCCACAGGTCAGGAGGTAATTCAGAATGTATTTCACAGCAGACAGAGAAAGCAATCGTCCTCTGCCCCCTCTTATTTTTGGAGAGAGACACTTTAAAGGCTAATAGTGTACAGTGCTTAGCTACTATTTCACAGTCACCAGCTACAAGAGGCAGCCAAGTACACACATCTGAAAGAGTATGAAGGAGTCCAGGGCGCTGGTAGAGCCATGGCAGTGGCCAAACGGCACAAGGAGAGTCCTCAAAGCTTGTTTGCAAAGGAAGACCCAGTGTCCAATGTCATTTCACTTCAAATTCTACACAAACCACTCACCAACTCACTGCTGCTCATGGGAAGAACAGGCTTCCTCATATAGTGCACTTTCATTTTTATTTAGCCTGTCGAAGCTACTCATGCCTAGTAGCTGCAAGGGAGTACTGGTTATAAGAAAGCCAAATTACTTCTGTAAGATGAAAGGGCTGGCTATCACCTGCAGCTGCACACCAGGGCTCAGTTAGTTTCTGCACTGTAAGTTCAGAACAGAGTGCATCTCAATGTCAAAAGCTACTGACAGTGAATATAAAAATGAGTGACACACACCCACTGCACACATTCTGCTGTGAGGAGAAGCCCCAGGACCCTCCCCACCGCCGAAGGGAGCCGCTGCCAGCGCTCACCCCACGCGGTCACACAGGCAGCGGGCACCTGGCACAGCAGGGACCCACACTTACGACTTTGAGCTGCACAAGCAGCTTGTAGACATCTGCCATGTCAGCCAGGATGAGCAGGCGGGTGACGGCGGAGAGCAGCGCGCGCGCGGCCCGCACCATGTTCCCTCGCTTCACCGACGAGCAGGGGTCATCTGCAAACTCCCCCGACGCGCTCTTCATCAGGTCACCTGCACAGGGGCACAGCAGGGCGGCCTCAGCATCACACGGCATCGCCTCAGCCACTGCAAAGCCAACCTAAGTCTCCAAAACAAAACACTTGTGAAATATGGCCAACTGCATGTGGCTACCCCTAGGTACAGCTACCACATGGCGTTGGGGCAGAGAGGCTTGTGCAGGAAGAAGGGCTGGGAAATCACACTTTGGTCCTTATTTCCATTTGTACAGGTGTTTTAGCATGCCAGAATTCTCTAGAGAGGCGAATTCAGCATGCCTTTGCAGGGCTGCAGTTATTTCCTAAGCTACGATGCTTTCAAAGCCTGAGCAAAAGCTTTGATTTGTGTGCGTGTAGGAGTTAAGCAGAAAGCAGCAGAAAGCACTGTAAACACACAGCGAGCTGCCACAGCTCCTGGGACTGTAAACAACTCGGAGCGATGACCTGGCTGGATATGCCCTGGTTGGAATTCAAAGCCAGGCAGTGCTTCGTAAAACGCTTCAACATTTCATAGCCTGTGGGGCTGCATCTGGTGCAGGAGCAAAGAATTTGGGTTTCAGATGGTAACAATGCCATTGGTTAACTATGAAAAGCAAAGGCCACTTTGCACAGCTAGAGCAATTCCTCCAGAAGGCATTCACAAAGCATGAAAGCAATGCCTGCATATAGTCAGCAGAGTAAATTTTGGATTTCTCCCTCACTTTTTGGGGCAGCTTCCAATACCACAGTTCCTACACAGCAGCAAGTTTTGAAATCCACTTTATTATCCTTGGATCTCCCTGCTTTTCAGAAACACTGAGAGAACAGCTAGGACTTAGTTTAGAAAACGGTAGGTCCTCAGGGTCAGGGATTTGCAGGCAGCAAGAGATGACCAGAAAGTAGATTGCTGTAGCTGCTGTTTCAGAGGCTTCCCAAAAACCTGTATGAAAAAGTGTCCACACGGCCAAATGCCAAAATAAAAATAGCCTGTCTCAGATGAGACTAAAAAACCTCCACCAGCACTTGACAAGTGACAGCTGACAGTGAGTCCCAGGGAGCCCCCCACACCAAACAGGGCGAGGGCTGCACCGAAATCTCTGCGTGATGCAGTCCCACGAGGCTCCCACTTATTGAACAACTTACTTTTAACTGCTCAGAATGCCAACAGCTGGAGAGCCTGGGGTTAACCGTCCTCATACAGATTATCTTGCCCAGGAAGTTTCAAACACCCAGGCACTCTACACCTTCACAGCTAAATTCAGCCCAAGCACAGCTGCCAGCCTGCCCAAGCAACCACAGCAAGATACTCGATTTTGTTCAAATGCTCCCTCCTATGTAACACCCTTCCATCATCTCAAATAATACAACCCAGAGTGGCATATAACATTTTAAGATAAAAATATGCTACTTCTGTACTGGGACACAGCAAAAAAGCTTCTGTCCAAGTACAGGCCAGCTCTGAATGTCAACCCAAAGCTACCCCCTACCCAGCTCTGCGGAACACAACTCAGTACTTTAACAAGGGTTAAGAACTCCACATTTCCAGGTGGGTGAGAGATGATGTACCACCAATGCTGAAAACGTCAAATAGCCAGGAGATGACAAAACCCCAACACAGATGACACGACCGTTTCTTTACTGCTTCTGGAACAGGCTGAGGATAAAAGTCAGCACCACGAGCATGAAATCTATTAATAATCTCAGGATTTAAGGATATATATTTACAAGAGCGTGAAGTAACACAATAAAGGGGAATGGCTTCATACAGAGTAGGTTTAGATAGGATACTGGGAAAAAATGTTTCCCTGTGAAGGCGGTGAGGCCCTGGCACAGGGTGCCCAGAGAAGCTCTGGCTGCTCCTGGATCCCTGGCAGTGTCCCAGGCCAGGCTGGACAGGGCTTGGAGCAGCCTGGGATAGTGGAAGGTGTCCCTGCCCCTGGCAGGGGGTGGAACTGGATGAACTTTAGGGTCCCTTCCAATCCAGGCCATTCTGTGACATACCAAAACCAAAATTCAGTACTAATATTTCCTTCCTTATTTAATTATATGTAAAATTCCCACATTTTCAACTCCCAAAATGTTGTTTTCATTTATTTTCTGTTTAAAACAATTTACTGAGGTGGCCACTTGCTTCATGTGAACCTCAGAAATTGCTAACGAATTTAAAAACCAAAATTATCCTCTACCCATCTCTTAAATTGCAACCTTTCAAGCCAGTCCTAAAATAAAATGCTATTGCCTTTTATTTTAACAAGAGATTTTAAAAGATTTCGTGAGTTTCAAACAGCTTGTCAGGGTGTCAAAAGATAACCAGCTTCCCAAAATTAAAAGCAGATTATATTTAAAGTTGTTGCATATATATACATTTCTGCCAATTAAAGGAAGCTGGCTTTCAGACTTCTTTTATAAAGGGAAAGCACCATGGGGGAGTTATTTTAGCTGGGTTCAGAGGGTAAGGGAGCACTCTGGCCTGGCCTCAATGTGCAGGTACTGCACCGTGTGTGCACAGCAGCAGTTCCAATGGGATCCAGCACAATTTGCCCATTTTCAACACTGAACGCAGGTAACACAACTCCTCTGCAAGAAGGATTTTAAGAGTTAAAGTAACACAGTGGAGAAGAGTCCAGCTACGAGATTCAGGTTATACAGATGGTAAAAATTCTTACGTGAGTAGTCTGTTTTTCCAATATAACCTTAGATCTTCATTAAATATTAGAAGGGAAAGAAAATAAAACAGTTGAGAAAAGAAGAGGCAACAGTAGCCATCCTATGATCTTGTCAATAAAGCACTAAGAATTCAATTAAATCTAATGGAACAAAGCCCATTGTAGAAATGATACGATTTTAGTCCATCAAAGGAAATTCCCATTTTCTAGTCTCTTTCCCCCATGCCCACAGGGTGTGACAGCACTTTCAGACAGCACTGTTAGCCCTGCTCCCAGCGTGGAACACACTGACCATGATGGACACAACACCAGTGGGAGGGCACAGCAGCAGGCAGGACAGAGGCGCGACACATGGGCACTGCTGCTGCTCCTCTTCCAGGCTGGGAATTCATGCCCACAATTACCTCGTACCCTTCAGCACTTCCAGTTCAAAGCTGTCCCCAGGCTGCTTTGCCAGCAGTGCCAGGGGCACCACGAGTGCCACCAGGCCACTCCCTCCTGCTCACAGCACCCCACTGCACTTCCCAGAGGTTGCCATTCCCCACCAAACGAAGGCAAGCAGGAAATCAGAGTTTCAAGTCACTACTACTCTGGATACTGAAGTCCCATCTCACCAATAATGCCACCTTCAACACCCACCAGCAGTGTCATAACGGGCTGTCCTGGCTTTCTGTTATAAAGGATGAGGCCCCACATCACCTTTTGCCACATTAACACAGGAGTTGATACTTATGGCAACAAAAGCTTCTGCTAATTCCTTAACCTTGTCTTCAGTGAAATCCATATACTGCCTACAACACTGCTACAGTTTGCCAAGAGCCACCTCAGAGCTCCCTCAGGTTACGGTTTTTCAAAGTGGCATACTCCTAAAGCATTGCTGCAGAAAGCAACTGAACTCATTGTACCTTTCTAAGAAATTCAGCTAACTGGTCACAACAGAATTTTGAAGTTGAATTTTCCAAGAAGAATCCAGTATTTAACTTCAAGATGTTCCAGAACTGGCCTCCCCTCCTGCTCCTTGGAAATCCTTAAGCCAGACATCTTCTGTGATGTACAGTTGAAAAAACAGTTTCCCCCTTTCATAATTCATCTCACTGTTCAGTTTTGAAGAACCCTTCACTTAGAAACATGAAGCAGAAGGACACTGAGCTGAATTAGTCAGCTCATTCCCCTGCATTTGCAACCTGAGGCATCAAAGCATTCATCCCTTCTCTTACCTCAAACCCTATACACAGGCTTAGGCTTTATAATTTTCAGCTTTAATTTTTGGTCTGTTATGTAAAGCTGCCATAGGAGACACACAACAGCAAGAGCACAGCTGATACCCTGGATCCCCACGCTCACACACAGAGACAGAGAGCTGTGGCCATCAGCATTCCAGGGAACCAGGAACAGCCGTGTCAGTCTGACCCAGAAGAAATTTCCTTCTTGAGCCCAGTTTGGAAGCTGTCTCAGTGCCAAGCAGCTGGGTAAGGGACCAGTTCAAGGTCCAAAACACCTCCCAACAGCACCAGAAGACTCCAACACCATGAGACTCTAGAGGGAGCCTACAGTGGGGGATAAGGCTGGACAGTGCCAGTATTGCCCCTTCTGTTACCCAGCAAAGCTCTGATGGCAGAAATGGCTGTAGCAAACACTACAACAATGCTGAAATTCAAGATGTTCACATCAAATGCTTTCCCAATGCCAAGTCTTTTCTTTAACCACGGCAGGATCTATTCTGAAAAACACTTTGATTCCTTATCTCCACTCTTCTGCTCAAAACCTTTAAAAGTTTTATTACTTTATAAGAAATCAAAAGTCCAAAGCTTTAAAGGGCCAGGAATCTTACTGTAGGATATTTCATTAACTTGCTTAATATTTAAAGCAAGTTGTAATTCATTCCTGCATTGTAAAAAACAAGAAGACTTTGAAGATCCACTTACATTGATTTAGTAGGCAGCCATGCTATTATTCATTCGAAATAGCTCTTTTCACTTCTTTGTTTTTACCCCCAACAAATGGGATTTTATGAACAAGCGTGCTCACTAAAATCATGTACTCTCTCAATCTTCTTCTCGCCAGGCTAAAAAAAATTTTTTTAATTTTCTCTGATGAGACAAGTTATCTATTGTCCTAATCATCTTCATAATCCCTGTCTGCATTCATTCATCTTTTTTTATTATGGTAACTAAATCGCTCCCTACTCTAAATAGAGGCGTCATTAATGCTATTTTCCTGTCCCCTGCTGAAGATTAATTGTGCTCTGTACCTCTAATCCCACTGCTGCTGTCAGACCCAGCTGCTGCCAGCTCAGGATCACCCTGCTGCTGACCACGACACCCAGATTCTCCCCTCCCCTCTTGCCCCTGTTGTAAAAGGCAGGTAAAGGCACCGACAGCAGGAAGATTTGCTGAGCACATCCACAGGCTTTGTGTCACACTTCCCTTGTTTCTCCAGTTCATTAATTCAACTGGTCTACTACAGTAGTGTGGCCACTGAGGTGCACAGAGTGTACATAACCACGTACTTTGGGAAGTTGTATCTCCCTGCTGCCATTAGCACTGCTGAGAACTGCAATCCTCCTGGGCACTGGCAGCAATAACTCTTCCCTCTGTTCTATCTCATTTTTCACCACTTGCTTCTCATTTCCTCAAAGGCTGGCTTGATTTCCTCACCAAGAGCTGCTCTTCTAAACCTGGCCAAACACCAGCCCCATGGTGGGGCACAGCTTTGACCCCTGGTTGTGTTGCAACTGTGTCCCCACAAAGGATGGTGGGCACCACTTGTGCCCGGGAGATTCACTGTGGTCTGACCACCCACCCAGCCTCAGGAAACAGGCACAGCCATCCCTTTCACACCACAATTCACACAGGCTGCAAACAGCAAAAAGGGAGGAAGAAGTGAAGCAACATTAAGGTGGGAAGTTATTTCACTCCAGCACCTCTCAGTTATGAGCTTCACCTCCTCTGTCAAAGCCAGCGGAGCAGGGAGGCTTTGGCATCAAGCCTGTGTGTAGTCTCAGAACCAACACGGAGCCAAGAAACATGGGAAATGGTCATCTGGAAGGTTTTTAATCAGTCTCTGCTTCCCACCAGCTTCTCACTGCAATATTCAGCTACAAATCCAGCTCAGGGAACTTCTCAGTCCCGAGGGCTGAGCAGAGCTCCCTCTCTCACTGGCATCACTGAGCCATTTGGAGGCACCCACAGATGAGCTCTGGAGCGAGGAGCAAGCACCAACAATTAAAGCTTGGAGTCAAAGGGGTCTCTCTTGCTGTTTGTTGTTGTTAAATTAAGCCAACTCAATTAGCCCCTTATATTGCAGCCTTCTTACCTTGATCTTTCTTTGGTCTGTCAACCAGGCTCATCCAGAACTTAGAACCATTTTCAACTAATACTTCACCACTCTACAACTTCAGCTACAAACAAGTAATTAATGCTAATGAGTTTTCCCTTTTTTGCAGCAGCAGCCGTCACCATTAATACCAGTTGACTGGGTTTCACTGAAGCATAGAAAAGACTCATGACTGGAAGAATGATAAATGATTTATGAGCAACAATATTTACTAGTGCATATTTTAGAGTAAGTCAGCTCCATAGGCTTTTCTTGCAGGTTTTCTCCAAGAAAGTAAAAAAAGAAAATGATAAAAATCAACATTAGATGTGAGGAAGGAAGCCTGGAATATTTAATCAAGGTCTTCACGTTCTGTTTGGTGCTGTTTACATTTTGCATATTCAAGAAACCCGTCTCTGTCAAGTCAACACTTGGCTCTTCCTCCTGCAGTGCTGGTCTGCATACAGTCAAATATTGAAGAAGTTATTGACATATTCGAGATGTAGTCCCATAAAATTTATAGCTGAGGGGAGCACGTTTACTTTTTAGCCTAAACTGAGTTTTTAAATGCTCTTCAAAGAATCAGCCTTTCTGCTTCTCTTTTTAATCTCTGCTTGGGACATCCAATTTCCAGACCTATCCAGGTATATTCCTGCTCAGGGATGCCAGTCAGGCAAGCTGAGAATCCACAAGCTGAGAGGTGCAGAGTCGTTAGAAAGAGCAGCAAAGGGAAATGGGAATGGTTCTGCTCACTCTGAAGAGCCATAGGTTGAGAAGATCTTACCTTGCTTCCGAACATCTTCCACAGCTGCCACCAGCTCCTCCTTCAGGAACTGGCTCTCCTTTGCAATTTTATCTCCTTTCTCCAGGAAATTCTCTGTTGCTTGTTCAACTGAAGCAGCCAAAACATGGGCCTTTTTAGAACGGCCGCGCTTTTTATTGGAGGGGCCCTTGTTGCTGGTGTTAACCAGTGTTGTCACCTAAAGGCACAGAGGGAAGGGAAAAAACCCAACACCAAACAAATGAGATGTTTATCCATTTGATAGTAAGGCCATATGTATTTTTTTTCTAGACAGTGTATTGCTAATACCTGCACTATTGCCAGCTCCAAAACTTAACCTAATGAGTATTTTTCACATTTAAACACTACCATGCTTCTTGATTCTTTAGATGAACAAAACAAATGCAGCTAAACAGCTCAAAGATTTCTCTTATCAGCAGCAGACCTCAAAAGTTGATTTTAAGAATGGAGACTTATTTGTATTTTTGATAAACTGCAGTCTCAGTAACAGGCCAGAGCTCTTTGGCACCACATAAAAGAAACCAAGGTGGGGATAATTAGTTTGGGATAACTCTCCAGTCATAAGAGACCTCAGACAAGGTTGAAGTCTGCGCCAACAGAAATGCAGAGACACAGCATCTCTTCAGTCCAAAACAGTGCTATAGCCAAGGGGCTGAATGCATAGCACACTTGGTAGAACTCATTATTTCCCTAAAAAAACCTCAACTGAACTCTCACAATCCTCCTGTAATCAACAAATATTTCCAAACTCTGTCTTAGACTGAAACCCTGCTGGGAGCAGGGTCATCACCAGAGGCCAGGTGACCCCCAGGTGCTCCCTTAGCTCCGGATCAGGATCCATCCCCTTCTATCCAACACAGACATGTCACAAAATCCACACACATTTCTCCATTTGCCTTATTCTTTCCTCTCCTTTTTGGAGAGCCCAGGAAAACACACACAAAGCTACTTCAGAGGGACATTAAACTACAACACTAAAAAAATTACTACTCTGGAAAGCCCGAGGACTGCTGACAGAAAGGTCCTCAGAGCTGAATCCATCTTCCCAGTTGGCTGATTCAGAGAGGGAAAGCCTTCAGTTGGGAATATCATGGTTGGTTAATGGGAAGCATTTGTACTGGGCAGTCTCAGTTCATCGTGTTCTACAAATAAAGAACAAGTTGCAACAAGGCAATTTGCTCCAGTTCCCTCTGTATTTTGCCAGTCACATCATTCAGAAAACTGGGGATTGCCAGTACAGCCTGTTGTGCTTATTCCTTGAGGAATGAGTTACAGACACTGCACATGGTGCAAAAGGTCCTACGAACAAGTGTGCTCAGTTAAGTTTGACAAATTAGGGCAATTTCTCTTAAGCAAAGACTCCATCAGTAACTTCAGCTAAAAAGCCTTATCATCCAACTGCCCACCTGAGGATCCAGAGGGAACAAGTGGCAGGTACAGACTGCAGCTTGGTGACTCAAGGGAATAATCCTGGAAACAAAACTTGATCATTCCCATCTGTATTCAGTAGGAATTGTGTCCAGGTCAGTCTGTCATTTTAGACATTGCATATTCCAGGAAAACAATGCTAAAGACAATGAGTGAGCTGTCCTGTGTACCTTCTCTTCCAGACTTCCTAGGAAGTCTCTTCCAAGAATTTCCAAAACACTCAATACACGTAGCTCACATTTGCAAGGCTTACTCCAGCCTTCCCATGCTCTTCAGTGCTTTTCACTGGGGCATATACGTCACACAGAAAGAAGCTTTCATTCCCAGCACAAAGTGTAGGCACAGAACATTAATTCAATTAGAAGTGCAGAAATGTATGTTGGTAACTACTGTGTCTTATCAGGTGCTGAAGCAGCGCAGTCTCCCCAGACTCATGGCCAGTGACTGTTCAACAAAACTGAACAAAGAAACTGCTTGTAGACTTTATCTTTAGTTTGTAGTGTTTTACACTTAGAATTTAAGCTTTGTGACTTAATTAAAATACAACACCAAAACAGGCAATCATCTCTATGACTGTTTATTTTGCCCCCTCTCTTTTTCCTACCTGTGTAACAAGAGGCTCGAGCAGCCTTTCGACTGCCAGTGTTCTGATCTCCAGGCTTTTGGGGTCCCATTTGAAGTTCACGTTGGCTGCAGTGACAGCAGTCATTTCTGCAAGAAGAAAAGAGCTACATGAACACAGTTTTTTATCGTTAATGCATCTTAAAAATAAATTAAAATGCAGCCTGTTAAACACAAAACATCCATTTAGTGTACGGCATCTCCAGAAACATCAGCTGTGATTCAAATGGTGAGAGTTTAACAAATTGCTTGTTGTGGCAATATACAGACATTACCTGTACGTTTGGGTTAGAAAATAAAACCAAAAGCAAATAAATCCACACACAACCCTACTGCAAAGCCACACTGTTCTATCAGAGCAATGACAAGATGTGCAGTGCCTGGGCTACTCATTGGTGGTCCCCGAGCAATGAAGGAGGACCACAGGCAGCGGGGGCACTTCACCCATGAAGCTGGGTGCCCCCTGCCCCATTCCCACTGCCTCCCTCCCAGGGCCACCTCTGCTGTTGCTCCCAGCCCAGCCCTGGGACACGGCCCAGGGTGTGGGGGAGCAGAAGGGAACCCCCTGACTCCAGCAGCTCCAGAATGCTGCCCATAGTGTCAGCTCCACCACCAGCCACTACCCCAAAGGCTCTGCCAGACCAGGAGCCAGGTTCAACTCAAGCCATGCACCCTCCCCCTTCACCCGGTTCACCTTTGGGGAGTACAAAGGTAAAGCAGTGAATATAAGCCTTACAAAGCCAGAAAATCCAGCTGGTTCATACTTAACAGCTTACATATCTATTGCACTTCTCCTTAACATTTGCATAGGAGGGAAAAGCAGATTTGCATGAAGAGATCTGTTCAAAGCTGTCACTGAGCCGTTCCTTCCCGTTACAGTTTTATATCAACATCCCAACGGAACAGCAAACATACTTATGGGAAAAGTTGAGTGAAACTACTAAAATAGCTCTGCTGTTGAGACCAGCAATCTAAAAAAATAGAACTAAAAATAAGGAACTACAACAAATCACTGGATTAACACCATGATGCTGCACAGCACAACAAAAGAATAAACTGAACAATAATTTCAGTAAAAATGGATTTAAAGTATTACAGATCTATAAAACCAATTCATATCACTTCAGACATAATAGATTCTAGCTCTTCCTGCTTTGGGCTAACCTCAACATTCAAGATTGGACTAAACCTACATTTGTAACTATTTATTTTTTAAAAAGTCAGGGAGAGAAATATATTTCCTAAATCTCTTCCACCCATCTTACTAAACACCTACTGTTGAGGTCATTTTAAAGCTTATTAGCTGATATGTTTAATCTTTCTCTGGACAGGGCATTGTCTGCACAGCATCTCAGCAGTCACGTCGCTCTGACAGCGCCAGATGTCCCCAAGCTGCCAGACGAGCACAACATCCCGTTATTTTTAAAAAGCAGGAGGCAAGGCACTAATTTTGGTAACCAACACTGTTTACAACACATACCAACAACCAACTGCTCTCTGCCGACCCCAGCAGCTAATTGTGCACAGGAGGGGCTGCTTGTTTCCCAGGGAAGAATAAAAGCTCTGGGGCACTGGAGGAGCTCAGCCAGGGCTCAGCATCACCCGGCTCGGGGCTGTCCCCAGCCCTTCCATGGGCTCTCACACCACGGGCAGCAGGAGGGATGGAGAACTCACTGCAGCACTGCTGAGCAAAGCTGACACCCTGAAACACAACTTCATAAGGTGCAAGGCAGGAATATTCACCCAACTGCATTCAGCTCTCCACTACACCCACGCTGCAAGTGCCCACACTACTGGGAGAAAAAAACTTTAAAAGCTGAAAGCTTAAAACAAGAGAGAGACTAGAAAGAGCCTGATCAATGCTGGCAGACGTGTAACCTGTCTGATGGCTCTGGCTGAAGAAGCCTGTGAGTGCAGGTGAAGGCTGCCAGCTCCCAGAGCAGAAGCCAGGCCACAGCTCCAGAGGCCCCAGAGAGCCACAGGAGGGGGGAAGGTGGTCACCTCCTGTCCTCCCCTACCTCTGACAGTGACCACTAAGCACTGTGAACTCACTAATTAACCTTCTCTCTCAAGCACCCCCTTTTTATTTCACTCACTCACTGGCTTGTGCCACAGCCCAGATGCTGGCACAGGGCACGCTGTGAAACGTCCTTTACCCCCAGGTAGCTTCTCACTCTCCACAAGGAATTTCACTGGTTTATTCCCTCCCCATTAGCTTGGTATGAATGCTGCCTACATAAGAAGCCAAGAAAAATACACTGAAAACTTCTGTGGTTTTTGAGAAACATAGCCAGGGCTCTGGAAAACCCAGCAGGTTCCTAAAGAATGCTTTTTCTACGTAGTTAATGCTGTTACACCTCTGGCAGAAACAACGTGCAGGACGAGGTAACCATGAGAGGATACATTAATTGTATTAGTGGGATAATAAAGGCAATTCATCTGAAAATACGTTAGTATGATAGTTCATGAATTGGCCAAAAGTAATGGTCTATAAAATCACTTAGTAGCAGCGCTATTGAAATCTATCTAAAAAGCATAGCTTGATATCAAATAGCCTGTTTGGCAGCAATGGCTTGGATATCATTTGTACGTTGCAATAAACACGTTTATTCAATTAAATACTTGCAGAGAATGCAGGAACAGGCTATAGGTTACCCACACACGGGCGAGATGGGTTTAGGGGATAAAAGGACAACTGCCAGGGCCATGTTATGGCATGGCTGTGATCCCGCCACAAGGACCTCCCAGTTCTTTGGAACTTGCCTTTTCCCAGGGACAGCTCAAGCTCTCCCTCAGTGAATTAAAATATGGTAACAGGTAGCAAACCACATGGTGGGATATTGTAGCAGAGTGCTTAATCCTTGGCTGGAGAGCACACCACAACCCGACAGCCACTGCAGTCACTCCAACTTCAACAAGGAAAGAGGCCATCCTCTGGAAGAGGAACCCACTTGCAGAGCAGTGCAGGTTTGACAGCTGGGACAGCCCACCTGACATGGAAACAGGTTCTCCATGCCCCAGCCCCACATGAATTCCAAGGACAAAGCAGCACGGACCACACGGCAGAAGACTGAGCAGCACTGAATCTCAAGCGGGGAATATATAGAACGACACCACTGCACAAGGAGCTGTGGTTGCCCAGCCTGTGGTTTCATAAGCAGCTGAAAAGCTGCTTAAAGACCAATGTTCATCCTCCCACACCCCTCCAGGAACTCATTCCCGTTTGCACATCACACCCCCTCCGTACTGGCACAGCTTTCCCCACGCCTGAGCGATTAACCAGATGGGGAAGGACTGATTTGGCTGGAGGGAAAGAAATCCATTTTTGCAAGGTGGGCTGAGATGCCCATCTGGCTCACTGTGCCACCACAGACACCGCTGTGGCAAGGGGAGATGGCACCATCAGCTGGCACCCTCGGCAAAGCCACTGCAGGGGGAACACAGGGCAAAGCTGGATGCCACAGCCAAGCTGAACCAGGAGCCACTGAAAACTGAGCATCAAGCAGAGCTTCTGCAGAGAGCACCAACGTCTTCCCCACACATCTGATGCTCAGACGTGTGAAGCCCCAAGCATCAACTACACTCACCAGCCCAGCACATGAACTGCAAACCCTTCGGGTCCCTCTGCTGCTCGTGATGGCGCTGATTACTGCAACAGAGGGTTCAGCACTAACGCAGTATCTTACCGGGGTTTAGTGCACTGGCAAGGACATGAGGGCAGGGGAAGAACTGGAGTTTAAAGAAGCCACTTTCAGAGCCCTGTTCCAGCCAACGATCTGCAAACAGAGTCACCCCTGGGCAACTCTCTCTTGCTTTCTACAAACTTGAAATATCTCACCTACAGCTAAAAATTAAGAACAGGTCTCCATTCTGCTTCAAACAACCCCTGTTGCCACCCTACCACTCCTCTCCCTGCCCCAAACAGACCCATGCTGGCCCAGGCCTGATGGGGTGAGCCACTGCTCAGTCTCAGAGTAAGCTGCCAATGAAAAACTTCCTTCCCAAGTTACGGCCCTGATGGAGGAGGTGGCACAACACAGGGGGGGAGCAGCACCGAGATGAGCTCTGCTTCTGAAACACCCCCAGGGCAGGTCCCAGCCCTGTCTGGACAGGATGAGCAGAGGGATGTCTGAGCTGCTGGGGCTGCCAGGAACACACCAAGGGTGATGTGCACACAGTGCTCTTTCCAAAAGCCACAACTGAAGGTCTGAGTGTTTTCAAAAACTGGTAATTCAAGGTTTTAGGAATAATTTCAGATACCTACTTCCATAATACTGACATGCAAATAATTTCTAGATATTGGCAAGCAGAGGAACGCAGCTCTGCAGCTGCTTTGCAGAAGTACCCTGAAGGCATTTCCAAAAGTCCATAAAGGAGCATAATTTCAACAGTGAGGTCTGCACACCAAGAAATCACAAAAAGGCCTAAGTGATCGTGGTCCTGTTTTTCCAGGCTGCACTCCCACACACACCTGAAGGCACTGCTGGCTGTATCTCAGACACTGCTGAGCGAGTCCATTCCACCTGCCCTGTACCAACCATCCTCAGCCACCCCACCTCTGGGCCACAGCAAATCTCTTTGGGCTACACAGCAAACAATAACCACCCATCTCCTGTTTTTCAGTCCCACCACCCTGTGCTACCTGCTAGGTCTGTACATTTTAACTCTCCTGCCAGGCTGCTTTCTAAAAGTTTTTAGCTGCACACACTGATTTCTTGTTTTTTCTCAGGGAAGCTGGTATTCAAGGAATGGTCTGACTGGCACAGAGAGGAGCTGACCTGGACTGGCACAACAGACCACATGCTGAATTCCAGCATTGTGCTATCCAAAATACCTAACACAGAACACGGGACAAGAACATTCAATACCTCCATGTGAACACCCTTCCTGCTCCTCCTCAGCTGTTCCCCATCCTGTGGGGCTGATGTGCCCAGGTGCAGTAAGAGGTACTTCACTGCAGATTTTTGCAGCTTCTTTCTCTCATCTGTCTTTAAGTAGTCTCACTCATTTTGAATGATAATCTGGCCTCCTACCATGCTTCAGACTGTCTTTAGAAATTCTGTACCACATAACGAGAACAGCCCTTACTCTATCAGCCAGGTCCTGGGGATGGAACATGGTGGGATTCACAACACAATGACCCAGCTTCGCATTCCAGACAGAAAATTAACCAGACCCCTGTTCCCAAGGGAATCCTTTTGCTTGGCTTGTTACCCAAATACCCAACCCACCTGGCAACCAGCAGGGACCCCTCACTCCTGCTGAAGGTGGGAGACAAGAGAGCAAAGACCTTCAGGAACTGGGTATCTGACACACACCGTTAATGCAAACCTTCTGAGCAGTTCTGGTTTCAAAAGCATTAAGGCACACTTCAATAAAACTCAGCTCACATGCTGGGACTTCATATGGCCCACTGACAATTCAAAACTGGTTTTCATATAACTAGGAGTATGCATAAAATAAAAAGTTTCATTCTTTCCCTTCACAGTCTCCAAGTTAATTTGTCTGCCCTGTTCCACAAATAAAGCAACACTCAGCAGCCAAATAGCTGCAAGTCAAGGATGTTTGGTCTATGTGATGCTTTTCAAGGAGGATTTAAGCAGGCTTTATTTAAGCTATTTTTATTTAACATCCAGTATACACAACTAAAAACAGAGTCATCCTCATCTAACATAGCCTTCAACCTTACATTCCATCTGCTCAGCTACCAAACCCTCTTTCCCACCATAAAAGCCACACAGGTACTACCTCATTAGAAATCCTTACTGTTAGAATTTCACAGTCTGAAATATTAATACAAACTCAGATGTTATGTTGTGGCAAAGCTCCTATTTGTATGTACAGGATGAGTTTGAGTTGAACCCATCTGATGAGACTCAGGTGTTGGTGGTACCGGTGGGATGTGTTGCCTTTGTTTGTATCATTAAAACTCTGCAGTGCCTCCAGGTTCTGAGGTGGGAGTAGATCATTGGCCATGTCCAGCTTGGTGTCAAGGTACAACCATTTCTGCCTCATCCCAGACTCCTGGTTTTCGTCGAACACAATTTTACTAAACTTTCTAGTGTGGTATCTATACAAATCATGGAAAAATATAGGGGAAATAACTTTACTGAATAAAACAAACTTCTGTAAAAATCAATGACCATGTTTTCCTTAATGGAATTTTCTGCCACTTGAGTATATTCAGCTTTGCTACACATTTTGTTTTGGGTTGTTTTTTCCCCCACAAACTGCAGTAACCACCCAAGAAAAAAGACAACATTCAGGTTCAGATAAGCCTGTTTCTCACCATTGCCATTCCAGTTCCAGGTCTCTTAATCTGCTTTCATAAGTTTTTCTCTGTTGCTTTTGTGGAGAAGGCCCACAGAGGCACCTGAAACAGCTCATCAGGCAGCCAGTAACAAACAAATGCTTCTCTACCTCTCCACTCGGTCAGACTTTGCTACTGAGTTGAGAGATGAACCCTAATCCAGTGTCCCTACAGAAATCCATGAAATTCCTGACTCTGCTTTCTCTCCCATGTGGGAGCAGTCTCCCAGCAGAGCCAGCAGCCACAGGAGCCCCTCACCTTCTCCCGTGGCAGCAGAGCCCAGCCCAGCCCACGCAGCGTCACAGGGAGCGGGCACAGGGCACATCACCAGATGCAGATGCCTCCCTCTCCCCCAGGCAGTCTGTGCTATCTCCTAGCAGCTTCCAAATTGTCACCGAGCTGGGGATTCGAGCGACTCGTTTTGAGTCAGAACCAGGAATGTGCTCTGTCACCACAGGTCTTCACTGCTCCCCTCCGGTGTCGCTGTCGCTGAGGGGATGAAGGCACGCTCTGCACGAGCAGCTGCACTGTGCTGGTCCTGGGACCTCAGCAGAGATTTCACAATGGCAAATATGATGTTTTCTTGGGAGATGCTGGTTCCAACAGCAGCTTCCTGCCTCCAGTTATGTAAGTGTTCAGCTCTGATCGTTTCCTTTTCGACAGAGTTGTTTTACCTCAAAGGAGCTCGAAAGGAGGGGCATGGAAGACAAATCACAGGCAGCACGAGCCATTAGTGACTTATTTATGTCACACTAAGGATCCAGTTCATGGATGACACTCTCAAACAATACAGGTACCAAACTCAGGGTTATACCCACTTAACTGTTCAGAGGGATAGCCTGGTACGTCCCAAAAATCTTCCAATTTATTTCTGTAGTTTTCAGTTTCCAAAACTCATGCATGATCCCAACTCCATAAAGAAAACTGACAGGGTGCTTTAGAAGACACATATGCTTTTTCTAAAAAAGATAATCTCTTCTATAACTAAGATTAATTTTTATATTCTGGCTGCAAAACTTTGTATTTGGAAAAAAAAAGATGTGTCATGAGCAGGAAGCTATTACTGTTATGAATAATAGCCACTCTCTCTGCCTTCACGGGGATGTTTGAAGACCTGCACTAACACCACAAAAGGTAACTTCCCAAATCAGAACCAGTAACCACTAGATTTGTAACTGCTGTATTTTAGCTGTTCTGAGGGTCAGGACTGTGGGGCTCTGGACATGCAGAAGGACACCACACCTGCATTTTAAGCAAACAGAGACATCTCTCATCAGGTTATCCCTGCAGTGACTGCAACTTCAACCTCCCAAACACAGCCCTTCCTCAGCCCCACCTCTCACGTTGAAGCTGTTGGCTCGAAGTGTAGGTTCACACTGAAACACAACAAGGGGGCTCAGCCTGGAGACAGGATGTTAGAGAGAGCCCAGGCAGGTCTTGTGCAAGGACCACTCGAATTCAACTACCAAGAGCCCTTCCAACCTCAGTGTCTCTTTCCACTCTTGAGGCAGAAAACTCTGTGAAGCTTCCTTAAAATCATTGAGAAAGAATTAAAGAGCAGCTCTCTGGCACTCTCTGAACCACAGCACACATTTCAGACCCTAGGGACACACAGTCAGTGCAGATATAATAACCAGGCTGTGGCTTCAGAGCATGGCTCTTCAAACCCCAAACTATGCCAGCACAGGTTCCAATCACCAACCTTACGTTAACAATGAATGCAACAAGGGGCAACCTTTTAACAAGTTAATTTTTGCCACAACTATACCTTAAATAAGAAAAAGGTTGTTATAAATTAGAACACTTTATCAGTTGGCGGAAGAATTTGCCAGGGCTGCAAAACTGATTCTTGCTTAGCTTGCAAAACCTCACTGATGGCTGGCAATAAAGGGGAAAGAAAACCTGGGAATTTTTGTTCTTATCTTCTTCAGCACTCAACCTGCAATAAAAAGTGCTGTTTATGCTAAAGAGTCAGAAATAACCAGAATCTGACCCCACTCAAACTGCATTTTCATTCCTAAATTGATATGTTGTTATGCAATACCCTTCAGTGCTTTTAGCTGACCACATCTTTGAAATCGAGACCTTCATTAGAATTTAGAGCTGTTGGAGCCGACACGTGTTTTGGGAAAAAAATGAGACTATAATTAGGGGGTTGATGAAAATTTACTTAAACATGGAACAAATGGACAGCATTGTATCATCAGAGACTAAAAACCATATTCTTTCTCAGTTGCATGCACAGCATAGCAGCAAATAAGGACATGTAACAAAAACTTATGTGTTCTAAGAAAGGAAAAAGTTTTCCATAGTTTTCTCCTTTTGCAAGACCTACTAGAATCACCCACTGAAGCAAAGGAGAACATGAGTGTGAAGACTCTTCAAAGTAAAATGTTTTCTAAGTTTCCCACAAAAACTCCTTCACAAGTCATTTTTCAGTCCCCCACTTTGATTCAGGAACACTCTGTCAGTCTCAGATAAAAATTACAAAGCAGGTTTTTTTAAAAGAAAAAAGTAACAAAGCCCACAGGTGATGAGACCGAGATTTCCACTTTGTGCTCAGGGCAACCTTCAGCAACATCTCTGAGCTATAAACTATGAGTTACTCTCACAGGAGAATTGCACCATCACCACACGCCCTCAGACAACTCTCAACTTGCAGCTCCACCAACACACACCGGAGCTTGGAAGAGGGACACTCCCAAAAACAAACCCCAGAAGAGAGAGTGAACATGAATGGGATGCACGAGCGTGGTTTGGAGGAGTTCAGCACGTTTCAGTGACTGCACTGGGGCAGGAGGCTCTGACACCCATCTCCTCAAGGCTGCAGACACTGGGAACACAGGGGCACTGACTGCTGAGAACTTTGCAGCTTCTCCACAAGAGCAAAGCAAGTAATAATAAAAACACAGCGGTGTGGCGAATTTTTGGATGCTTCCCAGAGCTCCTGCACAGCCATAACCACCTTCTGTCAAGTACAAACTTGCTAAGGGTGCACCACAGTGCCTGAGAGTCAGAGCTAACTATGACCTGCCTGGGCAGGAATCCTTTCCAGTCACTGCCTTCACATACAGATGACCAATTAAAGCAACTTCTGTTAAAAAAACCAAAAAGTCGCTGTGCCACTGACATTCTGTAAAAGCAACATGAAGGAACCAGGTCTGAGAAACAGAAGTCACTGCTTGGATGATCTTGCTGGGAAAAAAAAGAGATTTTAATGCAGTAACAGAGCCATTTACAAAGTAGAAACCAACTTACATCTGATTAAAGACATATTTTTCTCTCTCCACCCCTTCTTTTCACCCCCAGGAACAGGAAACATGACAAACCTACAAAACAAAAACCAGATGAGCTAAAAAATCCTGTTCCATTGGCTTTGCACCAGAACTTTGCCTCTGGTTCTGCTGAACACTGCATCTTTCACCGACAGCCATTGACTTTTCCCTAGGCCCACAATAATATTCTGTTAATCAAATAATCTTATTCAAATTGTCTTAACCAATTCTGTAAACTAAATAAACCAGCTCAGAACACCTGATGCTAAAGTACTGATGCATAAAGACCAGAAATTCACTTTTTTCCTTGCGGTTGTAAGCTTTGAACCCTGCACAACTAATCTGCATTATTCTGCTTTGCTACAAATAAACCCTCTCAACATTTTTAATTTTTGTGCCACTCTTATTGGATTTTATGTAATTATTTTTTCTCCCTAACCCCCAGCTAGGAGAGAAGGAAGAAACCCCACTCTCACAATCACACTGCACTGTTCTCTGTACCCATACGTTGTCAGAGGGCTGTGACTGAGGACTCCACCAGCAGTGAAGTGTGATGGAGTAACAAACACAGGCTGTGCTCACTGTCCACAAAGCCTTCCCCACACCTCCACTTTCAGGATGCCCTGTTTAATGCCACTTTGGAAATGTTTCCAGCTGCAAAGGCAGTGGTTTCTAATTAAACACATATTCCAAAGAGTGGAAGTGGAATTCCAATGAGAGGCAGGAATTACAAAGCCATACTTTGTACCAAAATTTAAACCACTCCCGAGCCTCTCATAGAGCCAAACCAGATTCCTGCTTTTCACTCAAAAAATATTCCATATCCTTCATTTTACTCATAGCTGGTATGAAGTCGTTTGACTCACAAGGTTTCTAAATTTAAAAGACATGAAGTCATCGGCCGAACGCGGTGACGATGACGGGAGCGCTGGGCTGCACCTGCAGCCAGGACTGCCAGAGCCAGCAGCCACCTCGGCTCCTGCCAGCAGTGGCCACTGGGCACACCTGTGGAAGTCAGTCCAGGCTCCAACTCCTGCCTCAGGAAGCTCCTACACTGCTGGAGCTTGGCAGAGAGTCCCAGGGAAGCAACGCTACTTGCCTGCCCTTCTCTCATGGTTTTATTGCTTATTTTACTGCCTGCCTGTTGCTTTCTCTTTCAAGGATGGCTTTACACACTGCCACCACCCAGGAAAAAGGTAGGGGAGGATACGAGGGAGGGAAGGTAAAGGACGATAAATGATTGTAGGGATCAGTGAAAAGTGGCAGGGGTTGATAATTATGACCGGAGAACCAGAAGGAGACACCAAACACCATCCTAGAGCATCCATCACTCCACAAAGGCATCAAACAGTCAGACGATACTGCTCAACAGAGCAACAAGCAGAGCTCCTGCTTTATTCCCTCCTTCAGTTGTTGGTTACAGTCAGCTCAGCCAAGACCAGGTGAAGGGCTTGTAATTTAGGGCCTCAGACAAGGGCTAGACTAATAAAAACTTGATTGGTAAACCCAGCTTGGCTTCATGGGCGCTATTCCTTTAGCTACAGCTGGCCTCATGTTTGCTTTTTCCATCCCTGAGTTTACCAGAGAAAACCTCATGACCAGGGTCACAACAGGACAGACCTGTCAGGTGTAGAGATCAGAACACATCAAACCCTCTGTGCATCTCTTGCAGTTCATTGTTCAACTTCTCACCTCTTAAATGGATAAATAATTCAAGTTTCAGGATGTTTAGACTCCAAAACACCTGGACATCAGGTACTGGTTGGAATGAACTGTATGATTTGTAAGTGAAGTTATTATGAGATGTGGCACTTGCACACACATCCACAGCCCATCATGAATTATCCAAGACCAGGAGCAACTCTTCAGCATTGAGCAGCAAGACTCTCTAGGCCTTTAAGTCATGCTAAAAGAGATTAGTTTTACAAGTATACATTACAAGGACATACTTGCAAGAAGGAGGGCAAAAACTGGCAGCTTGTACATCTTGATTAGTTGCACTCACACCCACTTTCACCTTCTTGCTTCTGAGCACACCACAGCTCTGTCCTCTGCTGTTCAACAACGCTGGCTCTGAATTCAATATTCCAGTCAATTAAAAAAAACATTTACCCACCTACAGCTTCAGCTGGAGATCTCAAGAGCACTTTGCTGAGATGAATACTGGCCTGCTCAGTGTTACGCAGGTTAAACACCGTTTTATAGGCACACAGCTCAGCCCTGTTTACATGAAAAATTCAACTGACCTTTGTGGCTCTGTAAAGCTACATTGCTAGTGCAGCCCTTGTGCAGACCATTTATTTAAGGATCTTCTGTGCTCAGGTTGTGTCAACCAGAGAAAGATATAGAAAAAGAATCTCCCCCTTAGAGCCTTAGATCTGCATAGATATCACCCTACAAGTGTCCAGAATAAAGTGAGTGAAAACTCAGAGCCCCTGGGGCAGTGGGAACAGCAGTGGAAGGGGGAGCATGGAAAACTGAACAAGTCATCAAGGCCACATGCTCCTGATAGCATTGACTCCTATTGACTTAAATGAAAAGCCACAAATTTAGTATTTACCTAAATGCCCTCTTCACCTTCTGCTGAACAACAGCAATGACAGAACTGTGGGACCTACACTCTCTGCTCAGTTAACCTCCAGGTAAAAAAAAAAATTAATTTTTCTCTTCTCCTGATCCTTCAGCACCTACCCACCTACTAAGCTCATCAGTTTCAGTCTCTTCCTTAAACCGGCTATTGAAGGCTACTCCTGAACAAGGTGAACCAATGGGGCCTCTTCCACCCTAACTTGCACCAAAACCTCATTTGCTCCCTAACATCAGCTCCACACAGAAATTCTTCTTAAGCATATACAGTCATAGGCAGATCTATCCCATCATACGCTGAGAAGCTGGGTGTTCTTTGGGACAAACAGCACACCACAGGCTTAGGATCTCACACTATGCCCGATGCAATCCTACCTGCCACACTGGTGCCAGCTCCCCGTCTGCTTTGCTCTCAAGCCCCTCACTGCCAGGAGTTTCACTCCCTCTTGGCTGTAGCACACATCAACAGCCCTCTGTCCTTGTGCCACTCCACGCACTGAAACAGAGCTGCCAAAGAACCACTGGCATCCAGCTTGGTTTCATGGGAACTGCTCCACTCTCTGTCTTGGTAAGGGTTATTCCTTCAGCTACAGCCTCGACTTTGCTTTTTCCATCCCTGAGTTTATCAGAGAATGGTTTGGGCTGGGAGGAACCTTAAAGCTCATCTCATCCCACCCCTGCCATGGGCAGGGACACCTTCCACCAGCCCAAGTTGCTCTGAGCCCCCTCCAACCTGGCCTTGGACACTGCCAGGGATCCAGGGGCAGCCACAGCTTCTCTGGGCACCCTGTGCCAGGGCCTCACCACCTTCACAGTCAAGAATTTTTCCCAATATCCTATCTATCCCTGTCCTCTGGCAATGGGAAGCCATTCCCCCTTGTCCTGGCACTCCAGGCCCTTGTCCCAAGTCACTCTCCAGCTCTCTTGGAGCCCCTTTAGGCCCTGGAAGGGGCTCTCAAGTCTCCACAGAGCCTTCTCCTCTCCAGGTGAACAATCCCAGCTCTCCCAGCCTTTCCTCCCAGCAGAGCTGCTGCATCCTTCTGACCACCCTGGTGCCTCCTCTGGCCTGGCTCCAGCAGCTCCAGGTCCTTTCCATGCTGGAGACAGCTCTGCAGGCGGGGTCCCACCTGAGGGGAGGTGGAGAATCCCTGCCCTCAACCTGCTTCCTACAATGCTTTGGATAAGCCCAGGATACAGGCAAAGATCCCTGAATTTAAAGCCTTTCAGAAGGGGCTCTTGGGAGTCTCACTGATTAATAAGTAGCTGTCTTGTAAATTAGAGAAATTATAACAGAAGGGAATGTCAGACTGGGGGAGAATTCCGTTTTGCAAACTGTGTTAGTTTAGATCTGTGTATTGAATAATTTCTATCACTTCACAAAGCATGGGGGGAAAAAAAAGGTTACTCCTCTAATTCCATCAGAGATATTTATAAACACATATCAAAGGACTAACAGATGTTTTCTGCAGTACATCTGGGATTAACACGCAAAAATATGTAATCATATTGAGAGAAAAGGTAGCTGGCTCTTTAAATCCATCAGTCACAAGGAATTATGAATCATATTTAAGTATCAGATTTGCCAATAGAAGAGTCTGGACTAACCTTCTGCACACCAGAAATCAGTTACACCCATGCTCACCCTGCCTAGCAGATAAGGAGTCCCAGTCACTGGAGGAGGACGATCCCACTTCCAGTTGCAGTGACTGCATTCCTCCTGCTCCTCCTTCCCCTCAATAAATCCATCTGCACCCAGTTCTGCTCCGTGACACAGCAGGCCACTCTCAGTGTCTTTCCAGAGGAGCTCATCCACTGAGGGTGCTAGCATACAATTTTGTGGTAGCTCTATTTTAAATCTCATTTGCTGGATTAAAATAGTATGAAGTTAAAAGTAGTAATTATCAAACATCTGCACTTTCTCTAAAGCTGCAACGCTGTTTAACCAATGCACGAGCTATAAACTCACTGAATGGAGCCATTCCAGCTATTCTAGCTGTAAAACAGTTCGGGTGAATTCCCAGAGCAGTGACAGATCCCATTCCTCAAGGTCACACACACTGAAGTTTGGCAGCACAAGGTTTTGAGCGATGCCCAGTTAGGGTGCAGCAGCAGGAAGCCCCATCCCTGACAGCACTCGAGGCCAGGCTGGCCAGGGCTCGGAGCAGGCGCAGGGTTTGGGCAGGAAGGTGTCCCTGCCCACGGCAGGGGAGTGGAACCACAGGAGCTTTAAGGTCACTTTCAACCCAAACCAGTCTGTGATTCATCATTATGCTGAGTGACTGTCTCATAGGGCACTGTCCTGACAAAGTGATACTCAGTCCTCTTTTATTCACCTTGTTCCCTTTAGTGTCCAGCAAAGTGAGAGACGCCAGTAAAACAGAACCCAGCGAGTCCTTGAACAGAAACACCCCGGCCACGTGGGCCCTCGCTCCAGACCAGCCCCACTGGCCACCTATGATGAGCAGCCTGGTTTAGCCACTCAATACTTTTGTGATCTTCACTAATTCTCTGCATGAGAAAGGTCATTTAGAAATCACATAGTAACAGCAGATGTAAATTCAAAGCAGGACTGAAGTCCCCTAAAGTGTATTTCCAGCTCATAAACATTTCTACTGATGTGGATTCCTTTGCAAGATCACTTTCTGAATCTTACACCTGCAGAAAGAAGATATTCAAGCTGCTGAAGAAACACAAATTACTTTTCTATTACATCTCCCAGTTAAGTTTATCAGACCAACAGAAGCCCTAGGAAGAAGCTGCACATTAATGTCTGTCCTTACACATGTCAGCACAGAAATGTTGATGTTTCAAAGCCTGAAAATTCATTGTGAGGAAGGTATTTACATTTGTATTTTAAAGCATCGATTTGAGCACAGGATTTCTAATCTCTGCCCACTGCGCTCCCCCCGGCCACCTTGTGTAAACTTTTAATCTCCGATGCAGAGGCCTATTATTAGAGCTGGCTGAAAAAAACCCTAAAGACTGAAGGCACATTGTTTGTTATGGAAAAGGTTAGGGCAAAGCCTTTCTAAAAACAAAACCTACTAAACCTTTGTCTGTTTCTGCTGAGAAAAGTCAAAACAACACTTCCGTGATGTTTTAGAAACTGTTACTTTGTAAATGAAAACAGTGACTCAACATCCAAGTATGTCCTTTTAAACAAAAGGTTTCGATTCAGAAGGGTGAAATAAGTACAACAAAACACTTAATGTGGCCTTGGTGCCCCAAAACAAAGCAAAGACTGCACCTAGCGTAAAATGAGCTGGGCTTTCACCTTCATCAACACAATCCTGCCTACAAACCAATCCAGGAACTGAAAAAAAACCCAACCCCAGAGCCTTTAGCTGGTTTGAGAGCCTGGTGTAGCCAGCAGCACTGAGAAGGGCAGCCTCGCCCACCTCCCCAGTCCCAGTGCAGGAAAAACACAGGAAACCAGTAACTCAAGCACAACTAACCGAAACACCCAGAAAACACCTTCTGCACAACCCCCATCCCAAAAAAACAACAGACAAAGACAAACAAAGGGGGAAGGGCAGCACAGAGCTTCCAGACTAGCTCAATACAGATAGCCAGACACGCCTGGAGTCACAGCTCCGAAAGCCGGGATGAGCACACGGTCATGGGGCTCGCAGCCCAGCGGGGCGAGGGAGCGATCGATGGCCCCGGCCAGAGACACCTCCTGGGCAGGGCTGGCGGGCCAAGGGCACACGGGCAGCGACGCGTGCCTCGATCGCAGCCAAGTCTTCACTAAGCATACCCGGAACACACGCTTTCCTGCAAACTTTCGGCCTGCAAGATTTTAGCCGTTTTGAACCGGTCTAAGGAATGAATCAAAGCCGGGTGACCCACGCTGCCCAGGGAGCAGACACAGGGCTCGCACATAAGCCGGGGGCTGATAAGCTCTCCCTACTTTTTGTCTAGGAAAAGTAGCACGAAACTTTCTGTCAGCGCAGGAGAGGCTCTCGCCTTGCAGCACGGGAGCGGGAGAGGTGGGTGTCAGGAAACGTGGCGGAGCCGGGCGGAGGCGCGGGGTGTCCCGGCTGTTCCGTACGGGAGCGGCAGCGCGGCCGCCCCGGGAAGGAGGGCTCGCTCCGGCTTCGGCCGCCCCGCCGGACAAACCGGGGCTCCGCAAGGCACCGAGCGCTCCCGGGGGCTGCCGGCGGTGCCCGGCCCTGCCGCGGCCGGGGAGCGGCGCCGGGGCGGCCCG
>VZTJ01002116.1:995488-1020329 GCA_013397795.1 Orthonyx spaldingii | reverse complement strand
CCGCCCGCCGGCCCCGCCCGCCCGCAGGTGAGACACGCGGCGGCAACGGGAGCCCCTCGGCCCCGGCAGCGCACCCTGAAACCCCCAGCGCCCGGAGCGGACCTCGGGAGGGAACCCTCCCTCACAGCCCCCCACCGGACGCCACTTTTGAGGCAGTATCAACAAATCCGAGGTTAAAATCTGGCATTGTCCTCCTGAGGAAGTGCAGGACACCGAGCGTCTTTGGAGAGAGGTGATGGATGCAGGGATTTGAAGGAGACAGAGTGAAAGTGATAGCTGGATTCCCCTTGGATTTGTGAACTGGTGTTTTGTTTTGAAAAACTCAGATATTTTCACCTTCCTGAGAGCTGCTGCTTTTAGGTAAAGCCTTGTTTTCATCCGAATATTTCTAATAACAAGACTACAGGTGAGATGAAACCCCAGGGGTACAAGTGGGGCCAACAGAGCCCCTCTAAGAAGAGAGGGAGGTTTTGGGAACCCGACCTTGACCTGCAGAGGCAGGTCTGCAGGTGGAGAAACTTGTCTTTATGCAGTAATTTGCTTCAAAGTTTTCCTTGAAAAGTCTCAGTGAGCCTGTTGTGAGCCAGCGATTGTTTTTCCCCTGCAACAAATTACTCTGGGACTTTCCGTGGTGTTTTGAGATGGTTTTTAATACAAATCTCTCCACAGAACCTACACTTGTACTGGATTGTAAAGACAACTGAATAAATTTAATACATTTCATGACTCATTTGCCAGCACTTCTGAGATACCTGAATCTACACACTCCATCCTTTGCTATAAAGCAAAAAATAGAGAGATTGAGTAACCTACAAGGAAGATTCATTCAAGGTACCACACTAATTCAAGGTGTGTAACTGAGCTGAGGGGCTGGCCCGAGGTCAGTGCCACAGCACGGGTGACCACATCGTGGTCAGGACTGTGACTTTGCTCCACATTCAATGGATGACTTTCCTCCTGGTTCAATGGGATTTGCAGGCTGTGTTTCCCATCTTTGCCATATTCCTACAAGCCTTTCCTGCAGGAACGCAGTGTCCTGCAGCGAATTAGATTGCATTTTTCCTTCCTGCAGGTTTAATCCAAGAAAGGGATCCAAGACAAGGAAGTAAACAGAGTACTGTTGTTTTATAATCCAGAAAGAAAATAGGGATCAAGAGCCCAGCCTTGTCAGCAAGTGAAATTAATCTAAAGAACGTGAGATCTGTAATTATGATGCTGACTGAGATACAGGTTATTTAAAAAATACAGGTATTCAGTGCCTTAACAAACAGACTCCCCTATGGAAACATACCGAAAACAGATTTTTTAAATTTGTTGTATTTCTGCTTATACCAAACCGTTAATATTTGGTGTTGATTGCACCAGGGATTCAAACTACTCATTTCTGATCTGTAGCATACTCTCAGTAAAAATTGAGTTTACACTTCAATAGCTTGCTTTCTTTCATTACCCCTTTTAATATCATGTCTTGGCCTCCTGTGGTGGCTTCCACATTCGGCAGTTCTGTGTGCCTCACATCTTTTCGGGACAAAATGTCAGATTGAAAAAAAAAATTCCTTTTTAAACCTACAGGTTCAAAAGTAGAATGCCTGGAGTTGCAGAGAATCACACATTCTGCACTGCACCACTGAAAAGTGAAGGGAGAAGTAGGAGATCAGCTGGCAGCTCTGGTGGTTCATGGAGCGAGTTAAAAGGCTCAGCAAACAAAAAATAAAATTATGTAAAAATAGAGCCAGCTAGCTTGAGATTAGACTTTGTCTCTTAATTAACAGCTCTCTCTGAATCACAGCACTGGGCTCTGTCAACAAGACTAAAATGCAGGGGGGTGTTCAGACAGGCACCCAGCAACAGTAGCTCATACCTCCCATCCAGTCCATGTCATTGGCAGCTTGAAATCTAATGCATTTTCTGAAATGAGTTACAAGTCTGCTGCTTGACCTCAAATCTTCCTGTAACAGTGTTTGTGGTTTTGTAATCCCATTTTCCTGCTGATTTTTAAGATGTTTTTCTTGCCCTTTTTCGCTGGGTGGAAACCCAAGGTAAGCCAGGGGAGAGGACAGGGAGAGGGAGGCGAGGCGGCCGCACCGGTCCTGTGGGGAGGTTGTTTGTACAAAATCAACAAAAGCTTTCGGTCTCGCCCCGGGAGAACAGCCCAAGGTGCAGCAGAGCAGAGCGGGGCTGGCGGCTGCGCACTCCTGCAGCCTGTCCCTGTTCCTCAGGTGTGGGCACAAGGGCAGTCCCTGGCCAGGGCCACCTGGAGACATCGCGTGGGTGTGGCCACCGCAGGGAAGCTGCACTTTCCTGGTAAATCCTGGGCTGGGTCTGTGTTCCAAACTCAGGAAGGGGCCAGTCCCGGTGAACACGGGCTCTAAATGATGTGCTTCAGCTGGAACTGGATTTTCTGTTTCTGTAACAACATCACTGAAGTGAAGTAGTTGCTCCATGATTCCATTTCTGCTCCATTTCAAAATGTTTGTTTGATCTCTGTGGGTTTGTTTTGGTTTTGGGGGTTTTTTAAGTGGTTTGTTATTCGTGAGAAGTAAGCATTGCACATTTCACTTCAGTTTCAAAGACAGGACTGTTGGGGCAGGAGATGGTAGTGAGGGGATTGAGAGGGATGAGAGAAGGAAGGAAATAAAAAGAATGAAGAAAAGATGTAGAGTGCTGTAGTGAAGTTCCTCCCGGAGGGGCAGGAGGAACCAATAGAGAGGAAAAACTCAAAATACTCTAAAGGAATCTCCGGGTTCAAACAGCAGCGGGTCGAGGCTCTGTGCAGGTTGATGTCATGCACAGCCCCGGGGCAGCCGAGCAGCAGTCCCCGGGCACAGCCCTCTCACAGCAGGACAGGGACTCGCAGCCAGTGAGCTTCGCTGGGGGGGTCACCCCAAAATGCAGCCTCCCTCGAGGGCTGGGGGCAGGTGAAGTCAGCAACGTATCAAAGTGACAAAATGAGGGTCTGGAATAAATACCTCGTGCGTGCTATAGCATCAACTCCTGGGGGCTCCCTAGTGTTCATCTCAGCGTTCCATGCAGCTGGGAGGCATCACCATTCCTTTTCAGGGCTCAGGAACATAAGGAACTAAGATTGTCTCGCAATATCCAACTAGGAATGAGCATCTGCACAGCCAGAAATCAAATTCCAGTGTCCTGGGGCGATGCATGCCTCGGGACGCTGGAAATGTTGGTAGGTGGTGCTTTTGGGGGGACTGCAGGTACACAACCTAAGCTGTGACTACAACACCACCTTGGTGAAATAAGCCTAAGTCAGGAGGAGGAGGGATTTACCAGCACACGTGCAGCTGCACTGGGGCTCCCTGGCACCGTTGGCAGCACAGGAATCAGACCCAGTTGATGCTGCAATGCCCCTGGGGTCAGCCCTGGTTCTCTGGGAGCTGCAGCCATGGTGCTCCCGGTGCCAGGGCTGTGCTCACCATCACTGCCACCCTCTTCAAGGAAAGCTGTCTGCTAGAAACATGCCCCTGTTCATAATTGAGAAGCCACTGGATCCTAACTGCAACACTCTCTTCCTGCACTATCCAGTGCTCCTGGGGCCTCCAGAAAGAGAAGCAATCTATAACGCCAGCATGGCCAGGAGCAGAGGGGCTGCCAGCACGGAGCAGCATCCCCCCTGCACACACACTGCAGCACATGTGCTGCCTGAAAAAAACAAGCAGAAACTGTAATGAGCAGAAATTATGCCATCCCAAAAGGCTCAGCATGAACTGGGTTCACTGGTTGCTGTTCCTAGCCCGAGTAGTTTGCATTCACCTCCAGGTTCACAGAGCCTTTGTGTAATAAACTGTCATAGCCCCGGAGAAGGGAACATTCAAAAAAGCGCCCTGAGGCAATGCATAGCAGAAGCCTGAGAATCCTCCTGCATGAGTCACTGACCTCCACACACTGCATCTATTTCAGCCTTTAATTAATAAGGTTTTACGTTTCTATGGCACTTTCCATCTGGAAAGATCCGAAAATGCTGTAAAGGCTAAGCAGTGTACAGCACCATTGAAATGGGGTTCCTGTAGAGGTGGGACTGTGCAAGCTTAGCCAAGGGCAGAGGGGAAAATGGTTCTTAATTTTGAATGCAGCCTCTGTTACGTCACTGAGTATTTCATATCTATGGAGAACAGACAAAAAGATTTTCGTTTCTAAGGCACCGCTTGAGTAAATAACATTGCACATTGCTTCTGCTGTCTGGGGGGATGCAGTGCAAAACAAGTACTGGATGATTTTAATTTGAGGTGTTAAAGGGTCACAATTTAAGCTACAAATTTAAACCATCATTGGATCAAGGGTTTCCTGCCTGCTGATAAGTAAGTGCTTCCCAAATGTTAGACACAAAGCGGAAGCCCATAAAGGAAAAAGATCCCACGCTGACAGCACCTGACCCTGCATCCGGAACACCAAACTCCCTTGCACATTCCCTGAAAGCTCAGCAGGATCGCGTGAGGCTTCAGCAAGGTAAAAACCAGCCCCAAGCAGCAAGTGGGGCAATGGAGAAAAGCAGGGGGAAAGAGCCCTCCTGTCCCAAGGCTGACACAGCCCCCGAGGGGAGCCAGGGCTTTGCTGAACCAGCACAAATCCCTTCATTTCTATTTCAAAAGATTAAACAAGTCCAATCACTCTGCTCAGCAGATGAGCAGGGCCTGGCTTGCATGAGGGCAAGCGAGAGGACTGTCAGCCACAGCTGGCATCCCTCTTGCTACGTACTTGGCCAAAGTGGGCTGGGAACACTTGACCACAAAGGGTTTTCAAAGGAATGTCAAATTTCTCTTTTTCTCAGCGTGATTCTAAACTATTTTTATCTCCCTCTTTCTGGAAGAGAGACACGGGCATTGCCACGACTGGTCGTAAACTTTCATTACTTCCCGAGGAGAAATTGCAGGGAAATTACAGGCTAGAGCACTCTTTTTATGTCTCTCCTGCTCCGGGCATGTCAGCACTGCTGCATTCCAGCCTCCCCCCATCACATTCCGTCCTGCGAGCCCTGTCCCCTCCCCGCCTGCTGATGGACGTTAATGACCTTCCCCGGTAATGAGCACGTGGAGCGCCGCAGTGGGCACGAGGTGAGGGCTCGGTGCTGTGCCGGTGCTGGAGACAAACCCATCGCCGGGGTGCCCCTTGGCCACCCTGCCCCTGTGCCAGGGTGAGGGCAGGGCCTGGCCCGGGCTGTGCGGGCACCTGGAGCCTCTGGCTGCACCATTCCTGGTTCCTTCCCTTGTGTTAACTCGCACATGTGGAGCTCCACACAGAGCTGGTGTGCAGAAACACCCGTGATCCCTCACCTTTCAGCATTTACGAGGAGGTGTCAGCAGCAGATATTAATTATCCCTCTCCCACAAAGACAAACAGCTACGAGCAGTTTCTATGCTGTTGTAGTATCAGGGAGACTGAGGCAGAGCAGATCAGTGCTCCAATCTCTGCAGCTCCTGCCCCAAGCTCATATCCCTGCCATTCCCAGCCCCGAGTCCAAGCACTGTCTGCAGTGCACCAGAGCTCCCTGAGCCTGGAAATCCCACACCCACGTGGCTTTTTAGGCATGGAAACTTCATCCAGAGGGAGAAATTCTGTCGTCAAGGTGAAAAGCATTGCTACTGAAATGTGATCAACGTGAAAGTTATCAACTTAAGTGTACTCAGGAGTTTCTGTTCCAGACAGAATTATCAACGAGAAACCAATCTTATAAGGTAGCTGCTATTGACAGGGAAATGAAAGGAATACAGTTCTTACCAGACAGACCTAAGTTTCTCCAAATTGCTGTCAGCTTGAAATATCTTGCTGGTAATTTGTTTCCAAATTCTTTCTCCCTAAATTTGATTTGTTGCTGTACAGTGGATGATCTATTCTGCACAGCACCTCAAAGAGCATTCCCATTGTCCTCTCCCTGATTGTTTGTGAGCTATCACTTCTGGGAGTTGGCAGCATTTATTATAAAAAGGGACATCATTGCTTGAAAAGCAGACTTCTGTCTGAGGCTGTGGTCTCTGCTGCCCTTACAAACAGCAGCTGAGATTACTGGGAGGAAAGTCATCAAGGAAAAGCCACTTTTCCTCCCCATCTTTGAGCTTGCCCACATGGACAAGCGGCCGCTCTGTGTGTCTGTACCCTGGGGCAGGGGGAGGATGAGGCAGCATTTCCTAACAAGAGGTGAATAAATCCTTTCACCAGGGTCCCTTTTAACCAGGATAAAATCCCACCTCCTGTGGTATTGTAGCAAGGACATGAACATCACACCCAGCAACGCTTTTTCTGCTGATCTCTGCTCTTTTTTATGTGCGGGAGGAAGAGAGAACTCTGACTTAGGAAGCATCCTGCTGGGTTCAGTGGTGTCTCCTACACAGCATGTCTGGGGCTTTCCCAGGCCTCTGAGCCATTGCCCTCAGCTCCCCAGAGGATTTATTTCTGCACACTTGACACAGAGGTAGAAATATGAAACTCCACCTCACCTCTTCCTCAGGATCTGTCCAGCCTGTGTGTGGGTGACAATGAGGACAGCAGTAGCCTTGCCCTGGCTTTCTCTTTCAAGAATATTCATGTGTCTTCTCCTGTCCTTTCTCTGCTTAACCCACTGTGTCCAATGGTTTAAGCAAAATTCAAGCAAATTCTAGTTTGGGGATGAGGAGCTGCCTCAGCTTATTTACATGGCTCCAAGGCGTGGGCAGAACAGAGGGACTCAGCTTCCCAGAAAAAAAGGCTCTCACTCATCTTGTGTGTATGGCCATATTAGATAAGAAGAAGGAAGATATTTCTGGATATTTCTGGGAATGTATGAGCAATTCTAGCATATTTCTGCTCTCCAGCTGGTTGGTAGCATCCATAGGTGGCTTTGCTGTGGGTAGGGCACTGCGGGCACCGTGCCAGGCACTTCAGGTCACCCCAAGAGCTCGTGCTGCACCTCGGCCAGGCCTTTGTGCCATCCAGAGCATGGAGAGAACTGGAGAGCTGGGAGCTGGTGGCAGGATTTCACTCCACCCACGTAGGCACTAGAAAATTAATAATTGTTGCAAATGCTCGAGAGCAGCACAAAACACAGTGCTAATTCAGCTGGCTGTAATTTTGCCACACAGTTTACTCTGACATCGCATCAGGGAAAGCTCCACTTAAGCAATTGTAACATCACTGAAAGGATGGAATTAAGAAAAAAGGAGAAGGAACATAAACCTCCCACTATTGTTATTTTCAGAAAGCAACAACAGGAAGAGCCAGTTAAAAGGCCTTGAGGCTTTGAGCTGTTATTCCTCCCTGGAAACCAGCCACGTAATACACAGAAAAGCCCTGAGCTGTGTGTGGGGGCTGCTCCGTGCCCACCACGGGGGATGTGGGCCCATTCCTGGGGGATGTGGGCCCATTCCTGGGGGATGTGGGCCTGTTCCCATGGGCAGGTCCCCGCAGAGGGGTCCCTCCCCACCCCAGCTTTGGCCACCCTTGGCGTTTGCCCTGCTCTGGGATGCCCTGGGCAGACAATCCTGCAGCTGCTCCGGAACAGCGTCTCCCAAGTGCCACTGGCAGGGCTGGAGCACCTCTGGCTCCCCACGCACAGGTACTGCAGCAGGGCTGCTCAGAAACCAGCAATTTTTCCTCTCTGCAGGAGCAGGCTGAGCCGTTCCGAGGTGACCGAATGCAGGTGTCAGCCAGGCAGGAGCAGCACAAATCAATCTCTCACTGCTTAAAAATATATCTGTATACCACATCTGAACCCTTTCCTCCAGAGTCTTGTGGCAGAAATGGAGTTTTAAAATGCTCAATTATTTATAGCTGAAATGCTGGGAAAAAAAATAACCTCATTTGTCGTGCTGGAGCAGAATGTGCTGGTTCCCATCACCCACCGCTTGCACAATGCCCGAGAGTCATGAGGTCTGGACAGAGGAACAAGGAGGAAGAAGTAGTGCCTGAAAGCAGGGTGCCAGCACCCCAGAGCAGAGCCAGTTCACCCAGGGCCATGGTCAAACCCAAATCATGACAACTCCGAGGTGTCCCAGCTGTTGCTCTCTTGCCCGGGTGTTAATTAGCGCCAATTAGGTGGGGTGGGTGGGTCCTTAAGTACAGGCTTCTCCTGGTAGGTGGTGGGGAAAGGGCAGGTTTTGTAGATTCACAGATGTTGTGTCAAAGGGATGCTTTGGAGAATTAACAGCTTTTAGGATGGAACCTGTGCGAGTTCCTCCAGAAGAAGACTGTCTGCCTAAACTTGTTTTTGTTTTTCTCTCCCCGTGTTTTGGAAGAGCTGCTGCTTGCCAAGGGCCCGGCGTGGGGAGCAGGCACTGCGGGTCTCTGCCTGGTGAGGGAAGACACCAAAACCTGCACTCACACCTGACAGGAGCAGCAGCAAGGGGAGAGGAAAGGGAAAGCAAAAATGAGAGACCAGAGGATGTAAAGACATGAAGTGTAACGTGGCTGCTGGACGGGGTCTGGAAGAATTTTGCGTGGCTTTAGAGCAGAATTGAATTATTGCAGTTGTGTAGAGCCTTTCTGCCTTACTGAGTTCCCCACTGGTGCCCAGTGCTCATGGACAGACAGGAGCATGGCACAATGATGTGGAGGGATGGTTTGGAGCCCAATCAAATACCCTCATTTGTGTGACTTTGTCCAGAAGGAGAGAACCACCACCCCTCCTCGGGAACACACTTCACTCTCCCTGCCCTGGGGAACATGGGCATCAGCAGAGGGCTGAAATCCGGTGCCTTGCCCTCAGCTTCTTTGTGGTGCACTGCACTGAGCAGTGGTTAAAACCTCCAGGATGGTGAGGAAAGTGCCTGTAACCATGGCAATCCTCTGCAGCCACATCCTTCTCCCCTGCAGCCCTGGCTGGAGGAGCTGGGAGCCACCCCTTGCCCTGTAGTGTGCAGGAACTGGTCCTGACACCTGTGTGTTCCAGGGATAACGGATACTCCCAGTCTGAAGGAAACAACCCCTGATAACTTGGAGCTGGTCGCTACCACCTGCATCACCAGCCAGGTGCCAACGTCTCCCGGGGGTTAAGGACAACTGTGCCACAAGAGGACCTGCAAGAGAGGCCCTTTTGGTCCAGCTCTGGGACAGCCCTTGGCCTGTCCCTGGAAGCATCACCCAGCTCCACATCCTCTGTCCTTCTTTCAGGCACTCAGGAGGCTTTGGGCCACATCATCCAGTGAAACCAGTAAAAGCTACAGCATTTGGCTGCTGAGGAACTGGTGGCTTGGCCTTCAGTTAGGATAAAGCTCTTTAATTCCTTCCCACCTCAGCACTACCTTCCTGCGCAGCCCTGTTAGCGAGGGCAGCACACAGAATGTTGGGGATTAATGAGACAGGTGATTAAATATAGTTCTGATTACATCCAATCCCGGGAGGATGGATGTGGAACTGCCCTGCTGTGAATTAAGTAATAAAGTGGGAAAAAGTAGAAAACATAGCAGGGAAGTGGTTCTATTTCATTAACACCTTCATGCCTGGCGGTCCTGGCACCCCTGCCCAGTGCAGGTGTGACTGCAATGTGATTTTGGGACCCTGGGCAGATCCGGCTCTCAGCCAGAGCCAGGGACAGGTGCTTGTGCAACGACCAGCAACAGGATCAGGAGGGAGGAGCAGGAAAACCATGGCTGTGCACTGAGCTACTGCCACTTCCTTGTGCTGATATTCTGATTAAAAATCTCATCTGTGCCACAATTTCACCCCCAGCACCTCCTCTGACCACTGCAGCCGGTCCCTGGGGAATGGTGCAACAGGGACGTTGTGGGGCAGAGCAGCAGCACGTATTTGTTAGGACAGGCAGATCCCCACAGTATCTCCATACATGTGCAAGAGCTATCCAAAATCCTGTGGAAGTCTGGAAGCAGGGAAGAGCAATAGTAAACCCCTTCCAGTGAGAGCACTTGAAATCCGTGGCTCTCAAAGGGCAGTGGCAGCCAGCACCGTTGTGCCCTCCTTCCAGATGGGAAAACCGAGGAAATTATTTGCCTTGTGTAACCCAGAAGTGCTGGGAATGCAACAAGGTTCCAGACTGGGGAAATTTCAGCCCCTGGACCATCAATGAGTCCTCAGATGTCAGCACCAAAGGCTATAAACCCTGAGCCCTGCTGCCCGGCTGGCTGGTGCAGCTGGGGATGTCTCACTGCTGGCAGGTCTGACGAGCAGGCGAGACTGCCCAGCCCCACGCCCTCTGCTTCGCTTCGCTTCCAGCGACAAAAGCCTCCCGTGAGCGCCACTAAGATCGCTGAGAGCAGATAACTCCAAGCCATCCACCTGCCTGCGGGCAGGCACAGAGCACAGGCGGAGCCCCCACGGAAACTGCCTTGGTGCTCTCCAAAACCTCCTGGCTGGATCAAACTGCCGCGCCTGCCGACCACAAAAAGGCTGAGTCTTGACTGCACAGCCTCTGGAGTTCAAATTCCCATTTTTTGCCTGGCGCCGGGGAACTTTATCCACACCCTCCTCCTCCTGCCAGCTCTAACACCGGTGAAGGGGAGCACCCAGCCCACTCAGGAGCAGAGCAGCCTGCTTGTAAACTTAATATTACTTGAGGTTTGCTCAGGGTTCATGCCCCAGGTTGCAGTTAGATGGAGTGAGGCAGTCCCAAGTGCTTCTGATGGATATAAAAAGGATATGCAATCAGACGTGCACTTAAGCAAGTATATTACCAAGTTAAATGACTAGAGTTTTACTAAGCTAATTAAAAATGGAACAAAGCGATGATCAGATTAAGGTCATAATTAATAACTCTATAGGTTCAAATTATCCAGTCACCCAATAAATTCTCCATGTAATCAGAGGGAGCCGCAGCTGATAACTTGAGGGAATTCGTGGCCTGCTCACAGGTCTGGAGCAGGCAAGAGCTGCCTGTGGAGCAGTGACCTCAGCTCACCGAGGGGACGTGCTAACCCTGCTGCCCAGGACACCTCTCCCCGAGGCTGCAGTGTCTATTCCAGGGTGCCTCCTCGAGGGAAGCACCAGTGGACTCAGGATGGGTGAGAGCCCCTCAGTCCCCACCTCCCGAGTAATCAGGGAAGAGCCACCACCCACCAGCAGAGTGGTGTCTTGCCATGGTTCAGCTCCAGTTTTTAGCAGGGATGAAGCTTTTTAAGGAGCCCAGGATCTGGTTTGTGCTGTGTTTACACTCGGTGGTTTAAGACCCTCTCTTTGGGAGCTCTCCAAGTGCTTGGGCACTGACATCCTCCCATCAGCTGGTGCCAAGCCCTTGGGTACCCGGCTGGTGGGGACAGAGGGGGCTGCCCAGCACCTCCCTTAACCCTCCTTAGCTCCTCATTAGCTCCTGGAAATGCCCAGCGCGCTGCTCCCTGTGCTGAGATTTGGACTCTTTCCATCCTCAATGCCCAGGATTTGGCCAAGTTAATGTTTTAAGAGGGTTGTTTGTCTTCTTGTTGCTCAGAGCCTGGAACAGCTGTAAGAGCAGGAGACTTTGCCAATTACATGATCCTATTGTTAATTATCTTAATTATGAGTGTGCTGCTAGGTGACATCTCCACTGGAGGCTTGTGCTGCAGCATTCAGGTCCCAAATCCCTGGGGTCTGCACATGGAGACTCATCCAGACCCTTTGTGGGCTCACAAGCGGTGGGGAACAAGCTCTGAGAGGTGCAGGGAGGGCTCCATCACGTGCAAGCCTTCCCAAAGCAGGAGGGCAAGAGGTGGGAGATGGGGATTCTGAGGGTGCTGGGGACACCACTGTGCCAGGACTCCCTGGAGCTGAGCCCGGGGATGCACCCAGCACCCCGGGGGATTTCTGGTGGATTCAGGGGGAAATTGGAAAGATCCCCTCTGGTTCCCCTCCACCCACAGCCCTGGGGCAGCTCTGGCTGGTTCCCTCCCCTCCCAGGCTGTTTCATAGCCTGAAGCTGCTGTTTACAAAAAGCAAATGTTTTACCGTTGGCTAATCCGCCTTGTTTGCGAAAGCCCTGAAGGCTCATTTTAATTGCAAGTAAATGATTCTTAACGATATAAATCAGAGCCAGGGAGTGTTTGTGATATCTTGCACTGTAACCAGGAGTCAAGAAATGAATTAGTCTCAAATTGAAAAGGGGAAGGTTTCCATCTGAAATTGGGCAAATATGAGGCTTCATCAAGGAAAGATAATCACTTGGTGGGATAATAATGAGGCTTCAGTTTATCAGTTTTGCATGGAGAATCCTTAATACGCCCGTAGCGTGTTTTGCTGCCGTGAGCGGTGTGAGAGACAACTCAATAAGAAAGGTAATGGAGAGAGAAGAGCTGCGGCAGCCCCCAGCCATTCCCCGGCCCAGAGGATCAGATCCACCTGGCTTCGGAGAAAAAAGTCAGCAAAATGAAACAAATCATGCAGATGGCAAAGTGTCTGGTTGGGGAGCAAGGCTGTGCCTTGGCAGGTCCCCCTCTCGCTCTGCCAGCACGTCCCGTGTCTTATCCCCAAACAGGGCACTCACCAGGACCCTGCCAAGCTCCCAGCCTGCCCGGCTGCGATCAGCAGGAATTCTTCTGTTGGTCTCAGTGCCAACTGGATTAGCCCCAGACCACGGATGAATGAAAGAATGGGCACAGGAAACAGCTGGGGTGTGGCATGTTTGGGGTGCTGTTCCCGGTCCCGTTCCTCTCCGGAAGGTTCCCCAAGTGCAAGGGATGGGTTCAGACACTCAGCATCCCCTTCCCTCCCTTTGCCAGGGCCAGCACAGGGCTGTTTGGGAGGCAGCTGGCACAGCTGGGATGCTCCCGAGGGGAATGGGGGTCCCCCAAAGGGGACAGTGGTCCCCAAAGCCATCCTGGCCCAGAGGCTGAGCAGAAAGCAGGGACCAGCAGGATTTAGAGCGACCTGCTGTGCCTGTACAGCCCCTGCTCCCATCAAGGCCCCATCATCAGCCTGGGAACTCAGTCCTAATTACCACATAGTCCTGCTGCTTTCCCATGAAATGAGGCAAAAGCTGTGGATTGGGTTGGGGACTTGGTTTTCCCAGGAGAAAAATGAAACAGAAGAAGAGGAATCTGGAACATTTGATTTGGTTTAGCATTGAGGGAAACTTCCCAAACTCAGGCTGAAATAGCTCAGTGTTTTGCTCCCCAGGTTGCTCCCGTTGTTTGCATTATTCCCCCTTCTCGAAGCCCAAAGCCTTGCTCCCCTCTGGGCACGGCTGTGAGTGTCCCTTGGAGCAGCAGGGGCTGCCTGTGCACCGAGCCAGCCCCACCAGCTCCTCCTGCCCCTCTGGGGACACGGCCACCCTACGGCTGCAGACATCTCCTGGCGCTGCAGGCAGAGGGAGGAGAACCAGGGGGAGAATCAATTTCCCCATAAATCCCCGAATTTCCCCATAAATCCCTGAGCGCTGAGGTGCTGCTGGGACCCTCAGCCCTGGGCACCCTGGCACAGCAGTGTCCCCAACACCCCCACTTCTCCCCCCTGCTTTGTGGGGCCCTTTGGGCCTGCACTGCTCAAGGCTCATCTCCCATTGCCTAGGAGCCCTGGAACGGTCTGGATGAGTCTCCATGCACAACCACAGGGATTTGGGACCTGGGACAGCTGGCAGCAGGTCTGGAGGAGCAAGAAGGAGAGGGCAATGCTGGCACTGTCAGTGCCAGCCTCAGGGACAGGCAGGGACCCTGTGTGCCCACTGCAGGGTGTTCGGGGTGAGGGACCCGTGGGGACACCAGGCACCGCTGGGGCACAAGCAGGGCTCTGCTGAAGCTCTCAGCAGCACAGTGGCTGTGCTGGACATGGAGAGAGGGCTGAGGGCTGGGCTGAGTGTCTGTCCCAGCAGAAGAGGGGCCCAGACTGAGCAGGGTGTGTGTGCAGTCCCAGCAGACTGAGCAGGGTGGCTGTGCCCGTCTCCTCTGTCTGAAGGCTCAGGATGAGCTGCCTGACCAGGGGTTGCTGCCGGGACTGGGGCTCGGTTGGGAGCACGTGCAGCCCCTGCACAGTGAGCTCCCCATGTCCCAGAGGGTGTCAGGGGACCTGAGGGTCACTGCCCAGGCACCTGAGGCCAGGTGAGCTTGTCCTGTGTGGGTCAGCTCCAGTGTCACCAGCTGACCCTGGGCCCCATCCCACCCCAGCCACACACGAGGCCGTGAGCGGGTGGTGGGACTGGCCGGACACCGGGGCTGAGCAGTGGGAGAGCTGTCACAGCAGAGCTGCTGGACCCCCTGCCCAAAGGGCTCCTGAGTCCTGTCCCAGATGGCACCCGGTGAGTTGTGTGCAATTAGCAGAGGGCTGTAATTGCTGTCTGTGACCTCTCGGGCTGTCGGGAGGGTAAAGCCGGGCTGGCGGCTCGCAGAGCCCGGCGCTGGGCCAGGCTCTGGGTTTGCAGCCACCAGGGCTGTGCCAGCACCGAGCTGTGCCCTTTGGTGGGGATGTGTTTGTGCTGCCCTGCCTGCTCAGAGCCCAGCACAAACACATCCCCATGGAGCACCACTGCCAGGCCGGGATGGGGGTCCTGACCCCTGGGAGGGGACAGAGGCCCGGGAGTGGGTGCAGCTGCTGCTGAGCAAGGCTGTGGGTTCATTACCAACCTTTTCAAAACCAGGGCTTAAAAATATCCCCCGCTCGCAGGGGCTGGCTCAGCTGCGCGGCTGGTCCTCGTCTCGCTCTCGGGATATAAATAGGCAGCACTGAATAGCAACGCTGGCCCAGCGCTTTTTGTGCTGCTGCACAGGCGGGGACGGGGGCACGAGCCCCAGGTGTGGCTGGGGACATTGGCTGAGCAGCCTGGCCATGTCCCGCCGAGTTGGGTGTGGCTTCAGGTGTCACGACAGGAGCTGCTGCCAGCTCAAAGCAAAATGCAGCCAGGAGAGCAGCCAGGAAAAGAGAGGTGCAGTTTTGGGATGAGGATGAAGGAGGAGAACCGTCCCTGCGGGCTGGGGCCTGCAAACCCCTCCTGGACCCCTGAGACATGCCCTGGGGACAGTGCGGGCAATGGGAGCTGCTTCTGAACAAGCTTGGCTTTTCTTTCACAGGGTTTCACAGTCTTTTAGGGGAAATGGGTGATTTTGTGATGCATTTTGTGGCAAAAATATAAATTTGCCATTTGTAAAAGAGGAGTCTCCTGCATTATGGTCCTTTGGTAGCACTGGATGAAGATGTTCCCACACCATGTGTCCTCCAGCAAACCCCAATATCAGAGCAGGAGGAGTACCCAGGAGAGAAGGAAATAAATGCTAAAATAAAAAAAAAAATTTTTCCTTTTTTGGCTTCTAATAAGAGCCTGGGATTAAATAATGAAGGAGAGTCAGATGCTCAGGTATGCCCTTATTAAATGAAAGGTGTAAATGTCTTTGCTTAATTCACAGTGCAGCTCTTGGACTAAACACAGGGCAAAAGATCTTAACACCTCTTCTAAACAAGTGGATGCTCTCGTTATTCTCCAGTGCAGCTGCAGCTTCTCTGTTCAGGAAGCTCCTCAACTGCTTCATCACGGTCTCCCCCAGACTAATCCCTCTGTCCTGCCAGGAATTCATCATTGCTCTCCACATTTCTACAAGATGATCCATTACACAAAGGGAAGTGGAGGCGAAGCCCACGTGAAGCCCATTCTGTCGTGCCCTTGGAAGCAAATTAGTCACAGTGCCACCACGAGAGGCCATGAAATAACCCTGGGTGCTCAGTGGGCTGAGCGAAGCAGGAGGAAAAATTCATGCCCAAAGGCAAGGTGAAGAGTTTCTTGGTTGTAAATTATATTTTTAAATTGGCAAAGAAGTCTCTTCTGGGAAAGGGTTGGGAAAACCTGCCGCAGAGTGAGAAACCCCTCATAGCTCCATCACTGTTATCCAGGCCGGGGCTTGGCTGCAGAGAGCCACCAGTGCTGGCACAGGAGCTGTACTGGGGGGTGGTGCTGCAGCTGGGGGTCCCTCTCAGCTGGTGTCCCTGCAGTCAGTGTCCCTGCTGCGTCTGGCTGTGTCCCCACATGGAGGCTGGGGACAGCTCCAGGGGCCAGAGCCGATCGCTGCAGCCCTCAGGATCCCCACAGCTGCACGGGGGCCTGGGTGTTTGACCTCGCTCTGTCTCCCATTCCTTTCCACCAGGAGCAGAAATCTGCTCCGTGTCCTCCTTGATTTAATCCAGAGGAGAGGGACATTTAATTGCCTGTGTTTCCTGCACTGAAATGGTCTGTCCTTCCAGCAGCTCTGCTAGAGAAAAGGGGGTGCTCTGAGCCAGCTGCCTGCTTCAGTGGCCAAGGAGTTGTCATGAACCCTTGCAACCACCCCAGTCATGTTGGCCACATCACTTACACCCTTTAAAAACTCATTTTCTGTGGAAAATGGTCATCTCTAACCATGACAGTAAGGGAAAGCTCAGTTTTGGGCACCCCTGCTAGAAGGGCAGAATCAGTGCCCAGACTGGGAAAGGCCACAAGCCCCTCCAAGGGCAGAGATGGTCTCTGCCTCTGTCCCCAAACAAAAAAAAGCTGTGGCTCAGTGTGACTTCATGAGTCATCCCCACCACGAGTCACTGCTGCTCCCTGGGCTATCATTTTGTTGGGAATTGGCTCTTGCTGGTTGCTCTGCAGCAGCCAGGCACGGTGGGAGCCGGGGCAGGGAGGGAGGGGACACTGCAGCCACCCCTCTGGAGAAGACACCTCTCTTCCCAGCTGAGGCACCGGGCCAAACTCAGCCCTGCCAGAGCGACTCTCCTTTGACTCTCCAGCTGCTCTCGGGGAACTTGAAATGGTGGTGACACTCCCCTGGTAAGCAGATTATTTCTGTGCAGCTCTTTGCCTGCACACAGTCGGTCACTAATCGCATCTTTTTCGCCAGTTAACTTGGGGTTTATCGGTCTGAGCCCTCGCCTTTATCAGATCTCAGCCTTGCTGGGCCGATGAGCATCTCTTGTGCTTCCAAGGCTCCCTGGAAGATCTCTGCCACTTATTTGAAATGTGCTGAAATGCTGCCAGGCTTGGTGAAGCCGCCTCTCCTGGAAATGCCCGCAGCTCAGCTCAGCGCACAAACTGGAGAGAGCAGCACCGAGAAGCCTCGAGCCACAGCCCCAGGGGGATCCATCCCAGCAGAACCTGCTCCTGGGGGATGCAGGGTCCTCACAGTATTCAGGGACTGATCAAGCTGCTGCAGGGGGCAGTGAGAAGGAGAAAGCTGCTCCTGCAGCCCAGGCTGCTCTGTGCATGGTGCCCATGTGCACACACACTCTGTGGCAGACCCAGAGCTATCGTCCTTCGTGCTGTGCCCCGAGTGATGCTCTGGGAGCCTCAGTGAAAAGGTGATGCCCTAGGTGATGCTCCCTGGCCCTGGGTCCTCAGCAGGGTGAGGTGAGGCCCTGTTCCATGGGTGAACAGAGCAGGAGTCATCGAGGAGGAGGAGCTGCACCTCAGCCCTGATTGCGAACCTCCTCCAGCCCAGGGTCACAGTGAAGCCACCAACCCCACACCATGCCCAGGCTGCAAACCTCCTCCAGCCTGGGGTCACAGCAAAGCCACCAGCCCCTCATCACCCCTGGGAGAGCCTTGTCCACTGCAGCCCTGGCAGTGCCAGTTGTGAGCTGCAATTTGTTTTGCTGGCCCAACAAGATACCACTGTCTCCCAGCACTGCACCTTCCCTCCGTGGGGTAAAAATGGCCCTGGAGCCCAGCAAGCAGGTCCAGCCAGAGCTGGAGCTCTGCTTTGCACACCTGGAGCCTCTGGAGGTGCCTCATCCTCAGGTGGCTCCAATGGGCCGTACGGAACGAGTGGCTGTGCTCACCCTGCCTCAACAGCTCACGTGTGAAACAGAGATGAAAAGACCTTGGAACATGGCCAGGGAGCTGGGAAAATGGATGGGCTGTTTGAGAAGCACCTCAGAGAGCAATGCTGAGAGCCACGGAGCAGCCTGGGTGGAAATGAACACCCCGGGCTCCTCAGAGCAGTGCAGAGCTGGGTAGGGAGTGACGCTCGCTGCCCTGCATCCTTCACTTCAGGCCAGTCCCGGTGGCATCCAGGCAGAGCAGCGTGCAGGAAAGGCTGGATCCCACCTCATCTGGGTGTTTTTCAGCCTGGCTGTGTTTGTCTCTGTGGCTGAAGAAATCCTTTCAGGTAGGAGAGCACGTGGCTCTGATGGTCTCTCTGGGGGCATCCTCACAGCCAGGCCCAGGGCTGGACACACACTGGGTGTTCCCTCGGCTGCTGGTGCCCCCCACACTGTGGGATGCAAGGGTTAACCAAACCCTGCTCAGTTTATTATCTTAACTCAAAATAAGCTTTTTCACAGAAAACAGCTGGGTGTGTGGAGCGAAACTCATCACTCCAGGGATGCTCAGTGCTGCTGAAGCCAGTTTCAGGAGTAAATACGTATTTTTAATGTATTTCTTTTTATGAAGCAGAAAAGTGACATGGCTGGATGGTGGAGAACTTACCTGAGCTAATGGCCCAGCTGGAGCTCTTCCAACCAGCCTGTTTAAGAAAATGGATAGTTTGGGGCTTAACTCAGGCTTTAAATGCTTTTAAATAGATCTGTGCTATTTTCCAGCTCTCCCTGTCCCTGGCACAGTGAAGGAGATGGGCTCTGCTGGGCTGGCTCATGCTTGGGTGGGAGAAGTCCAGAAGATGCTGAAGTGGACATGGCAGAGGGCTCGCTCCTCTGAGCTGTATGTGATGCTCAGTGCTGGAAAAGCCACTGGCTGTTCCAGCCGAGGGAGGAAGCAGCCCTGCCAGTGACCCAGAGTGGTAATGAGCCTTTTCATTTGGGTACTGCACAGCCAGGGCAGCCCATGAATTGTGTGATATTCTGCCAGGTCTGACACACATTGGGAGGTTATTCAAAAGCCAGCAGCTCCTGCTGGAGCTGGAGAAGTTCCTTCTCTCTCAGCTGGAGAAAAGCCTCTCACCAGCCTGATGCCTGACCCCGGTCTCCAGGCTGCCATTCCCCCTCCTCTGATCTTGCCCAGACCCCTTGGCTCCCGCAATGTCTCCTTGTTCCCTGAGCAGCTCAGGGCAGCTCCTTTCTTGATCACTTGAGTGGAGCCGACAGCTCTGGGCCAGCAGAGCTCTGCCCCAACGCTGGCCTTGGAGGGACTGAGGCACAAAGCACTGGCCAGCAACATGCCTGAGCTTCTCAGGAGGCTGTTGGGCATTTGCTTGGAGAAATCATCTCTCCAAACATCATGGAAAGGGTGAATTTTGGAGCTATACTGACATGTGTTTACATGGGGCCAAAGTCTGGATGGGCTCTGAACTTAGACCCAAATGAACGAGAGCAAGGTTGAGTTTGATGGGGAGAGCCTCCCTCAGCGGTGCCCAGGGGATTCCTGGATGGAGCTGGTGGTGGGATCAGCCCATCCCGCCCATGAAGGAGAGCCCTGTGCAGGCACCAGTGTCAGCAGGGCTCGGTTTGTCCTGTGAGGTGGCTCTGGGTGACACGACGATGAACTTTGAGCCTCAGTGCTGATCTGATCACAGAGACAGGAGATGGAGGTGCTGCCTTAGAGAAAGCAGCTCTTCAGCTGAATTCCCCTGCAGGGCAGTGTCCAAACGGCTTCACAACCTTTTCAGCCCCATGACAGGCTTGAAAATAAAATTCCAGTAGTGGATTTAAGGGAGTGTGCCTTTGCCAGGCGGGATGGTGAAGCAGTGTGTGCTGTGATCAGCTCCCTGAATCACGCTCTGATGTGGCTTCCAATTAGCTCTGGCACAGGATCGGCTTCTCCTGCTGTGCTGGGAATGAAAGAGCCAGGATGAAAGGCACTGGCCACGTTCCAGGTGGGCTGGGGGCACAGGGGGAGCTCCCCAGGACCCTCGGGGAGGCCTGGCCAGTGGGTGGGTTCCCCCGTCCCCTTGGTGTGAGCTGTGCATGTTCTCCACTAGTCCACAGACTAGTTCAGAACCTCACTGAAAAACAGGGTATTTTGTAAATATTTCTAGATTATAGAAGCATTATATCATAGAATTATATTATATCATAGACTGGTTTGTGTTGGAAGGGAACTTAAAGCTCATCTGACATGACATGGGCAGGGACACCTCCCACTGTCCCAGGCTGCTCCAAGCCCTGTCCAGCCTGGCCTTGGGCACTGCCAGGGATCCAGGGGCAGCCACAGCTGCTCTGGGCACCCTGTGCCAGGGCCTCACCACCAGAACAGGGAAGAACTAGAGATGGATATATATTTCAATTTAATCTATATATTTCTATATAAATACATAATGATAGACATATCTATCTATATATTTCTATATAAAAAAGGAAGATTGTGTTTCTATACAATCTATATAGAGAGCAACATCCTGTTACTTACCACGATGTGCCTCCAAGCCTCGCCACCCTTCCAGCAGCAGCTGCAGCTCCAGGGACACACAGGCTGTGGCTGCTCCTGCTGCCACCCTGGGCTTCCCACAAGCCCAGAGCCATTCCCAGGTTTCTTGGTGTGCCCTGAGGATCAGGGGTTCTGGGGGGCTGGCATCCAGCCCATCCTCATCATCCCCATCCTGCATCCCTCCCTACCCCAGTGGGCACCTTCTGGGAGCAGGGGCACTGTGGCTGTCTCAGCTGCCCGTGGTGACCACAGGGCAGAGCTGGCCATGCCCGGGTGGAGCAGCCCGGGGCCGCTCCGAGCTCCCACCATGGCACACATGAGCACTTTAGTGGGAAATCACTCCGTGCTGCGTGCACGGCTCTGTGATCACCGAGCTGCAGCCTGGCACACTCTGCTGGCACAGTACAGGCTCAGGAATAAATACGAGAGACGGCTCCTGAGGCATAGGAGGGGCTGTTCGTGTGCCGGGGTTTGTCCCGTGGGCTCCCGGGCTGTGCTGGGCTTTGTGCTCTTCGTGTGTGAATTAAACGTCAGGTGAAGGTGCTGATTTGGGGCTGGGGGTGCTGACCTGTTGCCTTGCACAGCTTTTTTCTCCTTTCCCCCTGCACTCCAGGAAGTCCCTTTGCTAGAGCTGCACCTTCCCTCTCCTCCCGGTTTGGCAGGAAGCTGTGACACGGTGATGGGAACACAATTCCCAACCCTTCCAAACACCCATGGGGTGTCCCGGTGCCACCAGATCCCACCACCAGCAGCGATGGCTCAGTGCAGGCAGGAATACCTGCAATAACCCTGCCAAGATGCAGTGGTTTATTCTTATTCTTATTCTTATTCTTATTCTTATTCTTATTCTTATTCTTATTCTTATTCTTATTCTTATTCTTATTCTTATTCTTATTCTTATTCTTATTCTTATTCTTATTCTTATTCTTATTCTTATTCTTATTCTTACAGGTACTTCAGAACCCTTCAGGGTGGTCACCTGAACAAGCTGTGGGTGGGACAAGCCTGGCTGGATGTACAGGAAGGGTCATCGAGGAAAGGTCCTGCTGGGTCCCCTCTGGCCAGGGCCACCCCCTCCAGATGGTGACAACCCCAACCCAAGCCCTCAGTGCAGGCACAGGAGCTGAGCTGGCCCTGGAAAACTGCTGCCTTAATGGGCAGAGAGGCAGCTGCTTCTCTCCAGCAGGCCGGGCCAGAGCCAAGGCTGTTTGCCAGTGTCCAAAGGGAGGTGCTGCCCCTCAGGTCCTGCCTCTGGCTCCTTCCCTCGTGCAGCAGTGGGTGACAGTCCTTGGTCCTGGCTGGCCAAAGCCTGAGCCACGCTCTGATGGGCAATGGACCAACCTCACAGTCCCCAGACTTGACCCAGCCAAAACACACAAGTGCTGCTACACAAACGTGTTGGGGATGCTCCAGGTCCCTGCTGGAGATCAGGTTTGAGGGGGTTATTTAACAGAAAAATCCGTGTTTTGCTGGTGAAGGCAGAAAGACCAATTTTTGTCTGTTCTCCATAAATCTAAGTTCCACTTGCTCCCAAGTTGACCCAGTAATTGTAATTCTAAATTAAATGTAAATGTATTGGCTGCTGGTAAAGGTCATTCCACAGAAAATGGCTATGTTTGCCTCTTCTTCAGATGCATGAATACTAAACATGTATAATTCACAGGATCATTAGCAGATAAAGACATTTCCCACCTCTGCTCCCTAATCCTCACACAAACCCATTTTATACGTCAGTGGGCAAAGGGAAAACTGCTCACTCTTATTTAATGTTTATAGATCGGGCTATCTGCTGTGAAAAAATGCAAGTGCTCAGCATCCATCAGGATCCAGCCCTCTGGAAATGAAATCCATGTCTTGGAGAGGCAGAATGACCACAGGATGTCCTTTAGGGCTCTGTGCAATTGGGTCTCTGCTCTGCCAGAATACCACCCTGCCTTGAAAAGGGTGGACTTGGGTCAAGGTCTGTGAAGCCTCTTCCAAACCTTCTCTCAGGGGAATTAGGGAATGCAGGTCTAATGAGGACCCAGGTAGAAGGCACTGATTATCTCTGGAGCCCCTTGGGGTGAGCTTGGTCACGGTGTGCCTGCTCAGGGAGCTCCTAAACCTGGGGAATAACGAGCAGGTGGGGCAGAGCTTCCAAGCTGATGAGGACCTTTCCACCACCAAGTGCTGAAGAAGGAAAAACAGCAGGGTCCAGCAGAAATCATCCCTTGGTGATGGGAGGAGGTGGGCGGGCGGTTTCCTCGCACAGACTGAGGCAGTAACTCACTGCATCCTCAAGTCACCGAGCCTCTTGTTGTGTGAGAATGCCACAATTTCCTCAGTTGTGATCAGGAGCTGGAATCACTCAATACTTTGGATTTTTTCCCCTCCTTGTTGACTGATTGCAAACAATCTGCCACAATCTGTTGAAGCTGCCACGCTTGGAGGCAGAATGAGCAGTGGATGCTCATGCCAATGGCACAGCTTTGCTCTCAAGGCCCTGCTGGTGGTTTCTGAGCTGGGTGAGGGTCTTGCAGCAACCCCTGCCTCCATCTGCAGGGGATTGCCCTGGGGCAGCCCTTGGTGGGAGGCTGAGTACCTGATCCACTGCCTGACCCTGGCGTGGGGATGAGGAGGGTCAGTCCCACCTGCAGGCAGCTGAGCCAGCTCTGTGCTCTCAGGGCAGCTGAGACTCACCCCCTGCAGTTTTGGGGTCCAATCCTCCATCCCCACTGGATGCTCACTCCCGAAATGGGTTGCCCTGGAAAAGCACAGGCTTTGCCCTGGAAAAGCACAGACTTTGCCCTGGAAAAGCACAGGCTGACAGAGGCTGTCAGCTCAGCATCCCTGAATACAGCCCCAAACCACCCCAAGTCTGGCTGCAGATGGACACAGGATAGATCAGCTCCAGCTTTTCCCTCTCATCTGAGCCAGTTCACAGTAGGGGTTGGGATGCTCTGTGGGGCTGTGTCCTCCCCTTCACAGGAATCATTCCATGGGGCTGAGCAGAGTTGTTTATTTATCACGGGTTTATTCATCAGTAGCCTCAGGAACAGTGCAGTAACACTGGGAAGAGTGGAAAGGCAGGCTCCAGCAGCAGTGTGGAACCATGCAGGAGGTGAGGCTGGAGACTCAGCCACCCACAGCACGGAGCTGCAGTGCCCAGGAGATCAGATAATAACCAGGACACAGGGCTGGGATAATGCCACAGGGTTTGGGCTGCAGTGGGGCTCCCACCTGTGGGCAGAGGGCTGGGGGCAGGTGGAGCACACAGGATTTAGTGCCCTGGAGGCTCTCCCTGGCTGCTGCTCACCCAGGCGTGGCTGCGCCTGTCCCGGGGGCGATGCAGGTCCTTCCTCTGTGCTCTGAGGAAAAGCCAAACCTTGGTGGGTCTCAAGGTGACCCAGGTCCCCTGGGTGCTGCTGAGAGGTGCCTGCTGTGATGAGTGAGGGTTCCCTGGTGCAGTCCCTGTCCCGGGAGCTGCTCTCCCTGCCCTGAAGCATCTCCCCAAATGTTCGGGGAGGCTGGCAGGACCTGGGCACAGCTCCCGGGGGCTGGGCTGCTCCGTGCCTCCCGTCCTTCAGCTGCCTGGGAGGTTTGCAGCAAGGAGGGAGCTGGCAGGCCCTTCCTGGAAGGTGCTCATTCATGGACTGACATGTTTATTTGCATACAGACATTTTAGGCTTTTTGTTGTTGGCTGACTTATTGTACGAGTTCTCAAAGCTGTGATATTGAATTATAAATTGAGACAGTGTATCCATGAAAGATTGCTCTTTGACTATAGGCAGCACTATCAAATATGACAGTCACAATAAATGCATGCTTTAAAGCCAAGCTAAATATGCTCTGCAATCCAAGATGTGCAAATCAAGCAAGTAGAAAAATAACCATAATATTTTTTTTTTCCACAAACAAATCCCAAACCTTGGGTGATGATTTTGTTTAGCTTTATGTCTTGGCTCCTTGGCAAAATACTCAGGCAGCAGATAATGAAATGACCTACTTTTGCTGTCTTTGTTCATGACAACACATAAATTAAGAATTATGCCCTTTCAAATTAAACTTCTCCTTTTTGCAGAAATTAGAGAGTAATTTCTGCTGCAGGTTGGAGGTGAGGGAGGGGGAGGTGGTTCAGCTTCTCTGGGGATCCCTCTGTGCTGGGGCTGGGCATCCCAGTGCTCCCGGGCTGGTCCCCACCGCCAGCAGGGTCCCGTCCTCTCCTGGCCGCCGTGATGGTTTGTGCTCACCTCGGAGGCTGAGCAGAGCCACTCAGCTGATGATTTAACCAACGCCCCGGGTTTAACCCAAGCGCTGGCTTGAAAGCTGCCACGATCGGGTGTCGCTGGGAGCGAGCGCCCAGGGAGAGCCTCCCTCTGCTGGGAATCGCTTCGCCTCCACCCGCCCGCGGTGCGCAGGGTGCTGTGATGCTTCCTGCCTGGTGACAGCAAAATAATGTTCGCCTTAATTGAATTTCAGATCGGGCGCGTGGGCTGCAGCCCGCGGGGCTGGGGGCTGCGGTGCTCCCTTGGGGGGCGGTGCCCATCTGGGGGGTCTGGGGGGCTTGTGGTGCTCCTTTGGGCTGTGGTGCCCAGCCGGGGGGGTCTGTGGTGCTCCTTTGGGCTGTGGTGCCCAGCCGGGCGGGTCTGTGGTGCTCACTTGGTTTGGGGTGCCCAGCTGCGC
>VZTJ01002116.1:971087-995397 GCA_013397795.1 Orthonyx spaldingii | reverse complement strand
TCTGGGGGGGTTGTGGTGCTCCTTTGGGGTGGGGTGTCCGGCTGGGGGGTTTGGGGGGTCTGTGGTGCTCCTCTGGCGTGGGGAGCCCAGCTGGGGGCTCCGGACTCCCCGCGAGGCTGGAGGCGACGCTGAGGAACAGAGGAATTGTTTGTTCAAGTGAGCGGTGTGTGTCTGGCTCCTGCTGCCTGCGGACGGGATGGCTGGGTCAGAGCAAGGTTGCTCAGTCAGGCTGTGTAATTTCCTGAGGATGCCGGAGGCAGGAAGGAGCATGGAGCGTGCTCGGGGGGGATGCTGGCCAGCCCCAGGTGGGCTGCGGAGCTGGGAGAACTTCTGTCCTCCCCAAACGCCTCAGATGGAAGTCATAGTCTACAAAATCCATTATGAAACCCAGCGATGTATTTCTACAAACAAGGGGCTAAATATAAATATAAACGTAGCACTCGGAGCTCTCCGTCCCCGGGCCCTGCAGGCGCGGCACAAACCGCGAGTGGCAGCGGCAGGAGCGGGGCTGGCACCGGGGCAGGGTCCCTGTCACAGCCGTGCCCACTCCACGAGCCCACCCCGGCCCCTTCCCGAAGGTGGTTCCCGGGACACAGAGGTGACAGCACTGCTTGGTCTCCATCCCTGGCAGAGGCCAGCAGGATCTGGGGCAGGATGTGGGGGCTGTACAGGAACGCAGCCCTGCGAGATGCGCCCGAAACACCTGACCCCGACAGCCCCCAGCCCCACCGCAGCCGCTTCTCTCCCTGCCATTGCAAGTGCTGGGCGAGCTGCATTGCCCCGGGCAGCGTTTGCTGGGCTCCCTGCCCTGGCAGAGCTCTCCTGCAAGCTGTGAGGATGCTGCTGGCTTGCACCGAGATCTGGATCTGGCCCTGGAGGGGTTTGTGCCTCACATTCTGGGGCACCGGTGCAGCAGGAGCCTGAGAGGTGCTTGCACGGCCTCTCCTCGAGCTCTCGTTCCCAGCAGCTGGAGATGAATTCCCAGAGCTCCCGACTCCGGCAGAAGGCTCCGAGGGTCAGAGGAGGATGGGCCGTGCTCCCCAGCCCTCTGTGTGCAGGGGGTGAGTGGTGCTGGGCAGCAGAAACAGACCCACCACAGACCCCAAAGCACACAGCACCCTGTGGTGATCCCAGGTGTGTCCATGGCTGAGGGGCTGAGTTTCCAGCAGGGGTTTGGGGGTGCTGTGCCTGGCTCAGCCTGGCTCAGGCTCTTGTCCATGTGGGCAGGTGGAGGCTTCACTCTGCTGGAGAAGGAGAGCAGGGCAGCCCCTGGGGTGCTCACCCTGCAGCAGAGGCCTCAGCCATGGGGTGGGTGAACAGGGCTGGCAGCTGTGACCCCTCTCTGCTGGGACCTTCTCTGTCACCTCCTCAGCACTTTTGCACTGGTCCTCTTGGTGCTGCCAGAGTTTTCTGGGCTGTCCTGCAGTGCTGGTCCGGGTCCAGTGGCCCTGAAGGTGGTGGCTCTGCTCCCTCTCCAGGCTGGCTCCTGTCTCCTGCTGGTTTTGAGCAGTGGCTGGCAGGAGCACTTGTACTTCTTGCTTCCAGCCTGTTGTTTCCAGGTTCAGTGAGTAATTCCCGATGAGCTGTGATTTCTAGAATTAAATCCTTAAGATTCCAAACAAGAGGCCTGAATTAATATTCCTGCAGTGTGTGGTGTGTTCACTCCCTCTGGGATGTCTCACCTGGTGGCTGTGCCTCCCCTGCAGGCCTGGCCCTCCTGCCACTGGTCCCAGTGCTGCTGTGGCCAGGCAGAGCAGGATGGTGCCCGCTTGGTGCAGACCTGGACCCCGCTGGGAGTGGATGTGTGGGCCACAGCTGCTCTCCACGCTGATCTCATCTTTGAAAATATCTTATTTAGGTCAGATTTCCTTTTTCCCAGGCAGATCTTCTGCCAGTCTTTGTTTAATCTGAGCTGTCTAATTGGGGCCCCCAAATTCGGCTGAACATGCTGTTAGTCTCATTGAAGAGCCCTGGCCTCATGGGTTGGGTTTTTTCTTTTCCCTTTTTGCAGAGGATTGATTTTCCTGCCAGTGTGATTCCTCCCCACTGAAGTTCCTATCACTGCAAAGTTCAGGCTCCTCTTTGTTCTAATTATCGCTGTCTCCACACAAAGTGAAAGCGGCAAACGCTCTGCTCTATTTTAGGTGTAACTGAGGTGATAGTCCTGCACAGCTGGGAAGGCTGCAGGAAGCTCCTGCTCAAAGCATCATCTTTCCTTGACCAGAATCAAAGGAGCAGCCAGTCTTTGGGAGCACCTCAGGAAAGGCCTCGTCTGCCTGGCCAGGCTGTCCTCAGCAGGGAGCAGCACTGCTGCCCCCTGGCCAAGGCAGGAGCTTTCCCTCCCCTGTGGAGAAACTGGAATTTTTATCATCCCTGCCAGGGCCCCGGGGATGATCTTTGTCCTCCCATGGTAGAGGAGCAGATGCCCCATCCCTGGTGACATTAAATGCCAGGCTGGAGGGAGCTCTGATCAGCCTGGTCTGGTGAAAGGGCAGCTGGACTGGGTGATCTTTAAAGGTCCCTTCTAACCCAAACCATTCTGTGATAGGGAAAGGAGCCCTCCTGTGGGCTGCTCCAGGGTTGCTCTTCCCCAAGGATGGAGAGTGGTGCTCCAGTAAGAAGACTTCTACTGCCTTTAGTTATTCCTAATTCCTCAGGAAAGTCCACAGAGGATTTGTGTTGTTTCTCTCACCAGACTGCAGTAATTGCTGTGCCCCATAAGGACATCAGGGAGCAGGAGCGCTGCAAGCCCAGGTGCCCTGGCTCCAGGTGAGACCCTGCTGGGGCTGGCTGTGCCCGAGCAGCAGATGTGCAGCTCTCCCTCTCCCACACCCACTTTTAGCTCTGCCCCCTAAACCCCACCAGCCCTATAAGTGACATTCCTGGGGGGCAAATGGCCCTGGCAGCCATGAGTGGGTCTGGTGAGTGACACTGGCACCGTGGGCATGTCCTCGCCCCCAGAGGAAGGGGATGTTGCTCTGGGGAAGGAAAAATAGTGGGAGAGGTTGATGCACCAGCCATGGATCGTGTTGTGGTGCAGGGAGCCAGAAATAGCGGCTGGGAGGCTCTGCCTGGGTGACTCAGGTACCTGTGATCGGTGTGTGAGGGGCTGGCTCGGTGCTGGGAGGGTGTGCAGGAGCAGATGTGGGGCTGGGACACTCCTGAGTCAGGAGCAGCTCAGTGCCAGGACAGGGCCTGGCAATGGGGAGTGTCAGGAGCTGCAGGGACTTCCGAAGGCACAGCAGGCCATGGGCAGCACCTCAGGGGCTCAACCAGACCCCAAAGCTGCCATTCCCATCACATTGGCTCTTCTAGCCCGGGCTGGGCAGGGTGCACATGGGACAGGGGATCAAATCCATGCCTGTCCGATCACCTGGGGCGTTCCCTCTCTGATGCCCTGAGCAGAGGGCTGTGGGGTTCCAAGGGAAGCGCAGCCAGACGGGGAGCGGCTCTCAGCTGAGTTTGAGTCAGGCAGCCGGGAGCAGATGAAGTTACTGAGCCCCCCGAGCTCAGTGGCATTTCTCAAGTGAAGTGCTCTTTTACTGCTAAGATTAACTGTTGATGAAAAGGCTATTTTTTGAGAAGGCTCTTCCTGACAAAATATTTGAAAGCATTTAAAAATAGTTTGCGTGGAAACATGGAAAAGCTTAGGCTGGAAGAAGCTGTGGGGATCATCTGTTCTGCCCCTTCTGCCAAAAGCAAACCCAACCTGAGCTGCATCCAGCTTTGATTCTATACCTTAGTTTTACTTTTTTTAGTGCAAATCTGAATTTTTCTTCTTGATGCAACCTTCAAAATCTCTGTCAAAACACTTTAACTGAAACTTCTGCTGAAAGTAGCTGAAAAGGTTGGCATGGAAAGAAATGTTTCAAAATGAAATGTTTACTGACCCTGTCTGGATGCTTTTCAGTGATTTTTATTTTTCTATCTGGTTTAGAGCAGAAAAATTTTGTGAGATCTTCAGATCTGGAGGTGGGAATGGGCTGTGGCTGAGCCAGCTCTGTTCTGCCCTCCCACGTGGGATGCCTGGGCTGTGCTGAGCCCTTTTGGGAGCTCTGGCAGTGACTGGTTGGGGACAGTGGCACAAGCAGCCACAAATCCTGCAGACTTGTATCAGACACGGGCTTGATTAAAAATAAATGAACGAGTTTAAACCTTCTCGCTGTGCATGGTGAGGATGGGACTTCCAAAGGCAGAGAGACCAGTGTGTGCATAGAAAGGATCTATATTTTATTACTCTCATCTTGGTTTCTTTCCCCCCTTGTTACTAATCTCATTATGTTTAAGAGTATAAATTTAGGTTGGCACAAATCTGTATTGCTAAAATATTTTACCTTGAGTTCTTAGAAGCTCTCTCCATCTGTGAGGATAATACTAAGTATTAATTAACCAGCTAATCCTATGCAGTGCTTGGAAAACATAAAACATGTCAAAGAAGCAAGTCCAAAGTGCAATTCCATTCTAATCAAAGCAAACCTGTCCTTTTGCCAGAGGAGAAGGCTTTGGGAGCTCTTTCTGCTTTGAGAGCAGCACTCAGCTTGCTGCAAGTGTCTGCTCAAAGCTGCAAATCACTTTTTGAATCAGAAAGGGAGATCGAAGGGTGGCCAGGGCAGTGTGAGCATGTGAGGTCTCCCAGGGGAGAGCAGCAGCTGTTTCTCTGTCCCTGCCATGGCAGCACATCCAGCAGGCAGGGGATGGAGCAGTGCTGGTTCTCGTGCCCTGGGCCAGGGGCTCGGTTTTGCCCCCTCACATGTGCGACGGTTTCTGGCTCCTTCTCTTGGCGTGTTGCAAAAAAGTTCATATTTAGCAACAAACTGCTCCCCTGTCATCGGAGGGAGTGTCTTTGTAGCCCAGAGAAGCCCCTCTGAGGAGGGTGAAGCCCCTGTGAGGAGTATTGGGCCCCAGATTAGGATTTGGATTCAGGTGGTGCAGGAGGGGGCTCCAGAGGGAGCTCACATACATATGGACTGGGCTCTGTGTGGATGCCTGGCAGCCTCCCCACGGCCTGTCACCAGCACTGTGTCCTCTGCCATGTCCTGAGCTCACAGGGATGTGTCTCAGGAATGTGGGGCAGGTGAATGTTGTGGAGAAAATGAGGAGTCTGGGGGCCTGGCTGAGCCTGGGGATGGAGCAGGGCTGGGGAAAGGGCTCGTGCAGCAGCAGCTGGGATTCTGTGGCTTGGTGTGCCAGACGATCACTTGTGCATCTGGCTGGGGATCAGGGATATCCTGAAAGGTCATGGGGGGTTTATCCCTTCATCTCATGGGTGTTTTGGAAAATCCTGCCTCTGGTGCTCACATTGCCACAGCCTCTGCAGAACCTTGGCTCTGTTTGCCTGCAGACAATGCCAAGTGAAATTATTATCTCCTAGTATGATCTTGAGGTGCCAGGCTTGACATGAGCAGGTTCACTGCATTCACACAGTGTATTCACAGCTGCTAATCTGGTTCTTCCTGTCTCCCTCTGCTCAGAGGAGCTGGGCATGGTGCTGTGGGCATGAGCAGGGCCAGCACTGGTGCCTGTATCCCTTCAGCTCTGCTTGTTTTGCTGCAAAGGGGCCGGTGCAAAGCCTTGTGTTATTTGGAGTGGGGTAATTGAGCTCCTGGCTCCGGATGAATCCCCTCTCCACACACAGCACGTGCAGTCCAAGCCCGGAGCTGGGGAGGCGGTGTGGGATGTGCAGCCCTGTCACCACACTGCAGAGTGCTGGGGACGGCGTTGGTACAGCCCTGGAACGTGGATCTGCCTCCTGCTCCCACTCTGTCTTGTGTTTTCAAAAGCACTTCTGCCAAGCCACGCACTGGGAGTTTACAGGAACGCTTGGCTGGACCCTGCAGGGAGGTGAAGTCAGGAAGAAGGGTTGGACAGGGCATAGGGAGCTCATCCATGAGGTGCTGGAGTTGGTGTCCCACAGAGGAAATCGTGCTGGAGAGAGCACAACACCAATGGGATTGTTCTGCATCCATCCCAATACTCCATCCTGGCAGCCAAGTTATTTTTAACACTTTTCTCATAGCAACACAACAATGCTGTGCATCAGGGAAGGGCAAGCAGGTTCCCTTGGACCAGGACTGGGGCAGGAGTGGGTGGGCACGAGTGTCCCTTCCCCAGCAATCCGAGGCCAGGGCTGTGTGTCCTGCCCACACACATCCAGTGTCCTGGAGGAGCCCTGGAGTGTTCCCCATGTGCACCTTCCAGGTAACTCAGCACCCAATTTAGCTGTGTTTAGTGGGGATTAAGGAAAGTCAATCTATTTCCATATGGCATTTTCCAACGGGGAAACAAACTCTGGAGCTGAGGTTTGATCAACTATTGGAGAATCTGTCCTGTCCATGGTATGGACACTTGTACTGTGTCCACTCCTGCAGGGGAAGTCCTGGGGAAGCGGTCTGTGCATCCAGATCCAGAGCACAGCCATGGCTAAGCCAGTGCCATCCCTCTGAATCCCAGAATCCCAGCCTGGGTCAGGCTGGAAGGGCCACAGGGGCTCACCCGGTGCCACCTCCCCGCTCCAGCGGGGCCATCCCAGAGCACAGGGCACAGCAGCGCCCACACAGCTCTGGAACAGCCCCAGGGACAGACCCCACAGCCTCTCTGCACAATCTGCTCAGGGCTGGGCACTGCCCAGGGCAGGATTTGTGCCTCCTGGGCAGGGAATTGCTGGGCTCAGGCCCTGCCCGTCCCTCTGGTGCCACTGCTGGGCCCGGAGCAGAGCTGGGCCCTGCCCTGAGCCCTCCCTGCACACAGGGACACCCAGGGCTCAGGGCCCCTCTCAGCTGGGGCTCCTCTCGAGGCTGAGCAGCCCCAGCTCCCTCAGCCTTTCCTGGGCACCAAGATGCTCCAGGCCCTTCCTCAGCTCCGCAGCCTCCGCTGGCCCCACTCCAGGAGTGAGGATCAGGCTGACCCCAGCTCCAGCAGTGAGGATCAGGCTGACCCCAGCTCCAGGAGTGAGGATCAGGCTGACCCCAGCTCCAGCAGTGAGGATCAGGCTGACCCCAGCTCCAGGAGTGAGGATCAGGCTGACCCCAGCTCCTTGGCTTGCTGAGGGGGTGTCGGTCACTGAGGTGGTGCGGGTGGGCAGAGGGTGCAGTGGGTGAGGGAACTGCCCGTGCTCATGGCCAGGGCTGCTCCCCAGCCCTGGAATGCTCGTGCCCTGTGTGTGCCACAGGGAACCTCTGGAGCCCAGCGAGGCCCGTTGTGCTCCGGGGTCCGGTCAGTGCCCAGCCCACAGCTGGCTGGGACATCTGCCCTTCAGAGGGGACCTTGTTGTGCCGCAGTCACAGCAGAGCCACGAGTGCTGACACCATCCCCGACTTCAAATCAAACTCCCACACTTGCTCCTGCTTTCAGAGCTGTTTTTCTGCACTGTTTTCAACTCTGGAAAATACTGAGTGTAAATTAGGATGCAGAGGGTGATAAACTGAGGCTGGGGACAGAGGTGTGGTGCAGACCGTGGGGTTTAGTGGTCAGCACCATGTAGAGCAAGGCAGGACAGCTGTCCCCAGCCCCAGGCTCTGCCCCACCCTCACAGCAGCCTCTGCCCAGGCAGTGCATCCCCCCACACCCCTGTGAGACCAGCACAGACAGTGGGCAGCTGGAGTGCCAGCAGCTGGGTGCCCAGTTACCCAGTGCCAGCAAAGCCCAGCTCTCCATTGCAGGAAGCTGTTGTGGTGTCCCTGCCTGTGGCAGGGGGTTGGAGCGAGATGATCTGTAAGGTCCCTTCCAACCCAAACCATTCCGTGTTTCTGTGATTCCTACAACAGCCTGTCTACTTCAAATATTGCTCTGTTGGTCCTGAATCGGTGTTAGGATTTGAAAAACTTGCACTGCTCTTTGAAACATCCAGATCAAAAGAAATATGTTAAGTAGCTCCAGCCAGGTGCAGCAGGGAGCAGGGAAGGTGCTGCTCGGTAGCACAAACCAGAGGGTTGTGATGCATGAGGTCAATTTTGGCCCTGGACACAGAAAGCAGAAAATCAAAGAGTGTGAAGAATTTAAAAGGGGATCTGAGGCCAAGTGTTACCTCTGTGCCAGGAGCTATAAAGCAAGGGATTGTTTCATACAGTGCTGTGTGAGGAGGGACTTGCTGCCTGAACAACATTCCTGACCTTGCAGGGATCCAGGACCTTGCTTGCCTTGTGTCCTTGGAGCAAGGCTGAGTCCCCATGGTGGGACCAGCTTCTCTTCCTCCTCTCTCTGTCCTTCATGTTCAGACTTGGCAAGTGGCATCTGCTTGAAATTCCTGACAGCCCGGGATGGTCCTGCTTGTCCTGCCTGGCGCTCAGCCCTGCTCCAAGCAGAGTCACTCCTGCCCACCAACAGGCCAGGTCAATCCCAGCAACAAATGTGCTGGGAAAGCTGCTGCTCTCAACCCTCACACTGGCTTTAAACAGCAAATAAACTAAGGAGGAAAACCTGGAGCCCCTGGAAAGTGCAGTATTCCTTTGGTGGCTCTTACTCAGATGAGAAGAGCCTGGCGGTCCTGGGGACAACGAGCTGTCCCTGAGCCAGCAGAGTGTCCTGGGGCCAAGGAGGCCAGTGGGATCCTGGGGGCATCAGGCAGAGCATTCCCAGCAGCTCAGGGAGGGATTCTGCCCCCCTGCCCAGCCTGGGGGCACCTCTGGAGTGCTGTGTCCAGCTCTGGACCCTTACCCCAGGACAGCCACCAGCAGAAGCAGCCCTCAGAAGCCCAAAGCTGGTGCCCTGGCTGTGGACTGTGCTGCTTATGGACTGCGTGGGAATGGGATCTCTGCCGAAACTGGAACGCAGCCCCATATTTTGGTGTTGCGAGACTTTTTCCTTTCATTTCAAATTATCAATCCAAGTAGTAAATGTCTGTTCTTCCACCACCCAGAGCTGTGGAAAGATTGTATCATTATTTTAATTCCCCTGATATTGGCAAGATTCTGGGGGAATAAATACCAGTGCAAGTATGCACAGTGCCTGGGAAGTATTGGGAAAAGGTTGTGTCAGCCGAGGGGCTGGGAGATGCATCCTCAGCTCTGGGAAAGCAAACAGCTCCAGGGCAGCAGGAGCTCCTGGAGATCCGGGGCTGAAATGCTGCTGCGTCCCGTGCTGCCCTCCGAGGGGGAGCAGTGGAACCATGGCCGGGGTGGTTCCCAGTGCCGGGAGCCTCTGCACAGTTTTGTTGGAGTCACTGCTGGTGCAGGGCTGGTGTGAGTGCTCCGAGCCCCGTGCTGATCCGAGGTGACATGCCACATCTGTCCCTGGCCTGCCACATCTGTCCCTGACGTGCCACATCTGTCCTGCTCACAGGGCAAGCACGGCCCCTGCTAGACAAGGTAGAACAGGACCTGCAAGTCCTCCTGGCACAGCCACCTCGCACCAGCTGGAGGTACTTTTGTTGCAGGGCTTGTGCCAGTTCTCTCAGAGATATCAACTGGAAACACTTTTTTTCTGCTCTAAATGCATAAGGATTTCTGCCAGTATTGTAATGTCACATGGAAATCTGCTTCTGCATACATACCTCTTATTACTGGAGTAGCAAATGATCCTAATGGGGACTTGGCCAAACCTCTCCAGCTTGAAGGATTGATGTAAAATTGGAATGTGTGCTTCCTCGAAGCCTATAAAGAAACCTATTTCCCCTGCAGTTGCTGGGGCAGGAGCACATCCCAGCCTTGAAAATCCCATCTCAAATGTGGCTGGGCAGCCCAGGCAAGGCATCTCCTCCCCCAGCAATGCCTGCACCTCCTGACAGCCCCGGGGTGTTTGGTCCCCAGCTCTGCTCTGACCTTGGCCCATCTCTGTCTCCTGGCTGAGCAATGCCAGCCCAGTGCTGAGCAATCGCTGGGGTTCCCCATCCTGGGGCAGGTGCTGCCTGTGGGGCGTCCCTGGGCTGAGAGGTGTAACGTGGTTATTGTGGGATCCCTCCACGGTGGGATGGGCCCTGTGCAGCCTGGGCTGGTGGGTGCCATCCCTGTCCCTGGCAGGGGGCTTGGAGCCAGCTGTGCTTTAAGGTGTCTTCCAGTCCAAACCATTCTGTGATCCTTGCTGGTGAAGGGGAACAGAAAACTGGCCCCTTCAACAGGATCCTTGGTCTTGGCAAAGCACCAGAAACAGCCCGAATGGGCCGTGGGCAGCGGCTGCACAGCTCTGCAGCAGGATGGGAGTGCTGGAGCTGCTTCTGCTGCCTCAGACACAGGGCTGGCTCCTGCCTGTCCCTCAGACACTGCCCCAGCTCCCTGGGGTGAGACCAGCATGGAGCCTGTGCTGTCCACACTCCCTGAGGAGCTGCCTCAGATCTGTTTATAGACACCTGTGAAGTCCTCGCCCTGCTGCAGTCAAAGCCTAAACTCCTGTTGACTTCAAAGGCGGGACGGTTTCCCACTGAGCCTGCATCTCCCATCCCCTCCTCCTCAGATCCTGCTCCTGGACCTTTAGATGTCCTTCTCTTTTAACTTGACTTGATTTGTGCAGTCTGGAGCTATATTTGGGTTGGAATAAGCTGTGTTTGCCCCCTAACATCATTTGCTGAGCAATTTTGAGCTGGGTTTTGCATCACTTGTCAGGCGGCCGAGTCCCGCGGCGGTGCCGTGTCAGGTGTGCTGTCTGTCGGGAGCTGCTCTGGAGCAGGTGTCTCTGAAGGCATCTGTGCCCTCTGGGCTTTTTTCTTCTAGATTTTAGATTTTTTCCAACTTGGAAACAAACCCATTTCACTCCCTGGAGGGGCATGAAGTTCTGTCCTGGCTCTGTGGGCTGTGGAAGCCTGAGGAATTTGTTCCAAGGGCAGTCCTAACCCTGCCTGTTTCTGGCTTAACTTGATGAAAATCCCTGTGGAGCTTCCCAGTTTAGACAGATCACTAATTTCTACCAGAAAACTGTTTAACTCTGAATTTTTCTGACTCCTGGTAATGTATCTAGGCTGTAGGAAACAACCACAAAATGCATTCTCCCTTCTCCCTTGGGTCCCAAAGACAACTGTGCACAAGCCAGGGATGCTGGGCTGCCTCTGAGGAAATACAGCTTGTTCCTCCGGAATTATTTTGAATTTACATAGCGTCCATGAAATCAGAATCTCAAGCATTATCCTTAATTATCATTAAGTTTTTTCTCTGCTGCTTCACGCTTTCGCTCAGCCTCACAAAATTCTGATAATTCCAGCCTTTCCTCCATCCCTCTGGCTTTAATTTGCAGCCCATCACAGCGCTGGTTAGGAGAATCAATCTCCAAGTTCATTACCTCGAGCTCTTTCCCAATATGTTCTCCTGTAGTTTGGATAGATTGTGGTGTTCTTCCTTCAGATCTTTATTTTTCTCTGCTGTGGCTGATTGAGACAAATTACCCCGGGTGAGGAACAGGAGGCTGATGCTGCATCCTCAGCACTGGACATCCCAGGGCTGGCTCCAGCGGGTACAGAGTGGCCCCAACAGAGAAACACTGGTCACTGAAGTGTCTGGTGGTGACATTCATTGGATCACAGAATGCCTTGGGTTGGAAGGGACCTGAAACTCAACTTGTTCCACCCCCTGCCATGGCAGGGACCCCTTCCACTGTCCCAGGCTGCTCCAAGCCCCAATGTCCAGCCTGGCCTTGGACACTGCCAGGGATCCAGGGGCAGCCACAGCTTCTCTGGGCACCCTGTGCCAGGACCTCCTCGTTCTCACAGGGAACAATTCCCTCCCAATATCCCATCCATCCCTGCCTCTGTCATGAGAAGTCATTCTCTGAATGAGAAGTCATTCCCCCTTGTCCTGTCCCTCCATCCCATGTCCCCCACTCCTCTCCAGCTCTCCTGGAGCCACTTTAGGCACTGGAAGGGCTCTAAGATCTCTCTGGAGCCTTCTCTTCCCCAGTATCATGGAGTTTCTCACTGCATCTCCATGAGGGAGTTGATATTTGACCCGGGTGTGCCCGGGGTGGGTGCAGAGCTCTGCTCCCGGTTCTGCGGGGCTGCCGTGGCCTCGGGCACGGGGAGATGGGCAGTGTCAGGAGAACGGGATGCAGCTCCTCGCTCCCTCTGCGCCTCAGTGCACAGCAAGGGCAGCCTGTGCAGGACAGAGCTGTGGCTGCACGGCAAGAGGGGCTGGCTGTGGCCGGTCCTCCCGCTGGCGCTGGCCATAAATCACCTCCCGCCACTCCCTGCAAGAGCTGAGGCTTTTCTTAGCCCTCAGCATCCCCAGCAGGCACTAACGCTGCTCAAGGCTCTGCCTGCACTCACACAAGCTCTTCAATAACTCCAGGTGTCAGGTATTCAGAGGGTTTTTATTTATTAAGGCTCAGACCAACTGTCTGGGCAGGACACTTGAGTGTATCTTTCCCACCCCTGGGAATCTCGCTGCTCCTCACCCCGCGGTGGCTGCGCCCTGCCCGGGAGGTGCCAGCGGGCCCTGGTGCTGCCCTGTGGGTGTTGGTTGGATTTTTCCCGGGCTCACTGCTGTAATCATGGCTTTTTATCAATTCTTTGGTTTGTCCTGGGGACTGGGAGCACCTCATGTCCCACAGCTGTGGCAGCAGGTGAGGGTGAACCCGTGGGTCAAGTTAAACACCAATGAAAAGCTGTCCATAACCACAAACAATTATTTCTTTAAGGTGTGTTGGCCTTTCACTAGAAAAAGAAGGAAAAACATTTTAAGGGCTTGAAACATGAAGTCTCAAGTGAAGTATTTGTTTTAACACCACCCCCTTATCCCTGTTCCCTTCAAGCAAAGTGAGCTTTTATAACCTTGTTTGGCCACAGTCTGGGTGGCCTTGAGGGTGGCAATAGCTGTCGTTTTGGGGGCGGAAAGAGAAAAAATTAGCCAATATGTGCTGGAGAAATTGGTGCTGTTCTTCTTCTCAATGTCTGATCCTGTTTCCCTGAGGACAAAGACCAGAACAAGGCAGAACAGGGGAAGGAGCAGCAGCCTTGCAGCCCGGAGAGCCCCTGTTCCCACTCCTCACGGGGCGGCAGCAGCACCAGCACCAGCTGCTTCCCCTGGGGCTCCATACACCCAGGAAGGCTTTAGGAAACCTTTGGGTACCGGGGCACTGCCCCCCAGGACAGGTCTCTGCCCTCGGTGCCCTCTCTCCATCTGTGGGGGGACATCACCGCCCAGTTTGCCTCTGCTGAAATGTCAAAATTCGGACAAACCAGTCTTTTTTCTGCAGAGTGCAAACTCCCAGTGGACCAACCACAAAACCTGCGGTAAAGGACACATCCTCCTGGCCCTCTTACTTGTGTCTGCACTGTCCCTGGCTCTCATTAGTGGGGATTTATTCCTGCGGACCCGGCGGGATCCCTGCCCGGGCTGTGAGCAGTGTGTGCTGCCCCTGTCCTTCGCAGTGGGTCTGTTGGCTCCATCCCGGCAGCCCTGCCCTCCAGGGAGCTGCCTCAGAGCTGCTTCCCAGCTGGGCAAGAAATCAGATTTGCAGCCCAACCCCCGTTCCCTACTTAATTTGGATGCAGGAGAAGCAGGACAAGACACACTCGTACAGGAGCTGTGCTGGGTGTGACCCCACAGTGCCCACGGCCTCTCCTGCCCCTGGGGCCATCATTTCCCCCTTTCCTGTGGGATTATCTCCCTGCAGAGGTGCTTCCCCAAAGCTCAGGCACCTGCAGGTCCCATCCTGCGGGCACACCCATGGGATGACCTCCCACAGGTGCCAGGGGAGCCACGTGCCCAAGGTTGTTGGCAGCGGGAGCCGGGCTGGCCGCGCCGGCAGCGCCGCGAGGCTCCAGATATTTGTTTGCTTTCCTTCATTCCTCCTGTTGACTTTGCAGGAGCAATATGTGCACGCAGGGACCTGCATACAGATGTCCCCGTGCGGCTGGGAGCTGAATCACGCCTCTCCTCCCATTTTTTCTTCAAACCCGGCCCCCGCTGACATTGAATTAAGGGCTTTTATTATCACTTGTGCAGGGATTTTTCTTTGCCCGGCTGCTCTGCACAGAGCAGAGCCTGTGCAGCCCCGGCCGAGCTCTGCCATCCCCACTGCCCTGCTATTAATAGCTGCTTTTACCTTTCGTGTGTGAGGCCCAGCACTTTTATTGCAGCTCTTTGGATGTACTTCAGGTGTTTCCAATTCTCCCAGCAATGTCTTCTCCTCGTTCAAATTCTTCCTGCCTATTTTTACTTCCTTTTATCTCAAATCCTTTTTTTCCCCCACCCAGAAATGATTGTGCCAGAGGATGATTTTGTTGGTAATATTGCTCTTGCATTTTAGACTTCTCAAGGACTAATGAACTTTATTAGATTATAATGAACTTATTACTCAGTGCTGCTGACCTGCTTTCGAAAGAACTTGAATTATTATTTGGAACAGGCCTGTTGAGGGACTCTATTTTTTTTTTTTTTTCCAGAGCAGTGTGGGTATATTAACTAATCAGAGGCACATTTTTTTGCTTTACTTTAATTATCTAAGATTCATGTGAAATAGAGCTGGTCTGCACTGATGGAGAGCCAGGGAGTGGGGATGGGGCTGCTCCATCCTCCAAGGATGTTCCATGATGGATTATTGTGTTCCCATCTCTTGCCTCCCTCCAGAGCATCATTCTCCATCCTGTCCTCGAGTCTCATCCTCTCCTGTTTCTGGGACCAGCTCCCACCCTTACAGCCAAGGGATGCTCTTAGTGAAAGCCCAGTGGATCTTGCACCCTCATGCTTCAATGTCCACTGGATTTGGTGTGACCTCAGCCAAGCTCAGGGGTGGGTGGCTGAGTGTGGCTCTGGAGAAGGAATGGTCAGTGGGTGGGAATGGATGGGCAGGAGCACTGGGATAAAGCTCCAGGCAGACCTCAGAGCCCCTTCCAAGGCCTAAAGGGGCTCCAGGAGAGCTGGAGAGGGACTGGGGACAAGGGCTGGAGAGACAGGACACAGGGAATGGCTTCCCACTGGCAGAGGGCAGGGATGGATGGGATATTGGGCAGGAATTGTTCCCTGTGAGGGTGGGCAGGCCCTGGCACAGGGTGCCCAGAGCAGCTGTGGCTGCCCCTGGATCCCTGGCAGTGCCCAAGGCCAGGTTGGACACTGGGGCTTGGAGCAGCCTGGGACAGTGGGAGGTGTCCCTGCCCATGTCAGGGGTGGGATGGGATGAGCTTTAAGGTCCCTTCCAACCCAACCCATTCTGTGATAAACTCAGGGATGCAGATCGGTGACTTCCAGCAGTGCCCCATCCATTAGTGGCAGTAACAGTCCTGGTAAAATCCACACCCTGGGAGCTGCAGTGTGAGCTCCCAGGGCTGGAGCTTCCCACCTTTCTGTGGTGCGGATCCTTTGAGTGCCTTTTCCTCCCTCCCGACCCTCTTCTCTTGCTCGCTGGGTTTGGGTTCCCCATTTTCCCCTTGTGCCGTGTAGCTCTGCTGCTCCTGCTGCGCTGGGACTCCCCGCCGGCCCTGCCGGTGGCCGGGGATGGTGGCAGCGTGGCCGGGGATGGTGGCAGTGTGACCGGGGATGGTGGCAGTGTGACCGGGGGTGGTGGCAGCGTGGCCGGGGGTGGTGGCAGCGTGGCCGGGGATGGTGGCAGTGTTTCCTCAGCCCTGGCGGTGACCGAGGGTGGTGGCAGTGTTTCCTCAGCCCGGCTGGAGCTCCGGGCTCGCACAGGATGGTTTATGAGCGCGGGGGGATGCGTGTGCAGTGAATGGATGAGTCAGGCGTTGGCAGGGCACCAGTTCATTGCAAATCAATTTTCACCTGCCTGCAGCCTGCGCTGCCGGCTCGGAGGAGGAGAGGGAGCCTGCAGGGGAGCCAGGGCGGAGGGAAGAGCCTCCCTACCCCAGCCAGCCCTCAGGACTGGGCTGCAGCACACATGGGGGGCAGGAAAGGGGAACAGCCAGAGCTGGGGAGGGAGAGAGGGAAGAGAGGTGCTGGCGTGAATCCCCAGCCACTGAGCAACAGGAGAAAAGCACGGTCAGGAAAGAAGAAGTGCTCCTTACTGCATCACATCAGGGCGAGATCCCACCGGAAGGGCAGGAAAGGTGCCCAAAATATGCCCTCTCTGGAAGACTTTGCTGGTGGGTGACAGCTGAGATTGCTTGATGTCCCCCAGGAGCCCACAGCTGACCCCAAAAATGTCACTGAGTGAGGATTCTGCCCCGGAGAGGGGGCTGTGGGACACCCACAGCCTGCACAGCATCTCCATAGAGGCACCTTCTCATCCCCTTGGACATCTGTGGGGCTGGGGACAGCATCTGGGGGACACTGGGGACGTGTGGGCAAGCAGGGGGTGAGAGCTGCTGCCAGGAGCAGGGGACACCTGCAGCCCTTCCCTCCCTTCCCCTGCAGTGCTCCCCAAATCCCAAGCCCTGATCCTGTGCACAAACCCAGCCTTTTCTGGGAAGGCAGCAAATGCTGCTGTGGTGTGGCACAGCCCATGGGGCACATGGGGCAAGGCCAGGCAGAGCCCAGGGAGCCTTGGGGAGCATGGCAAGAGGGAGGAATCGGCCTGACTTTGGGATTCAGGTGCTCTTGGGATGAGGATGGGCTCTTGGCGTCTCTGCCTTCTCCCACGAGTGTGGTACCCACCTGCCCTGGCTGCAGGAGCAGTTCTCTCCCAAAAGTGCTGGGAATGGTTTCCCCCGATGCTGCCTGGGTGGCCATGGGTGGGTGCAGGGCTGGCACGGGGGGTCACAGCCTGGGGATGGAGCCCCCAGCTCTTGGCAGGGCAGTGGGGACAGGAGATCCCTGTGCTGCTGTATGGGCAGCCAGCCCCCACAAAGCTGCCCTGTCCCAGACCGTGGTGGAGGCCCAGGGTGGACACCAGGTCCATTGTGACCCTTCGCTGCATCGGACCCATCGAGCTGAGGTGCCCTCGCTAGCAATTCCAAAGCACAACAAGGCAGCCCGTGGCTCTTTCCTTCCCCTCTAGCAAGCTTTGCTGGGAATCCCACCAAATTTGGGGGTCATAAATCAAATAAATGAGATTTTTCTTGTTCATTTAGCTGCTAAAGTTAGAACAAGATGATCACAAAGCCCCCCGTGGGCACCAGTCAAGGAGCATCAGGAGGGTCTCACCCCTCCCCTTGGCAAAGGCGCCTCGGCGCTTGGGACGTTGCAATGCTGCTCTGGCAGGATGTCTTTGGGAACTGTAGGGATAAAACTCTTGTGGGAAGTGTGAGCAGAGTCCCAGGCAGTGCCTGTGCCCGCAGCAGCCCCGAGCTGGTCCCTGGGCTGCCGGCTTTGGCTCAGCCGAGGCGCGATGCAATAAACAGCTCTGGTGACCCCTGACAGCACCGCACGGATAACAGCGACCTTTCCTTCTGCAATTATCTCTTCTCATAAAAACCACATGCTGACTTTAATAAAACAGAGAAGGGAAGAGATGGTTTCATATATGCTGCCATAGAGGAGCCTAATCTGTGCCTCCAACCCCAGGGACAGCTGGGACCCTCTCGGCACTGGGAGGAGGCGACGCTGCCCCGGCCCCGCTGTGCAGGGTGGGTGATGCTGCCTTCCAGCACCCTCCTGCTCCCCTGGGAGTGGGGAGGTGTGAGCTGGGCAGGTGGCTCGAGCAGTCTCTATACACAGCAGAAATATTTTTTGTTTCAATCCAAGCTGTGGTTTGGCCATCCCCTGACTCCAGGACTTGGGAATTCACCTGGGATGTGAGAGCCCAAGATGATTTCCTGGCATTGCCAGCAGGTCTGCTCAGCGAGGGCAAGGAAAGGGAAGGGATTCCTGGGATGTCTGTGTGTCTGCCCTGGCTCCCAGCAAGCCACCTTAGGGCTGGTGGTTGCCAGCCTCTGCACCAGGACTTCTCCAAAACAGCCATGACCTTCTCCTGGAGAAGGGGCAGGCAGCAGAGCCAACCTCTGGGGGCAGAAGGAGCCCCACGCTGCTGGATGTGCACTTATGGATGGAGATCGCTGGCAATTATGATAATGGCTGGGATATCCAGAGCTGACATCTTCCTGGAGGATGATGAATACGCTGTCTGACTCCTGTTCATTTTTAATTCCCAACTTCAACACCGGCTAATCCCGAGCTCCGGGTGCTCAATGCTAATGAGCAGCGCTTGCCTGACTCCCATACTTAACAGCAAAGCAACTCCCAGGATCAAGGGGGTTAAGTATTGAAATTGTCTCATACATTAAATAATTAGTAGACAAACAGGCTGACTTCTCAAGCCATCACCAGCCCCATCTGTTCCCTGTGTGTTTGCTCCCTCTCTTTGCTTGATCAGATAATTGGGTAGGGCTTCACTGAGAGGCACTCGCCTTCATTTGGGCCTCTGTGGTGTGTCAGGAGGGGAAATGTGGTGGTGAGGCTCTGACTGAGGCTGGCTGTGAAGCTGGAGTCACACTGCAGGTGGAGGATACCACAGGGATGGCTGGTGTGGGCTCTTTGGGCTGAGGTGAGAGATAAACAGGCAAATGATACAAGGGGAGTGGTTGGGCTCAGTCTGAATCTTGCTGAAAGAAGGTGTGAGCCCAAAAGTCTTCATATGGGCACATCTGTGCATGGATGTGTGTGGAGGGAGACAGTGAGGGCAGAAACATGGGAGAAATAATCACAGACTCGTGGAATATCCTGAGCTGGAGGGACCCACAGGGATCATCAGTCCAACCCCTGTCCCTGCACAGACCCCCCAGCACTCCCCCTGTGCATCCCTGGAGCGGTGCCCAAGCGCTCCTGGAGCTCTGGCAGCCCCGGGGCCGGGACCATTCCCTGGGGAGCCTGGGCAGTGCCCAGCACCCTCGGGGGGAAGACCCTTTCCCTGATCTCCAGCCTGGCCCTGCCCTGGCCCAGCCCCGGCCGTTCCTGGTGCTGTCCCTGTCCCAGGGCAGAGCTCGGTGCGTGATGTGCTTCATCCCAGCGTGCACTGAAACTGTGAAACACAAACTCTGTGGCCCACCCAGAGGGGAACGCTCCAAAAACTCATTTACTGCACTGAAATGTTTTTGTAAATGTTTCAAATGGGTGTTTGAAAGCTTTTATTCTTTTATTTCCTTTTCAGTGCTAATGCTCGAAGGTTTCCTGTAATTGCTTCCCTGTTTTTATTGCTCTGTGGCTTTTGTGAAATATTTTTGTTTTAACTACAATATTGATTTAGATACAATGCTAAGAAGACCCCTGAAAAAAGGTAAATGAAAAGCAATTACTAGAGAGTGCTCTAATGGAAAGGAGCCTCACATGGGGAATCAGCCAGACCTCAGCAGTTATTATTATTTATAGGGCCCTGGAAAGGAGCACTTGGCCAGGCTGGCATGGAGAGTTATGGATGGGCAGGCTGGTTCATCAATAACACAGCCAGGCCTGTGCCCAGCGCTGCAGACAGCACCTGCCATGGTCACCCAGCCCTGGCCAGGCCCAGCATGGGCAGGAAGGTGTCCCTCCTCCTCCTCCTCCTTCTCCTCTGCACACCTGGAGCAGCACTCCCACCCCAAATCAGCCCGAGGACTGGGCAAAGCCTTGGCTTTGGCAGAGCAGGGAGGGTCCCGGCCCGTGGGAGGGGAGGAAGGAGCCTCTGAGGGCAGAGCAGCCAGGTTAGTCCTGTCCAAGGGGATTGGAGCATGAAGCCACTCCAGGCTTCTTTTGTGGTGGGCTTAGGTTTGGGTTTTTATTTGAAAGGTTCTCCCAGAAGGCTGTTACCACGACAGATCCCTGCTCAGCTGGAATGTTGTGAGGGTGATGTGGGCTGGGGAAAGAAGGGCAGGCGCTGGGAGAGGAGGGGAATGTTATTTTGTCAGGGTGATAAAAGAACTGAACCCCAGGTGTGCCATAAAGAGGAAGTTGACTTTTACCTAAAACACACCAGACATATTGCTGGAAAACCTTGATTAAGGATTTTAAAAGGTGAAAACCTTTCATCCAATTGACTCCTGAGGAAGGTTCCTTGACACGGAGTAGATAAATAGAGGCTTTTGCCCTTAGCTGTTCTCGCGTGAAAGGGGAGTCTCAGGAATGCTCACCAGATTAATGAGACAGAGGACTCATAAATATGTCAGAAAAGCACAATAGTTGGAGATGAAATAAATGTCTCCTTGGGATGCACATTAACATTCACGAGGCTGGGGGGTTTGCCAGGGGCCATGGTCCCCAGGCAGGGCCGTGCCCCTGCCCGGCTGTGCCAGGCAGGGTGCCAGGGCTGCAGGAAGGAGCTCATCCTCTGAGCAAGGTGCCACCTTTGCTTGGCCGGGGCAGGCAGGGGAGGTGGGCATGGCCTTAGGGACACGGCTGAGTGGTGGGCTTGGCAGTGCTGGGTTAATGGCTGGACTTGATGATCTCAAAGCTCTTTTCTAACCTGAGTGATTCCATGATTCCATGGCCTTTGCTGTCCCTCCAGGATGGCAGGGCTCAGCTGTGCCCCATCTCTGGGGTGCTGGGCAGCTGGGTTTCACTTCTGCTGTAAAAATCCCCCCTCTGGGGTGTGTAAATTGGGATGTTCAGGGTTTGCCAAGGTGGGAGCAAGTCCAGGCTGCAGAAGGAAGAGCAGCAGCTCCCTTGGTGTGTTCCCAAAATGCAGTGGAGGCAGCAGCACCCACTGTTGTGGTCCAGCCTCCTACAACAGCCCCCCTGCACAGACATCTCTTGCAGGAGATCTCCCAGAGTTGGAAAACTGATCTGCTGCAGCTCCTGCACTGCCCCAGGCATCTCTGCAGAGTCTGGCCAGGGCTATGGGGTGCTCTGCTTGAAACTAGGAGTTGCTGAGAGGAGAGGAGTGAAGCGGGAGCAGGGCAGAGTTCCCTCTGTGCTCGCTCAGGGAGCGCTCACAGAGAGGCTGCTTTCCTGTGGAAAAAGATGGATTTCTTCTCCTGGCTCTTTTCCCTGTGTAGGGTAGGAACCAACCAATGCTGTGGGTGGGTGACGCCCACAGTGACAACTCCCCTGGGCTGCTCCTGTGAGCCCTTGTCCCAGGGGCTGGAAACTCCGTGTATTCAGGCTGGGAGAGGGAGGTGAGGAGCTGCCCTGGCCTCCACAGCCGTTCCTCCTGCGGGCTGCACACAGCCCCTGCTGTCATCCCTTGCTGACAGATGCCCACAGGCTTGTTCTGGGGGGCAATCCTGCCCGGGGTGCTGTGTGCAGCCCCCTCCTGCCTCCTCATCCCCCAGGAGCCACCCGGCACCGGGAGCAGGGAGCAGCAGCAGCCTCATAAACACCAAATGGGGGCTGCTGGGAGGAAGCCCATGCTGAAATGCTGTGTGTGTGTGCCGTGGCAGGGGACGGGGTGTTGGACAGTGAGGCAGCACCCCAGGGAGCAGCCCCACCCCAGGCTGCACCAGGCCCTGCCACGGCCACCCTGGGCCGCTCCCAGGTGCTTCACTGTGCCACGGCGCAGTTGTGAAGGGCAGGTTGGAGGTGGTGCTCGCTGCTGGCCTGAGGGTTGTGAGCATCTCAGCTCCTCACACCAGCGCAGATCAGCACAGGGAGGCAGCTCTGGCCTGCTGCTCACCCTCCCGCCAGCCTCTGTGTGCTCCAGGGAGTTTGGGGAAACTCCCCAGGGGTGTTGAGTCTTGGCAAAGTAAAACAAGTCCCTCCAGCAGTGGCTGCGGGGCTCTCCAGGGACAGGGGATCAGTCTGAGGGGATGTGGCTGAGCACGGGGCACAGGGGAAAGCTGTGGCAAAGGGAGCTGGGCAAAGGCTCCTGAGGGCATGGGGAGCTCATCCCCAGTGGAAAGAGCCCTGTGTGTAGGTGTTTAATAGGACTATTGCATGGAGTGGCACTGCATTAATCACCATGGGAACACGCAGCAGTAAACAGTCTGAAATCATCCCGGAAAATATCGCGCCAGCGCTCACATCGGCCCTCGTGTGAATGAACAACCAAGGGGCAATGACTCAGTGTGGCAGAAAGCACAGCCAGGGCACCACAGAGGGCCCCCAAAGGGCAGTGCCAGTGTGGCAGTTGGGGAGGGAGCCCTGGGGCTCTCCTGGGAGCCTCCGAGCTCCCCTGAGATGTCAGCCCTGGCAGAAAGCCCTGCACAGGCTCTCAGGGGGTTTGGGGTGTCTTGGAGGAGTCTCTGTGAGCCCCTGTGGCAGCTTCATTGGGTCATCCTTTTCCCATCCTTCAAACCTCTCTGCCTGAGCCCACCACCCACCCTGGTGCCTGCATGGAGCTCATATCTCAGAACTGCTGGCAAAGGGGAGACGTGGGGTTGGCAGGGAGGTGGGGTGGCAGGTTGTAAATCTCATTCCCCACCGAATAAAGGTACCAAATCCTTTCCTTCCTGACTCCTCTACCTTGCAGCTGAGCTGTCTCTCAGCCCCACCTGGGCTCTGGGGCGGATATTTGGGGTCTCAGGGCTGCCTGGGCATGCAGGGGTTGGTGCTGCAAGGGCTGCCCCTTGAGCTGGACAGGGAGCATTTTGCTTTTCCTGCTCCATTTAATTCCTCCTGGTCCAATAGCTGCATGTGTTGATTTGTCTGGCTCCATCCTGCTGTTCTCTCTGTCCTGTGGCCTGCAAGGTGTTGTACAAACATTTGCAATCTAGTCATGGTAGTTGTGCAGCACTCGTGTTCTGGGATGGCAGAGGGCTGGGGCTGGGACCTCTCCTGTCCTTTAGGATCTCTTGAGATCAGTTCCCATGTGGAAGCAGGGTGGCACCTGCTGCATCCCTCCCGTGGGTGATGCTCACCCCAAACGAGCACCTCCCACAGGTGGGGAACACCCACAAGGTGCTGGCAGACGCTGTCACCCTGCTGGGCCAGTCCTGATGCCAGCCTGTGTCAGTCATTGTCATGGAGACCAGCAGCTGGTGGTGAGCAGCACAAACCATCCCCAAAAAGCACCAGGACAGGCTGACTCAGGCCTAGGTTGGACCTACCTGGAAAACAACCCAGCAGCTTCCCTGGAATTAAATTCCTGTCAGTGCCACGGGACAAGCAAGGCAGAACGGGGACCTCAGTGGGTCACCTTGTCATGAACAGCTCACCTGGGCAGGGGCTGGGGAGTCACCCGTGAACCCCAACACCACATCCCTGCTCCCCATGGGGTCCAGCCCAGCGAGTTGACCAAAGAAGGGACCCAGAGCCAGCTCTGGCCAAGCTGAGGAGCAGAGGAAGCAGCACACGAAGCCCTGCACCAGCTGCAGCCTGTGCTGCACTGCCATTGCCAGAGCTGCTGTGCCGGGCCGGGGCTGTGTCCCTGCAGCCACCGCCGGCCCCGGGAGCCTGCTGTGCCACCAGCCACCCTCAGAGCCTCAGCACTGGGCAAGGCCTGTGCCAAACCCAACCTCTCTGGGTCACCTGCAGCCTCTGGGAGGTGAAACCCCAAAAAACCTCCTGCAAGGGCAAAGGGACACATGGTCAGCGAGTGCAGGGGGCCAGCAAGGCCTGTCCCCATCGGGGTGACAGGGAAGGGATGGCTGGGGAGCATTGCCTGTGCACAGCCAGGCTGATGGGGAAGGCAGTGCCTGGCAGGAACTGAGTTTTGGCTTTGAATATGTTTTGATTTAACAAGTGGAGATGCAGTCAGGGAAGCCACTGAACAGCCCCACCAGGGCAGAAAGGCCCACGAGGATGGTGTCACCCTCACCTCCATCAGGGGTTCGCACCCTGTCTTGTTTTCAACATTTTAGAAACCTTCTGGTTTCCTGATGCCTTCCACAGGGTTTTGGGGTGGAAAGGAAGGACACCCTCCCTGTCAGGAACCCTGCTCTGTACCACAACCAGGAGCTGTCAGTGTCTGCACCGTGTCCCCAGGCCTTGTGTCCAAGGAAAGGTTCCTTTCAGAAAGCCTTTTCCCACATCACTTTTTAGTATTTGTTTTTTCATTAACACCCAAATCTCCTGCTTGTCCTCCTTAACTTTTGCTGAGTTTCTTTGTGTTGTCATTTCAGAGGCAGTTTCAAGGTTAAAGCAAACTCCTCACACTGCAGTGACTGCAGCTCTCCAGGGGAAGGTTAAAGGATGCAAATTGTTGACAGAGGGCTTTTCAATTTAGCGTGCAAAGATCTGATGGTTGAAAGGTGAAGTTAGACAAATCCAGGGGAATGGGATGGGTGATCTGCAACTGGAGCCGTTTGCCAGGGCTCGTGATGGGTTCCCCTTCACCTGTGATTTTAAAATGGAGATTGGATGCTTTTCTAAATGATGTGATCACGTTCAGAAAGCATTAATCTGGGGAAACGCATCACAGGAACTCAGAGTGGTCCTACCTACGACGCCATGAGCCCTGAATCCCTCCTGGGCTTTTCCGTATCTCCTCTTTCCTGGCCTTGATCACAGAGTGGTGTGGGGCTGCCACGGCCGCCTGGCAGAGGCTTGGTCACCTCACCAGGAGGGTCCCAGATCACTTCAGCCCCACCCTGTGTCCTCCTGCCTTGGCCCAGGGCTGCTGTCACCACAGTGAGACAACCACAGAGCCACCCCTGCTACTGCCTCACCCAGCTCCTGCCTCTCCCAGCTACCTCCTGCCTCTCCAGCTCCTCCTG
>VZTJ01002116.1:917088-970841 GCA_013397795.1 Orthonyx spaldingii | reverse complement strand
CATCTCCCTCCTGCCTCTCCCAGCTCCTTCCTGCCTCTCCCAGCTCCCTCCTGCCTCTCCCAGCTCCTTCCTGCCTTGTCCATCTCCCTTCTGCCTGTCCCAGCTCCTCCTGCCTCTCCCAGCTCCCTCCTGCCTTGTCCATCTCCCTCCTGCCTCTCTGGTGCCCATTGTTGTCCAAGCCTCTGGCAAAGCCGGCTCTCCTGGGCACGGGGAGGCTTTTGGACCCCACTGTGCTCACCAGCAGGGTCTCACCTGTGCCCGGAGCTGTCCCCAGCCACCTCTCCAGCTCCACATCACGGATGGCATCCCTGCCGCGGTGGCTCTCCTGGCCTGATCCCGCTTCCCCCCAGCAGCAGCGCCAGCAGGCAGTCCCGCTGTCCCCGTGGATGTCGCTGTGTGGGAGCACAGTGCAGAACATTTTGGCCAGCAGCCACCTCCTCCCTGCTCGCTCACTCACACTTGGTGCTTACAGGGGACCTGGGGAGTTTTGACGTGGTTTTTATTGCTCAGTGTTTGCAACGCACGGGCTCGGAATGCCTGTCCCCTTCCCTGCTCTGCAGCTCAGATCTGCCTCCTGGGCTCATTTAAACTGTTTGCCTTGCTCTTTCTTTTCTCTTTTTTCTGCTGGAATTCAGTGCGCGGCTGACAGACCTTGCAAACAGCATCCAGCCCTTCCAGCAGTGCCTGTCCTGCTGCTCCAGCCCACCCTGCCCAGCCCAGGGTCACCCTGCCAGGGGTAAAGGTGTTCCTCCTGGCTTTTCACTTCTAGTTTGGTCTTTTCTACCTGCCTGGTGATGTCTCTGGGTTCTTAGCCCTAGTGAGCACTGGTTCTCCGTGCTTGGAAATCAGTGGGGCAACCAGCACCTAGTTACTATTAACCGTTATTATCAATTAGCAATAATTGCAATCTTTTGTGCCTTGGACACAGCATGGGCATCACCTCCCAGGCACTTCAGCCTCTCCTGCAGGGGTGTCCCAGCTGAGCAGTGACAAATGATCCCACACGAAATGCAACACCCAGGAGTGAGGGTCTCTCTACATTTCTTCATTCTCTTGAATTGTATTTGATGTAAAGCTGTGTCTCCTGATGCTCAATCCAACCTCTGTGCCCACTTCTTGGGCATCCAGATCTAAGAGATCTGAGATCCCTGTTTTGTGCTGTGTGCATGGAAATAAAATATGAACGTCTGTAGTTTAATGGTCTAAAAGTCTTTCTCGCTGTGCAAAAACCCAGCATCCCCAAATCCATTTTCATTTATAACATTATGAGTAATTCTACTGGCAGCAGTTTTTCCTTGCCATATATATTTATTAGAGGGAGAAATTCCCCATCCTGAAATGATGTTCTTGCTTGGATCAAATAGCTTTTGTACTCCTGCTCTGTGTTTAACCCTTTTGTTGCTTCCTGTGTGCTGTTTTATCCCATACCGTGCAGGGCACTGTGCTCTTCTTAGAGGAGAGGGCACCTGGAATGCAGAAAGCAGCCTCAGCAGTGCTCAGAAAGCAAAATTGGAGCTGTTTTAGAATAATCTGTGCCATTTTTTCGAGATTAGGAAGCCACGGGGACCAAAGAGCAGAGACCTGCCCATGAAGTTGTCATTCAGGCAATGTCACGTGCACACAGACTCCCTGGGCTCAGCTGAGGGACACAGTGGGTGTCCCAGCCCAGCTCAGGGGACTCTGCAGGGTGGGAGGAAGGTATTTCTGAGCTGTCCTGGACCTCAGCGTGGTGGTGGTTGCAGAATTGTTCGCAGAATTGTTCACAGCTCCTCCTCCATGTGGTGGTAGTTGCACAACGGTTCAGAGCTCCCAAGAGCCAGTTTTATACAGAGGGGCCCCTTGAAGGAGGGGATCCCCCCTGTTTCCTGATAAAATATTCCTGTTGCGGGAGCTCAGGACTTCTGAACAACGAATCAATGTGATCTCGCAGAAGCCATTTATTGTTTACAAAGCACTCTTATTTACACTTTTACAACTGCTGCACACGCGATCACACGTTACATGATTGGTCTCTTTAGCTTGTCCACGCGCTTTGCATGCACTTTTCAGAAAATATAATTGGTTCTTGATTCAGTGCAGCACAGTCTTTCTTTATTTATTTCTTGCTGTCTTGGTATTCTGTTTTTCAGCTTTTCCTTTCCCAATTTAGCACAGCTTACATTTCAGTGGCCTCGATGAATTCTTGTGGGCTTTGATAAGCGTAACTACAGGTGGTTTTGGCTGGGCACACTGTCAGTGTTCAAATGCATTACAACACCTGTGGCCTCTATTTTGGGAACATGGGAAGGAGAGGGAGAGGAGTGAGTGCTGCCCAAAGGAGGAGGGCGAGGCCACCTCTGGAGCGGGACAGGAGAGCTCAGAAATGCCGGTGCTGGTGACAGGGACACCTTCTCCTGAGGAGCAGGGGATTTGCAGGGTGTCGGTGACAAATGGCTCTGGGCTGAGCAGAAGAATGGTTATTGATCAGCTGGCAGAGGTGCCCGGGGGATGTGCTGTTAACGACCCGAGCCTGTCCTGGCCCGGCGTGGCCTCTCCATCCCCTGGCCGTGGGCCCTGCAGAACAGAGACAGGGCCCCGGGCAGCCTCGTGCTGCTCCTTTCTCTGCTCCTTCTGGGGCCAAGCAGGGATGTCACTGTCCCCTGGCTCCCAGGGGCTCTCGGTGACAGTCACCTCTGTGCAGCAGGACCATCTTCCTGGGTTATTTCCTGGCAGTCAGGTCTCAGCTTTCCCACATCTCTCCTTTCTGTGTGCCCCATCTAAGCCCAGCTCCAGCAGAGCACTCAAAAGCCGGGTTTAAGCAGGGAACGTGTTCCTGAACCTGGCCAGTCTGTTCCAACCAGGTGTTTTTGGATGCTGCAGGCTGGGAAGCCCACGCAGTCACCAAACTGCCTGGGAACACTGCAGTTTCCAAGGCTTTCCCCCTTCTCAGAGCTTCATTGCTGGAAAAAAACCCAGCCCAGTTACTTTGTTTTGCATTTTTTTTCATCTTCAGCCTCTGTGTGTCTACCCAGAGCACACCTTGAGCAAGCTGAGCATAATTAATCACAGTTTGCTCACATGGGATTCCTAATCCGCAGTAAATCCTTTGGGAAACAGATGCAATTATAAGGGAAATGCTTATTAAAAAGAATGATACGTGCCATAAAAAAGTGTCAGGACAATTGTCCTTTGGTTGTAATGCTGCCAGTTGTGATACACACTGCTGGTGCCACGTGCCAGCTGTCCCTGTCCCCTGGCCATGCTGGGCTCCACATGCAGCTGCACCAAGCCCTTGGATTTCAGCTGTTCCCCCTTCTCTCCCCATCCTGGGGGCTCCTATCCTGAACTCACCCAGCAAAATCCTGTCACAGCCATGGACCTCCCATAGCAAACGCTGTCAGGATCTCCCCTGACTGAAATGGATGATGAGCTGCTTGGAATTAATAACTTCTGCACGTGTCAATGTGAGCAGCCCCTGAAGAAGATGTGTTTGACAGTGATTTGTTGGTTTGACTGGCATGGCAGAGAACAGACTACAGAAAATGAGCTGCTTCCATCATTTTTTTTTTTTTTGCCTGGCAAGAAGTGAAAAAGGAGGTTACAACCAAAATCCATGTGTTGGATCTTGATCGACACCCCTGAGGTGGATGAGACCGAGGAAACGAGGACTGTGGTTTGTGCTCTTGGATTTGGCCAATCTTTTTATCAATCCATGGTTTAACCTTTCCCTGTAGGACTGGGGAAGTGCTGCCAGAATCCCTCTACAGAGACTTTGAGGGAGCAGCCAGACAAGCACTGACAAGGAGATCTCCAGGAGAGCTCTTTGATGGCACAGTTGGGAAGCCCATGGCCGAGGCCAAGTGATTCATGTGCAGGGGATGTGTCAGAAGGGGGAGCAAGGGAAACAGAGGAAAAGGGAGGTGGTTTTGCTCTGCGTGTCAGGAATGGCCATTGCCACAAGCTCTAGAGAACAAGGGGATGTGGGACCTGCTGGCAAACTGGGGGTGATGAGTGAATATTTCACATTGTGAGGCTGCTGACCTGTGTTTAATCATAGAGCCACAGGGTTGTTTAGGATGGAAAAACCTCTGGGATCATCCAGTCCAACCATCCCCCAGCACTGCCAAGGCCATCACTAAACTGTGTCCCCAAGTGCCACATCCACACAGCTTTTAAATCCCTCCAGGGATGGGGACTCCCCCACTGCCCTGGGCAGCTGTGCCAACCCTTTCAGTGAAGAATTTTCTTCCTAAAATCCAAAAGTCTAAAGGTGAACCAAACCTTTTTGTTGGCAAATAGAACCATCCAAACCCTAGGAGACAGGACAGGAGCTGTGGCAGGGCTGTCTCAGTTCAGCTCCAGCCCATCACTGACCTTTGGAAGAGGAGGGAATTCTGCAAGAGCTGAAATCCAGGTCACATTCCCAAGGCGTGAGCAGGGAGGGATGGAACCAGGCAGCTCAGGGTACGAAATGCTGTGCAATCAGCAGGGGCTATGAAGGGCAATAAGGATCAGTTGCAGATAAGTAAAGCATTTTCAAAGTGGCCAAAGCCAGAATTTTATCCTTGGTTAGTCAAGGAATGGGCAGAAGCCATCTGGGCTGTTACAGCGCTCCAGGAGATTGGCAAAGGTAAAATCTGTATTTACAGAAGGGGGAAAGGAGGCTTGGAGAATTGTTATTAACGTTCTAGACTGACTGCTTTAAATTCAGGTCCAAGAAGAATATAATTTCTAAGTTATATTTTCTAAATAAAATTATAAATAAGATCCTCCCCCAAAGAAAAAGCCAATCTGGTTTCCCTATGTGAGAACACTAAATATTCTGGATTGAGAAGAAGCCAGGGATGCTGGATACCTTGGCTTTGCTTGGAATTTGCTGTGTTTCCCATGACATTCCTTTTAGCAAGGTTGGTGGGCAGGTCTCCACACAACTGCTGCGGGAGAGGTGCAAAACATGGTTGGAAACCAGACGAGAGAAATCAATAATTTGCTGTCAAATGAAAGGATGGATTGAGTGGCTTTCTGCAGGAATCCATCCTCGGTCTAACACGAGTCAGTGTTCTCCCTAACGATCCAAATGATGGAATATTCGCTGCTCAGGCTGCAGAGGTTCAGGGTGGGAATTAGTGCTGCAATTGCAGAAAAGGCGATTTCCAGCCGTGGAACAGAAAGGACAATTAAGCACTGGGTTGTTTTGCCTGGGGAGGGCTCTGGAGTTTCTATCATTAGAAGTGTTCAAGAAGATTTTGGAGAAACATCTCCCAGGATTAATGGAGAGCTGACCCTACCCTGGGGCACTCGAGGTCCCTCCCAGCTCTATTTGCTGTGATTCTACATCATTCCAAAAGCAGTGTCACATCTCTAAAGACTTTTAGGGAAAAGTATGAAAAATACCACCAAAAACATGGAAATACGTGATGCCTTTAAAAAAAAAGCACTGCATTTTGTTTACCAAAATCTCAATATATTAACCCAGATTTCCTAACAAGTGTCATAAATCGAGTAGCCTGGCTTCCAGGAGCTACTGGAGCTCCTGCTGGCTTCCTCCACCCTGCCTTTGGAAAGCCTGGCTTGGGAAGGTCTCGCTGCGGTAGGAAACCTGGATTTCTAAACCTGAAATATGAACAAGGGTATTTATACGAAATGGGAATGAATTTATTTTTTTTCCATCGGTTCCTCTGGCAAAGACAGCTGGGCATTTGGAGTGATGGTGTTTGAAATGCGAAATGCCCCTCGTTGGAGAGCTGTTCCGCGCCGTTCGTCCTCGGAGCGCACCCTCGGCGCTCGTTTGGGATGTGCAGCCCCGGCTGGCTCGGGGTGAGCACGGGGGGAAGGATGGCAGTGGCACACATTGCAATCCCCACTGCAGCCCACACTGCTCAGAGCAAGATGACTTGCAAACATCCAGCAGGAATGAGGAAGATGAATCGTATGCAAGGTCAGGCGCAATGCCAGGAAACGGAGAGAGGCAAGAGCAGTTAATTGCTTTAGATTCCAACAGCCCCAAAACGTGCCCTGTGTACAGACATCCCTTCCTTGCGCAGCCCTGGACCTCACTGTCCACGCCAGCAAATAAAATAGGCAATGGAGGTGCTCGTCGTGATTTTTAATGTCAAAATTAGATTCACGGATGCCTTATGGTCTCTGTAATTACTGGACATCACTCATCATTTTTCCCAGCTCAAGGGATACTCTGTTATTGACCTCACTGGGTAGATATAAATACATTACTGAATGGAAATATCACCATTTACTGTTGTGGAAAGGTCTGCACCATAGCTCAAAGGACTGTGAAATCTTCATCTCAGTGTACCTACAGCAGAGGAGAATGCCTGATACTGTTGATACGATGCCAAACCGCTGCTACTGAGGTCTTATCTTAAGGAGAAAAACCTATTAGAGGTTATTAAAGGAGAGCAACAACAGCAAACCACAAACTCAAAGGAATTTACTACAGTCAAACAGCTGAAAATGCCAGGCCAGGCCAGCACGGAGCTGCCAGTGATGGAGTGGCCAGAGGGCACGGTGGCCTCACTGGCCCCAGGCTGGTGGGGCCACAGGATCTCCTGGGAGCACGTCAGGATCACAGAGAGCCACAGAAGATGAAGGAATGTTCCACCCACAAAATGTGATGAGGACTGAGAGCAGGGAGAGGCCAGGGAGGGGCTTGTGTGCGGCCTTGTGTGGTCACTGTGTGCTGAGGGGCTCTGGTGGAGCTGTCCTGGAGCACACTGGGCTCTGTGGGTCACCTGTGAGAGAGGAGCTGCTCCCCAGCTCGTGTGTGTCACTCCAGAGCCTGTGATGGGACACTGCTGGTGCCTCCCTGCCTGGCTGTCAGGGCCAGGTGACCCTGGGGACCATCTCCTCCTTGCAGAGCGAGGTCATTGCCAGGCTGGTGTGTGCCCTGCGGTGCCAGCTCTCACCTGGGGCAGCCCCTGCGCCCTGGCACCCGCTGGTGACAGCTGGGTGAGTGGCACTGCCCACCCCGAGCCCCCAGAGCCCTGGGAACCTTCTCTGAGCCAGAACAAAAAGGTATCCTGGGGAGGGATCTGTGGAGGGGAAAGCGAAGGTTTCTTAGGGCAGGGCTGGCAGAACTCCTTTAGGATTCCCAGGCTTTTTAAGAGGCCCCCTAAATGAGCCCTACACATTTTGCAGGGGCAGTGGATGTTTTCAGACATGCAGGGCAGTGGCAAAGCAGGGTCTGGATCCTCAGACCCTTCCAGAAACGTGGCAGCTATTGGGTTGGTGCTGGTGTTTCAGACATTCATAGATTTTGCCCAGGCAGGACCAGTAGCTCAGCATGTTCTGACAAGGACACTGGGATTTGATGGAAAACAAATTTTCAATTTGATTTAATTTTTAATGTTTGGGTTGGAAGGGACCTTAAAGCCCATCCAGTTCCACATTGTGCCATGGCAGGGACACCTCCCACTGTCCCAGGCTGCTCCAAGCCCCAATGTCCAGCCTGGCCTTGGGCACTGCCAGGGATCCAGGGGCAGCCACAGCTTCTCTGGGCACCCTGTGCCAGGGCCTCCCCACCCTCCCAGGAGGAATTCCTTCCCAATATCCCCTCTGGCAGTGGGAAGCCAGTCCCCCTTGTCCTGTCACTCCATCCCTCGTAAAAAGTCCTTCTCCCTCTTTCCTGAATCCCAGCTGCTCTTGTGGCTTGTTCCCATGGCTAACCCCCCATCTCACTCAGTTATAAATGGGCTCTCAGGCAAAACTGTTGGCTGCTTTGGAAAATGCCTTTTAAACTCCTATGGGAGGCTTCAGGCATCCAAAGCCACAGATCTCCCAGAGCTCCTTTAGGAACTGGAGGGGGCGAGGACCCTGCTTTTCCTGTGGGACAGGGCCAGAGGGGTGTCCCAGCACTGGCAGGAGGCGCAGGAGGAGCCGTGGCCTTAGAGGACCTGGCAGAATGGGGGGAGGGAGAAGGGATGTGCTTGCAGGCACTCATTTCACCCAGACTGGGGGGTTTTATGGTGTTTTACGATGGAACCAACCATGGCTGTGCCCTCTGCAAGGGCTGTGCTCTGAGTGAGCACCGCTGCTGCGGGGAGCTGTGAACCCGGTGTGCCTCGGCTTTGGGCGGGGCACAGAGGGAGGGGACCCTGCGATGTGGCAGGGCTCAGCCACACCCAGAGGGACCAGCCTGGCAGCACAGCCCAGGAGAGGCCTCCAGGGCCGGGCTCTCTCTTCCATCCTTGCTGGACCTCGATGGAGGGACACCAGCCAGAGCCCGGCCAAGCCTGCACCCATGGAGAGAGCTGGCCCTGCAAATTACAGCTTCCCTGCCTGCAAGGGCTCTTTATAGTTTATTGAGCCAGGGAGGTTTCTATGCTTTCTATTTTGGGCCAAGCTCCCCTTGTATTTATTTACAATCAGTGGAGCAGCTGGTAGCCACTGGAGTTGAAGAAAATTGCTGTGAAAAGCAGGAAATTGGCTTCTTACCGTACGAGGGGGGCCGAGTGTGTCCTGAGGGACCCAGGCCTGCACTCTGCCCTTACCCCCAGCCCCATGCCTTGTCCTGCTCCATGGCTCAGGTCTCACAGGTGTGCCTGAAGCAACCTCCAGGGCTGGCCTGGGGCAACGTGGCAGCAAGTCTGCCTCAGGTGGTCAGTGCTGCATCTCATCCCAGGACGTGTGTTAGCGACCACAGTGTTTGCTCACACGTGTCTTTGGGAGGTACCTAAAGGCTTTTAGCAGTGCACTTATCCTCAGGGGTTCACTCTGGGAGGCTGAAGGAGTGGGGAAAGCCTCCACAGAGGTCTGTGAGATGCAGACCCCATGTTCTGTGTGGTTCTGGGCTCTGCTGTGCTACCAGCTGCCCACACCCACCCAGGCACTGCTGCTCCTGAAGTCATCACAGTTTCCAGGCTGGGAGAAGAGAAAGCTGCTGTGTGCTGCTGTGGCACCCCCCAAAAACACCTGCAGGCCCTCCAGCTTAGGGAATGAATCCCTTGTCTGGCCTCTCTGTGCCAGGGGTGCTGGGCACACACAGACCCCAGCAAAGCCTGGCTCTACAGCTCAGTGTGGCTCTGGCTGTCCCCAGCCCAAGCAAGTCCCTCACAAGAGGAAAAACTGGTGAGAGCCTGTGCATCCTCTCTGCCTGGCCCTGTGTAACCACCGTGGCAGAGTCCAGAAGTGATCTAACATATTAAAGTTCAGGCAGCAAGGGAAAGAATGACCTTTTGCATTTTGCCCAGAGCAGGCGAGGGGAATGTAATTATAATTTCATGTAATTCATCTCCTGACACTGTGTAATAGCTGAACTTCACTTGGTCAAGGCAGGGATGAGGGAAGAAGGACATGAGGCGGGGAGCACCCCAGCACCCAGCTGGGACAGCCTGCCCTGGGCAGAGCCACCCAGTCCTGCAGGGCTCAGCTGCCACCACGAGGGTCCCCAGCCTGGCCTGGGGGCAGATGGAGCCTCTCCTCCTCGCAGGAGGCTGCCAGAGCCCTTAGCTCAAAGCTGCTGTGATCACAGGCCAGCAGCTAAAACAACTTCCCAGCCCACAGGAACATCTGGCTGGGGCCACGTGCTCTGCCAGCCTCAGACTTCCCTTCCCATTTTCTGGGGAAACATGCTGTACCTGAAGCCCACATGGTGCCAGTCTCCTGTTAATTAGTTCCTTGTTAATTTGCTCTGCTGTCCCTGGGCTGGAGCACTTCCCTGAGGTCCATAGGGAATGGAGGATGGACCAGCACACTCACAGCCCCTCTGGGTGGGCACCAAAGCACTCTGTGCCTGCAGTGCGTGGTCAGGAGTGGCAGGGGGGGGTCTGCAGGGTGCTTTATTAGCAGAGCAGAAACAACATTACACCTATTTAAAATCTGGTGCCACCTGAAATCTATTTCTCATCCCTAACTGATTAAATTCTGCTGGCTGGAGATTTTATCCCAGAGAAATCCTCCAGGAAGCTCTAATGGGAGAGTCAATCTTTATAACATCGGGAACAATGAAGCAAGAGCCCTCATTTTGCCGGAGGTTTTATCTGCAGGGGCTTGGCTCCCTGTGCCTACCAGCCCCATTACCATCCCTGCACCCAATTGGAGTCATCAAATATTTATTTAAAAGGTTTTCGTTCCTGAATGGTGAAATAGAAGCCAGCAATCATTAAATGGGTTTGTTAAGATAAACAGTTTGGAGGAAGAGAGCACAGTGCTGCGTAGCCCAGGGCACTGGGCAGTGGGATGCAGGGGCTGGGGCTGGATGCTGTTTGCTTCTCTGCTGCTCCAGGGGAGATCCCAAGGCAGCCTCGGATGAATTAATCACGGGGTTTAATTACTGGATGGACGCGGGTGACGCTGAGCCCAAGGGAGCTGTGACACGGGCACCTGGCACTCAGCACTCGCTGTCTGACAGCCGTGGTTTGCCAGGGGAGAAAGAAGCAGCGATACTGGTTAGGGAGTGTTTATCATCAAATTTGTGGCACTCTGGACTCTCAAAGCCCAGAAAGATGTCCCAGTCCAGCTACCACAAAAGAAATGCCTTCATCAGCATCAGCTTGGGCAGTGCTGCTCTCCACAAAGGCTCCAGCAGTGAAACAACCTCATCAGTATCAGCCTCCAGCTCACCTCCCACCCCACCCCGTGTGCCTCCCGCGGGTCTGTCACCATGGTCATCCTGAAGCCCTCAGTAAATGTATTTTTCTTTGTAAAAATGACCCTGACCTCAGCTCGATGAGAGATCTGCCAGCATTTCCCACCCTGCCCATGCTCTGGGTTTGCCTTCCTGAGGGCAGGGCAGGACGGCCCCATTTATGAGTTCTCCAGTCCCTGCATTAAAAGCTCTTCCGTGGTTCCACCACCACTTCAAAAAAGCCCCTTCTGGGCTGCTCCTCCTGCAGCTGTCCTGTGCCAGCAGCTCTGGTGGGCAGCAGACTGGCTGGTTGAAATGGGCTGTGCCACAGCCCTGGGGTTTGGCAGCTTTGGCGCTGCTGAGGGATGGGGTTGGCACCAGGAGGCTGGGAAGGGGGCACCCCGTCCCTTCTGCTGAGTGACACCCCAGTTACAGACCACAGAAAAGCTGCCTGGGCTGGGTGGGGACACCGGGAGCCAGCCCCAGGCTGCTCGTGCACCCCGAGCCCTTTAAATGCAAATCCAGAAACTCATATTTCCCACCTTGCTGCTGAACTGATTTGCCTTTCCAAATCCATCCCAACACCAACAGCTTTTATCAGGACTTTGTCTTTATTTGCACAGGCTAAAGGTGAGAGCACAGCAATTGCAGCAACACGGCCCTCCCACCCTTGGATGGGTGTTATACTTACTCTGGTATTTTGTAGCATTAAAAAAGAAAGCCTCTGACGTGTTTCTGAAGCACAGGGTTTCCTGCATGATGAAAGGGAAGGAGTTCTTTTGGTCGATGCAATTTAATTGTGCCACAAAACCCCAGAGAGCCGAGCTGCCATCCCTGGCTCGCTGCGGAGGACGGGGCACAGCGGCCACTTTATCACCCTACAAACTCCTCTGCCCGGCTTCGAGCGCTCCAATTCCTTCCTTGCTGCATTTTAGAAAACAGTTTGCCAATTACCCTTGATCTGCACCGAGCTGAGAGCCTCTGTGTCCCGCAGAGGTGATCCGCTCCCCGCGGGTGTTTGATCCCAGCTGGGGCCACCCCAGCCACGGCAATGGGAGGGGCTGAGTCCCATCCAGCTGGGACTCCCCAGCTCCTCCCGAGCTCATCCAAACATCTCTCTGCTCTAGGAGCCTGGCCCCAGCAAAACCTCCTTCCCTGTCCTGGCCCACGAAGACCCCAAAGCCCGTTTAGCCCCCGGCAGGACCGGCAGTGCTGGCACGAGGGATGAGCCTGCTGGAATCAAAGGGCACTTTGAATGCCACAGAGCATTTACATTCAAAAGTCTCAGAAAGGTTTGGGATTTATCTCCATCCTGGGAGGGAGCCTTATTAGTGGCTTTTGGGTACACCGCTCCTGAATAATGAGAACAATCCTGTCTCGGGAAGATAAATCCCAATATAATGATTCCATTGTCTTTCCTTATTATAACTCCCCGTCAGCCCCTCATTTAACTGCTGGTTTACCCAAAGATTGTGACTGGCTGCTCTAGCACAGGAAGATAATACAATGCTTTTTAATTGCCACCCAGTCTAAAATTAGCCCTTTCTTCTTTGGCTAATGAGCCACAGCACAGCCCTTTGGGTACCACGGTTTGAGCAAGGCCAGCTACAGCTCCTCATCCTCATGGCTGTGCTGGATCTGCTTCTCCGTGTCCTGCAGGACATCCCCTGACCCCCCAGAGCACGGGATGCTCTGCTCCAATCCCTCCTTTCCTCCACCTGCCAGTTTTGCATGGAAACAGGAATCTTGGGGAAAGGTTTTCTCAGCTTTGCAAATTCTCCTACAATTATCACATGAAAGAGAGTGGCTGAGAGAAACAACCCGAGGACAGAAATACTGCCTGGAAATAAATTTGGGAGAATATATTTCTGCTGTGACAGGTATGGGGAGTGCCAGAGCTGGACTAAACAGGCAGGAGGCTCGTGGGTCATTATGAGTTCAACTCAGTTACCAGGGGGATGCAAAGGCAGATGGAGATGGATGTATTGTAAGAAGGTTTTCTGGAGATGATTTGAGCAATTTCAACTCACTGCCATGGTTGGGATCGACTTGAAAGTTTCTTAATGAATTTCTTTGTCAGGAGGAAATTGGGCTGTTGAGCAGAGGAATGTGCAGAATGGAAAAGCAGGGCTCTTTCTGTTGGAAAGCCACAAGTGGAAAATCCAACTACAGCTAAAATTCCTGAACCTCTTGGTGTGGATGCTCTGGGAGCTGTGGTTTGTCCCCTTTGTGTCTGTAACTCTCCTGGGGCACTCGAGGGAGCAGCAGGGGCATCCCTGAGGGGAGAGGTGGGATGGGAGGGCAGAAACCTGCCCAGCTCAGAGCAGCAGCGTGGAGGGAGCAGGGTCTGGAAACCACTGCCCTGCTGGGATGTGCAGGACACAGCCCAGGCTCGGCTTCACCCGGGCGTCCCCAAGACCTCTGTCCCTGGGCTAACAGGCCCACGGCACACGCAGAGCTGGCAGCAGCACCCGGAGCTGGGGGCTCCTGGCTCACTGCAGCACTCAGCTCACGGCTGAAAAGCCACATGGCCCTGAGGAAATGCTGGAGAGCAATTCCGTGGTGTCAATTTTCCAGCGGCTTGCAATCTGAGGTCGGCAGGAGCCTCTGCCCTACAAAGTGTCCCTGTGGGGCTGGCAGGCAGGAGCACACACAGATGCTGGACCAATATCCAGAAAGGGCCCAAATGCTGGTTTCCTGCACTCCAATGTGCTGTGATGATTTAATTTTGGGTTTTCCCTAGAGGCTGGTTCCCAATGGAGGGAAGCCAGAGCTTGCAGGGTTTCCCACCATTCCCAGGAGTGTGACTTCAATTCATCAGCGAGGTCCAGCCCCAGCAGCTGATGGTGGTGCTGAGGCTGTTGCTGTTACAGGTGTAACCTCCTGGTGTCACAGGAAGAAAAGGTCCCCCAGCCATTACCTGGCTCTTGGTGTCCAAAACCTGCAGACCCTTTGGGAGGGGTTGTGTGGGCTCTGTGTGCTTTGGACTGAGACAGAAGTTGGTTAAAGGAAGATCCTTTGGGATTCTGAGCTGCCTTTTGTATTTAGTGCAGCTTTAGTGCTTTCAAATCACTTCAAAAATTTCATTTTCCTGCTTGTGTCCCCACAGTCCAAATTTAGCAGGGTTGGGTGATCAGCAGGAGCCACGAGAGGTGCCACGTGCCTGGCATTGGCTGCGCTGTGGAGCTGCTCCTGGGGCAGTGTGTGTGGCACCTCATCCCTACAAAGCCCCCCAAGTCCTGAAAATGCCAACCCCAGTGTGAGTGGTGTGATCCCTGCTCAGGGTAATGGGGTGGGGGTGCTGAGGGAGGCTCAGGAACAGCCATGTCCCTGTGTCCCTCTGTCCGTGTCCTGTGTCCTTGCGTCCCTGTCTCTCTGTGTCTCTGTGTCCCTGTGTCCCTCTCTGTGTCTCTGTGTCTCTGTGTCCCTGTGTCCCTCTCTGTGTCCCTGTGTCCTGTGACCCTGTGTCCTCTCTCTGTGTCCCTGTGTCCTGTCTCTCTGTGTCCCTGTGTTCTATGTCCTCCTATGTCTTGTGTCCCTGTGTCCCCTTGTCCCTGTGTCCTGTGACCCTGTGTCCCTCTGTCCCTGTGTCCCTCTGTCCCTGAGACCCTGTATCCCTCTGTCCCTGTGTCCCTCTGTCCCTGAGACCCTGTATCCCTCTGTCCCTGTGTCCCTCTGTCCCTGAGACCCTGTATCCCTCTGTCCCTGTGTCCTGTGACCCTGTGTCCCTCTGTCCCTGAGACCCTGTATCCCTCTGTCCCTGTGTCCTGTGTCCCCGTGTCCCCGTGTCCCTGTGTCCTCATGTCGCTGTGTCCCTGTGTCCTGTCTCTCTGTGTCTCCGTCTCTCTGTGTCCCTGTGTCTCCCTGTCCCTGTGTCCCCATGTCCCCGTCCCTCTGTCCTGCAGGTGTTGCAGGAGCTGCCCTGCTGCAGGCACAGGCAGGATGAGGTCACGGTTGAGGAGCTGGCAGCTCCAAGTTTGTCCTGGAGGCTCCTCCTGCCTCTTTTCCCTGTAATGTGACACTCTGTGAATATTGTAATGAATACAGTTATGCCCTGAAAAAAAAAAAAAAAAAAACTCATTTATTTATGAGGTTATTTGATTTCCTCTGAAATGCCTCATCTAGCAGCCCCCTCCATTAGAAACCCTCCGAAGCCATGCAAGGAAAATACAAGGCTTAGTATTTAAATTAATAAAGCAGCTGCAGAGTTTTGCTGCATTTTAAAATATTACTATAGGAAATATTCTTCCATGGATCATTTTCCTGTGGTTTTCTTCCTGAATATTCCTAATTATGGCTATAATTAATTTTAACGAGTCATCCACCATCAATTCCATCGTAACTTGCAAGTGTCCTGCAGCTGACTTTAAAAAAAAATTCAAAGCTTTGCCCTCCTCCGGCTGCCTCTGTAATGAAACCTGGGATTACTTAAGGAATTGGCACTTGGCCCCAGCGATGCAAAATTGCCTGGTCCTCAGTCAGAGCTGCTGCTGTCCAGCCCTTGATGGATGGCATCATTCAGAGCTTTTATAGGCCCAGCGAAAGAGGCCAATCTGTCCGAACTGATAAATCCCAATCTTCTGCAATATTTCATGGTTCTACCAGACGTATGCAGGAAGCCAACGTGACGCTTCACTTTCCTGGGAAAACAGCTCCTCCAAGGCCAATGGCCAACACCAAAGTCCTTGGACAAACTCTGACCTCTGGGGAGGACAGCAGGAAGGTCTGGGTGGAGGTTGGGAAGGTCTGAATGGAGGTTAGAAAGGTGTGGAGGGAGGCTGGAAAAGAGGTTGGGAAGGTCTGGATGGAGGCTGGAATGAAGACTGGGAAGGTCTGGATGGAGATTGGAAAAGTCTGGATGGAGGTTAAGAAGGAAGCTGGAAAGGTCTGAATGGAGGTTGCAAAGAAGACTGGGAAGGTCTGGAGGTTAGGAAGGAGACTGGGAAGGTCTGGCGGTTAGGAAGGAGACTGGGAAGGTTTGGATGGAGGTTGGGAAGGTCTGGATGGAGGTTGGGAAGGTCTGGATGGAGGAGGTGGATGGAGAAAGGTGGATCAGTGCTTTGGAGTCTCATCTCCATCTCCCACACCAGGATACCATCAGACCTCTCTACAAGAAGAGATTCCAGCTGCTTGTGGACACCCAAGAGCGTGGGAGCCCTCAGGGGACACCTCTGACTTAACTTCACCACGTTGTTCTCATAACAGCAAGGAAAAAATTGAGTTACCAAAATAAAGAGAATTTCAGAGCAGGGCTGGCAGGTGGGGAAAAGAGCCAGGCCTCTCTTTAATTCCTGTATGAGTTTATTCCTGGTGCTCCTCTCCCTTGATTTCCTTTGTCCTTGCAAATCCATCCAGAGCTGGTGCAGGTGGCCACAGGGCTGGGGTTGTGGCAGCAGAATTTGGGGTGTGTTCATGTCTACTCCCACAAATCCAGGTCTGGGCCATTGCCACTGGATGGGAAAGTGAGTTTTTCCTGCTGGGCTGTTGCTGTGACCCTCCTGTGACCCTTGTCTGATCCCCCCTAGGCCCAGGAGCGGGGCTGTATCGGAGGAGGCATCAGGAGCTGCAGGAGGGTGGAGCTGGGAAGCACATGGAAAATCCTGACCTCTTACAGGATCTGTGCCAACCATCCCTGTCCCAGCCCCTGGAAAAGCACTTCTCAGTGGGTCTTCATCTGCAGGAGCTGCAGGAGGGTGATGTGGCTGTCTGGGGAGTTCATCAGTGTTTGGAAAGAGCAGCACGGAAAGGGAGAGGGTTCCCAAACCCTGCACCTTCCCCAGCATTCAAGGAACTGCCTGGAAAACTGTGAAAATATTGAAATATGATCTGGTTTTATCTCCTGGTGCTGCACTGCTGATTCACAGGCTGTGTTTGCAGAACACCGTGCGCAGCCAAGATGTTCCTGGATGCTTCCAATGACGTGCTGAGGTTTCTCTGCACCCAGGGCCTCAAACGTTGGTCTCTCCTCTTGGGCTGTGCATCTGATACAGGTGCCTCAGGATGCCAACGGCCCCTGAAGGACAAATACCCAGGATAACATCAGGAAATCAAGAGTAAGAGGGGGCCCAGAGCCATAATTTCACTTTAAAAGGTTGATTGATTCCCACAGCATCTGGTGCCTGCTGGGGCGCCCATCCCAGGGAAGAGCGTGCTTCAGCATCCCGAGCAAGGAAAGCAGGGAGGGAGAGCATTTGAAGCATTCAATTGACTGCAAAGCCCATGAGGACATGAAATACACTCTCCACATACACAAGGTTTAGCACAAAACTGGGGGAAAAAGCATTTCCTCTTTACTGCAGCTTGAAAGAGTGAAATAGAGGCCGACCAGCAGCCACTGCTTTATCCTCCAATTTACTGCTCTCACTCCCAGCCTGGCCCCGAGAGCCCAGCTCCCTTTGTACCATTTTTCTATTAGTGGGTTTTATTTGTGTCCAGAGCTTTGTACCTGCAGAGCCAAACCCGTCTTTGCTCCTGCCCGGGCTCTGCTCCGAGCCCCGCCGGGCTGGAGAGCTGCAGGGCCTGGTGGGGTGGTGCTGGATGGTGGGACCAGGAATTCTGCCTGGGTGTAGTGCCAGGAGCAGGGTGGAGCCATGGCGGGTTTACATTGCACGGTCAGACCAGGAAGAGCTCAAGGAAAGCAAATGGGTCCTGCTGTGCCTCAGTTTCCCTCCCCATACTGATTAACCCCTCCAGGAGGCATCACAGGCTGAGGAGGGGTGTGGGAGGCTCAGAGACCCCTTGCTGTGGCCTGGCCACCCAGAAGGGACCCTGCCAGCCCAGAGGACCCTGGGGCACCTGGGGCAATCCTGATTTTCAGATAAGCTCCGTTTCACAGCAGGCTCTGGTGAGATTTGCTGGAGGTGCCAAACCTGTCTCTAAGCATTGTTTTGCAGCCTCTGTCTGGCCTGGGGTCTTCTGCATCTTCCTCTGGCCTCTTTCCCAATCCTCCCAGTCCCTAGAGAATAAACCCAGTTGAGGTTGCCTTGTGCTTGGCTGAAGACATTTAATCACTGTCTGGACGTGATGGAAATATGAGCTACTCCTGTGCCAGTCAGGACACGCTCTTCTTGCACAGACCAAGATGAGCAAGGAGCCATCCGAGCATGAAATAGTTGTCAGGCTTCCAGAGGGTCACAAGATATATGGATTATGAAGTAGAGACTCCCACAGATCTCAGATTATCAAACACAAAGGCTGCAGAAGATTGCTCCAATCGCAGGAATGCTGTCCTGAATTCAGAGCTGGGCTGGAGCACCAGCCCAGGGGCTGCCAGGGTTCACCCCAAATTCAGCTGTCCCTGCACAAAACTTCTCAGTCATCAGAATCATCTTGTGCCTGTTTCTGTCTCCAGCTCACTGAAACAGGCGGGTTCTGGGTATGGTTCTGCCCTGAGGAGCGGAGGCCACCCAAAGGCTGGAGCGCCTGGAGGGCTGGAGATCAGGATGAAACAGGACACTTCGGGGACAGGAATGAGCAGGATTGGCAGCGTTGGGTTCAGTGGGAGCCATCCTGTGTGCATGGGTCAAGTGCCTGCAGAACAGGCAGGCAGCAGGGGAAGCCAGTGGAGCTGGGGAGTCCCTGAGTCCCTGAGATCCAGGGGATGCTTCTGCTCATGGGAGGACCCCGAACCCCTTCCCAAAGCCCCGGAGCTCATGGGGAGCGAGGCCATGCCGTGTGTTGGTGCTCAGAGGGGACGAGGCTCCTTGGGATTTACTACTGCCCTTGGCTCTGGGCTGCACCACGCAATGGCCTCTCGTGGGTGACCCCATCCCCCTTTTTCTACAGCCTTTTCCAGGCTCTAGGAGATGCAGCTGAGGTCACTCCCTGCTCTCGTGCCTCGCTGTGCAGTGCTGGTGGCAGGAGCGTGGCCCTGGCCAGGCCAGCCATGGCTCAGTGCACTCCTTTCCCCAGGAGGAGCCACTGGCACAGGTGATGCCTGGGAGATGCTGGGGCTGGGCTTGGTGACCCAGGAGGTCCTTCCAGCCCCAGGTCAAACCCTGAGGTCACCCTCAGGCACTGCCTGTTCCAGATTTACGGGGAACAGTGGAAAGGCTGCCTGGGAGCCAAGGAGCCAACAGAGAGGGGCAAGCACGTCTCCCTCTCTGCACTTCTGCTCTGCCTGTGCCCCTCTCTTTATTCCTCCAGGCCCCTAACGCTGAGGGGTTTCCCTGGTACATCCCTACAGGTCCTGCACACGACTGTTGGTTACACCCAGCCCTGGCAGGGAGCACAGCCGTGCACCAGCCTCCAGCCCGGTGCATGACTGCTCATTCCTCCTTTCACCACCACCCACCAGTTATTCTCCCCCAAAGCCCAGGCTCAGCCCAATTTGAATTAATTGCAAGAGTCAGACGTCAGCTGCTTTTATGTAACACTCCTGTGTAATTCCATCTTCTCGTTTCCGCTCCCCCACTAATTTATTCACTCCAGGTTTCTTTAAATCAGCCCAGCCTTTTTCCTTTCTTTTCCTTCTTTTTTTTTCCCATTCCACAAGGTCTCTTGGTAAATCGTGTTCCTAATCCAAGGATTTGGCATTCCCTAGGTAGCCAGGGCGAGCAGGAGCAAGCCCCAGGGGACTGGAACAGCGGGGCAAGCGCCTTCTCATGGGTTTTGCTGTGCTGAGGCTGCCCATGATGCCCTCCTTCCCTAATTACTTCTATTTCAGTGTTTTCTTCTACTGCTTCAGCAAAGAGACAGGCTAGACTTCTGAAACCTGCAGCATTAACAGATATATTTTATTTTTATTCTTTCCACTGATAAACTGAGAAGATTTGAAGTACAGTTATTGTTTCCAATACAATAAGATGAAGAATTATTCTATGCACTTATTGATCTCCAGTAGGCCCAATACTCAGAAAAACCTCCCAGCTGGAGGAGAGGGACTTGCCCTCCAGGGTGTGTTGGGATGTGCCGGGAGGGCAGGGCTGGAGCCCACGGGGGCAGGCCCACGGCAGAGCTCGCTGGCCCCACCAAGGAGCCACCTGAGCACCCACGTCTCTCTCAGCACTCACAGAAACGACTCTTCGTTCAGCTCTTGTGTTGACAGGGCTCAAATTAAGAGGCAATTAAGGTGGCTCTCAGAGTGAGAGATGCACACGAGTCCTTCTGAGCAGGCAGCGAGGCTTGTAGAGAGCCCAGCACCCCAATTCCTGCAGGACTCGAGGGATCATTACCTCGGGCTTCATCTGCACATCAGGGTTAACCCAGCACCCCAGTTCCTGCAGGACTCAGGAGATAATTACCTCGGGCTTCATCTGCACATCAGGGTTAACCCCTCACTACTTAATCCACCTCCATGTGCCAGCAAACATCCCGAGCAGAGTTAGGCAGGGACATCCATCACCATGCTGGAGGAGTCTCAGAGTGGGCTTGGCAATACCTGGGCCTTGCAAGAAGAGATATGGAGGCATTAGGACCAAAAAATCATCTTATTTGCTTATTGATTTCCAATAAAATCTAATAATTAGAAAAATAGCCCTGCCGACTTGTGTGTGCTGTGCATACAAAGGAGGGAGGCAGAATCCCTCGGGGAGGGGACAGCGCTTCCATACCAATCCTGCAATCCTTCCGGCTGACAGGCAGGAGTCCCTGCAGCTGGCATCAGCCTGTGTCCCGAGGGAGAGGGCAGAGAGCATCAGTGCCAGGAGCTGGGACATCCCTGGGGCCGGGGAAGGGCTCCTGTGGAGCGAGGGCTGTCACAGGCAGGAGCCAGCCTGCGCGGTGGGGATGGGGCACCTGAGTGCCAGGGGGACACTGCAAACCCCCGTGTGAGCCCGTCCCCGCCAGCGCCACCCGCAGCCCCAGTCTGCGCCCCCGGGGAGATGCTGCCGTGGACAAGCTGGTGCTGTGTCTGAGCCGCAGGGCCAGGCTGCTCCTGCAGTGACACGAGTGTCCCCTCCGCCAGCGCCAGCACGGGGCCGCGGTGACGCTGCTGAGGATCAGCTGTGCCTCCCGTGCCGATAAACAAAGCATTTTTCTCTCGGCAGGTTCCTAATGCAGTGCCTCCTACCCTCTGTGAACAGCACACTGGAGCAGTGGTGTGTCACAGCCAGGCCTGGGGAATTACCTGAGCTCAGCCTGGGCGATAAAAGGCGCCGAGCCGAGGGCCCCACCCTGCGCGGGAGGCGGAGAGCCGGGGGATGACAGCAGCGCTCAGGTCAGAACACATTTGCTGCCCTTTGCTGCTGTTCTGCTGCCCAGCCTGAGCAAAACACCCCCGAGGCGCTGCGGCTCCAGTGCCAGGCACAGCCAGGGCTGCTCCCACAGCTCTGCGGGGGCTGGGCGAAGGCTTGGGGAGGGTTTTGCAAGGTTTGATGTTTTACCTTTGGTTCATGGAACTTTGGAACATTCTCATGCCAAACACCTGATTGTTTGCTTTTTTCTGCTTCCCAGCCTCCCCGATGGCTCCTCACAGCTGCTCTGTTGCACTTCTTCTGTTGATGCATTTGTTCCTCTTTATCTAAGCAAGAGAAAGAAGCGTTAATCACTGGAGTGCCCTTGGCAGGGCTTTTGGGGATCTCCCAGAGCTGGCACCCCAGCACAGGGCTCAGTGCAGCATGTGGTAGCCCAGACAGGGCAGGGCAAGGCTGCACCGCCTCCAGCCATGGTGGGCACCACCCTGGGCCTTCAGAAACCCCCTGCCCTGTCTAATTAGGCAAAGACATAACAGAAGGGTTCCCAGTCCATGGCTGTTGGCCATTCCCATGATGGTTTCACTCGGCAGGACAAGCCCACATCTCACTCAGCACGTGTCACACTCAGTCCCAGCCACCTGTCCCAGCCTCTCGAGGCTCTCCCATGTCCTTGGTATTTATCAGAGGAGTAATAACCAGGGAAGGCACTGGGAAGAGGCTCTACCCAGTGGCCAGGCATGGTCTGGGGCGGGAGCAGAGTGGCTGTAGAGAGCCAGGCTCTGCACACCAGGGCAGGGAGGTTCCCTCTCATGTGGGGCTGGAACCATCACTCCCTCCTGCCCAGGCTGCCCCATTGGCATTCTGCACCAGCCTGGCTTTCATAAGCTGGTCTGACTCCGTAAGATAAAAAAGTAATAACACTGCCCTCTATTATTTATTAGCTGCCTTTATGTCTCCCGGCAAAGTCCTTCCTCCTGCCCGGCTTCCGTGCCGAGCTGCTCCGAGACGCAACGCCGGCGTTCCACAGCACCCAGGGCCTCACGAGGCTCCAGGAAATCCATCTCCTGGCTCAGGAGCTGTATTCCAGAGATGACAGGCCCTCGTTCAGCTCCTGCCCTGCTTGCCTGGATGCCCAGCATGGCCTCATGCTCCTGGGACAATTCCCTGCAGCTGGCAGGGGAAAACATGGCAAGCGGGGTCTGCCTGGGTGGGGTCCCCACAAGGGCACTTGCCTCTTGCCCCCATTTCAGGGCTAGTAAGCTCTTGAATTCAAAATTATTTTGCTTCCAAACTCTAAAATTTCCACTTCAAACAAAGCACGTGTTCATTGTTCAAGCTGGGCTGAAGGGCTGTCTCAGAGGAAGCTGGCGGCTGGTTCTGTTCTTTGGGCTCCTGTGGATGTTTTTTGGGCAGATAGGGGTCCCTGGTGTCATGGCCAAGCTTTTCCGGGGTGTTTGCTCCACCTTGGAGCTGTGCAGCGTCTCCCTCTCTGCCCGGGTGAGGGACTCAAGCACTGCTGTCCCTGCTCACCCATGATTGTGTTGACAGTATTGACTGAATTAATTACAGCTGAGCTTCAATATTGAAATTACTCAGACCTCTGGACAGCCAAGCTGAATCAATTAGTTTATTAGCGAGAGCCAAAGCCAGCTGAGCAGCAGAGGGACGCTGCACCCTGGGAGGAGAGGCAGAACTGCCCTTCCTCAGAGATCGTCCCACGCTGCACGTTTAAAGCAATCCTTGTGGGTTTGCTCTCCACCAGATCTTTGTTTTAGCCCTAATTCCCCAGGCCTGGCGAGTACATGATTTAATCTGCTGTTTGCCAAGGCTGAGCTGGCTCCTTGGGCAGCTCTGCAGGAACACAGGCATCCCCACGTTTGGCAGGGGACGGGAAATGTGCTGGGGGGAATGGGAAACTCAGAGTCTTGATGGCTGTGACTCACATACATGATATTTCTAAGCCCCAAATATAGATTTGGATAACAGCAATAAAAATTTATCACCAGCTAATACAAAGATGTAGGACTGGGGTTAAAGCATGGGTATGTGCTGTTGGCGTGCCTCATCAAACGCCCGGGATTTCCATCAGGGAATGACTGTCTCTAACATCCACACCTTCATCTTGCTCGCTGCAGCATGCCCTGCCTGTGACACTGGGCATTGAGTGTCTCTTTCCAACTCTCTCCAGCTCCAGGTGTGTCTCTGCCAGGAGGTTCCAGGTGGGATTTTGGCTCTGCCTGATGCACAGCCCATTCCAGCTTTAAATTCCTTCACCTTTCACCGTCACTGCTCTGGCTGCAGAAACAGCAGCGCCGTTGCACATCCAAGAGTGCAGCTGGAGGTTTCCTGGGTTTTTCTGGGGAAGCACTTAGAGGGCTGGCTGTGCTGGGGCGTAGCTGGCTCCTCACAGGTGGCAGGGGGTGGCATTGCCATAGCAATTGTCACCTGGAGACAGAGAGGTACAGACATGCCAGAGCGGCGGTGCTGTCTCTCTTTTCCTCACTAGGTTGGCTCAGTTTGGCATCCAGCGCTGGTGAGGAAACTCAGAGCAGAGCCCAAAAGTAGCCCCTTCTCCATGCCCCACCCTGGGCACAAGCCACCCCACAGCAGAGGGCCACCATGGCCCGCCAGGTGTCTCCTGTAGGTGTGGAAAAGGCTCAGGATCAAATGGAATGGGCTCTGACCAAGGGAATCAATCCCAAAACACAGAAACCCCCACTGAGATCAGGACTTCAGCTCCTTTCCAAGCTCAGCCTCCTGCTTTGGACTACAAAGCTTCTTTCCTCCTCCTGAAACTTCCAGGAGCAGAAACTTCCCAACCTCCTAAGCTGTCAACATGTCTTGCTTAAATAAGATCTTCACAGGGATGCTCTTTGGATCCTTGCAATTTTATTTATTTAGTTAGTTTAGTTTAAGATTAATCATAAATGGGGAAAGTGCCAGAGACATACAAAAGAGGTTCTAAATAATTCTGAGTGATTGAGAGCACCGTGATTAATGGGATCTGCTGATGCCATTCGGGTGGAAGCAGCCTTCCGAAGAATAGATTTATGTTAAATGGAAAAACACAATAATGTCATTCACAACTGGAGAAAACACGCGGCGGCAGAACCTGCCCTGAACGGCCGTCACACACAATTCAGCCTCACAATGAACCAAACCTAACTCCTCTAAGCTTGCTGTGTCCTGATTCTAAATCCATTCATTAGATTTGATTATCTTCAGTCCTCCCCAAGTGTAATATATTCTTTCTTACAGAATTCACTGTGCTTCATATCAGGCACGGTTTAATATTTCATACAGTTCATTAAGTAACACATTCAGTTCAGCTCCCAACGCCTCACTCCTAATCCCATACTCATCCCTGTGAAACCCCCAAGAAACTGAAAAAATGGGGGTGTGGAGAGACACAGGGGTGAAGTGAGATGGTTCTGTGAATGGACCCCGGTAATTAAAGGAGTTTTGCCAAAGGAGAGGGAGAGAGGACGATCCTGCGTCCCTCCTGTGGTGTGGGTGGTGAGGCAGAGCGTGGCCCTGGGGCAGCACAGCTTGGAGGAGGATGCCTGGATTTTCTTTCATCCTGGTCACGCTGAGCAGGGCTGTGATTCCTCCCTCGTGCCACACTCCAGACATGAACCAGAGAGAGCTGCTGCTCGTCCCGTGCTCACCTCAGAGATCTGATTGAAGCCATCAATACTGGAAGTGAGCCGGGAATGGGGAGCTGATACCCCAGCTTGCTGTGGGGCTGAGGGTAGTGAAGGCTTTTTACAGGTTCTGGGTGGGTTTAGCCACCTGATTTTAGTTTGGGTTTGCAGCTGACGCACCCTGAGCGAGCTGTAGCACCACAGGCACTGCCTGCCTCCTCCACACACCAGGCCTGCGCCCCGCTTCCAGCGGCTCAGCTCCTGCAGGTGCCACCCCGCAGCGTCCCGCAGGGCACTGCTGCAGGGGAGGGGGCACGGGCAGTGGGACCATCTCCTGTGCCTGGGAACACATCAAAACCTACCTGTGTCCTCACAGGATTCCACACAGTGAGGAGCATCTGCTCCCAAAGGAACCTTGCCTGGTTTCAGGGCAGGACTCTGGCAGGAGGAGGCCAAGGGGAGATAATTCACCCCACACACAAGAAACTTGTTTTGGTAGGAAGTTCGGACAGAGCCAGCAGTGGGTGGGAATTTCTGCCCTGCTCCAGAATATGGCCAAATACCGGAAATTTCTCCAAGAAGGGTGAATCAAGTCCCTGCATCCACAAGGACACTCTGTCTGATGGGCCAAGGCTTCTGTGCAAGGGAGTCTATTATTTCTTCATGTGATGAAAATTAATAATTTATATGGGGACAAAGTGACTTCGCCATAATTTCTTGTTAGCTGTGATTCCTCCTTGGCAGCCATGGGGATCTCGGAAGGGATCTGAGGAAGGAATAATGGGGATGGATGAAGATGCCCCAGTGAAGGGCAGAGTGAGCAGCCCTTGTCCAGCTGCCCCGTGAGCGTGTGGGCTCCGTGCTGGGACCAGACAGTGGCCCCAGCAATAAATATCCCTGGCTCCCCCCTGCATACCAAATGAAGATGTGTGTTCTACCCAGCCCTCCAGAGCTGAGAATGTCACCAGTGTTCCTCAGGACTCCTCTGTCCTTGTCAGAGGGACCCCGGCAGTGCCTGAGCTGAGACAGGAGCACCTCAGGGGTGCATTCATTATTCAAAGGCCAGGCAACAGCAGTGTGCCAGGCTGGGACTGTCCGTGCCACTGGCCAGGGGGATGTTCTGGGCCATGGCTCTCACTCCTGCAACTCTTTTTCTCTCCAACACCTGCTTTCTCAACCTGAGCACAATGCTCAAGGTGAGGAGCATCTTGTTCCTTGTGTCACACCCAGCAGAACGGGGACTCGCTGGAGTTCTCCAGTTCCCGCTCCCTGGCAATCCAAATCCTTCCTGAGGGCAGCACACCAACCTGCCAGCAGCAGATAAGGCCAATCCTGCAGAAATGCTGCTTTCAGCTGTCCCCTCACACACATGTTCACTCTCAGTACCTGTTTGTCCCTTGGCAAAGGGAGTGTGTTCACTGATAATTCCGTGTGCTGGCACCAGCGGTGGGGATGCAGGGGATGCTCCAGGGCTGTGACACCTGGCTGGGGACAGGGCCCCAGGTGTGACCTCAGGGGAGGCTCGTCCTCCTTGGTGCTGCTTTGCACAAGTGTTCCCTCTGCACAAGTGTTCCCTTGCTCTCATCCTTCTCTCTTTGTCCCCCTCTCTTTTCAGCTCCCTGTTGCCCTGATCCCAAATGCCAGGAGCTGTTTGGTTTTGGGTCTCATCCTCCTCCTCTAGAGAGATGAAAATTCCCTCGGTGTCCCCCAAGAGTAGGGACTGGAAGAGGGATTTGGACTTGGGCATTTCAAATGGGGGTGGATGGCTTTAGCCCCAAACTCTCTTTTTTTTTTTTTCTTCCAGTGCAACATTCCTGCCTCCATCGCTGGGCTGGATTTCTGCCTTTTTTCCTTTTCCTCCTCCCACCAGATTTGCTTGCACAGAAGAATTACAAGAACAGAAGGTGAAGCTAGATCTTTCTCCCCTTTTTTTTGAATTTTATTTTGGCATCCATTGCCTGCTTTTTGCCAAACTGCTCCAGTTCCTCTTCCCCAGTGCCCACGCTGCCGGCCCAGCACGGGGGACACGCGGCGCCAACGGTGCCAGGCGTGGTGGCCCTCGATTCCCTGCAAGAGGAGCAGGTGGCAGAAATACCAACCCAAAACCCAAGGGAAGCACCTGTGTGGGCTTGAAGCACCCTCTGACGAGGAGCTGCTGCACCAGGAGCTGAGCTGAGGTCGCTGCTATCTCCCAGTGGGTGGCAAAGCCTTGTCACCATGGGTGGAAGCCTTGGAGCTCCCCACCTGCATCCCCATTGCCTCTCCTAAATGCAGTCAGCGTGTTTCATCATCCTTCCCACCTTTCTTCGCAGCCTTCCCAGCTTTACTACATCCCTTTGCACCTGTGCAGTGCTCAGTGTGTGGGTGCATGGGGAATTTATCCAGTGGCAGCGTGACTGGGGCTGTTTTGCTCTGCTCTTTTCTGAGTAATCCCTAACATTCGAGATGCGCTTTTTCTTTTGTCTCTGCTGAGCAATGAGCTGATGTTTTCAGAGAACTATCTGTTATAACCCCGAGATCTTGTTCCTGAGAGTTAATAGTCAGCTCAGAGCCCATCATTTTATTTCTGAAGTTGGGAATGGCTTCTCCCACGTGCGCCACTATTTATCCGCACTGCATTTCTCCTGTCATTTTCTTGGCCAGTCACTCACTTCAAGGTCCTTCTGCAATTCCTCACGGTCACTCCTCGTCCTTAATATCCTAAATAATTTGGAAGCATTAACAAAAAGCTTTCATTTCATTCTCCACTCCCTTCCTCTCCCAGGGAGACTCTGTATAGGGTCTAGGAGAAATTTTGAGGCAACTCGTGAGCCCACAGAAAAACTGACCCATGGAAAGGGATGGGAGAAGGAACCCCTGTGGCTGCCCATGGTCCTGATGGGCATCAGCATCTGGGAGCAGTGGGGACAGGCTCCAGGCAGTCCAAGCAACAGACGCCTGCAGGGACTACTTGTTTTGATACATTACCCCCAAGATTCATCAGTAAATGGGATTGAAGAGCCTTTAATGACCATAAAGAGTGAAAAATTCCAGTGGAGGGATGGACATGGTTTTCCTGCACAAGCAGATGCTCGTCAGAATTGGTACTCTCTGGGGAATAGTTCCAGAAGGTGGATGGAATAAAGTGATTCACAGTATTAAAAAAATAACATAAAAAGAGAGACATCAGAGCTCCTGGAAGCTGTTCAGTTGGCACCGGGAAGGCTGCGAATAACAGACGCCCAAGGGAACCAATGTTTGAAGCCAAAGCAATTTGGGTAACAGGACAGGCTTGGGGGGAAGAACCCACAGTGCCAGATTTTGGATTCTGCTGCACATTGATGCTAAAAAAGAAGCCACACATGTTGTGAATGTACAGCCCAGGAACATATTTTGTAGGCATATTCCTAATGTGGCACGTGGTGTGCTCGTTCCCATTACTGATAATAGCTAACTACAGCCTCCCCTCCTGCTCTTCCCTGCTCAGCCGTGGAAAACACGGGATCCAGATGCTGCTAAACAGCTTTGGAAATTTCCAGGTGAGCGTATCGGCTGTTTTGAGGGTCTGCCTTGAACTCGCAGGGTTTACAGAGCAGAGCAGCTGTGTCCAGGGTGGGATGGATCCATTTGTTTCCTACAGCGGCACATAGAAGGGAGGGCTGGAGGGGCACACTCCATCCAAGCAGCTCTGGCATCGGCTTTATTTGACCAGTGAGGCCGTGTAGCAAGAATTGCAGGATTCAAGCTGACCAGAAGTACTTCTCTTAAAAATGTCAGATGATGCCTCGAGCCCCCACAGAGCTGGGAGGGTGTCTTCCTTCTGCAAACCAGAATCAAACCTCTCCATTCCCCTTCACCTCACTTATAAGTCCAGAGAAATCCCTGGGGAGCTGGGATAAATCAACTTTTCTCTGGGAGGAGAGGAAGAAATGTTCTTCATTTTCCTCTCCCCCAGCCACAATCCAGCTTCTGTGCTCTGCACATTTCTGTGTAAAGTGGCAAGGGACACGTCACTGCTCCAGCAGCACCTCAGCCCGGCCTGCAGAGCAACCCTGGCAAAAATGGGGAAGTTCTGTGCCTCTGAGCAGCTCTCAGTGCTGCATCTGCTGGGGGAGCAGGCGGACAAAATGATTGACACCTGCCAGGGTCCCATCACCCTTATCCCAGAATGGGTTGGGATGGAAGGGACCATAAGGACCCTCCACCCCTGCCATGGGCAGGGACAGCTCCCACTGTCCCAGGCTGCTCCAAGCCCCAATGTCCAGCCTGGCCTTGGACACTGCCAGGGATCCAGGGGCAGCCACAGCTTCTCTGGGCACCCTGTGCCAGGGCCTGCCCACCCTCACAGGGAACAATTCCTCCCCAATATCCCATCCATCCCTGCCCTCTGGCAGTGGGAAGCCATTCCCCCTTTTCCTGTTCCTCTGTCCCTTGTCCCCAGTCCCTCTCCAGCTCTCCTGGAGCCCCTTTAGGCCCTGGAAGGGGCTCTGAGCTCTCCCTGGAGCCTTCTCTTCTCCAGGTGAGCACCCCCAGCTCTCCCAGCCTGGCTCCAGAGCAGAGGGGCTCCAGCCCTGGGGGCAGCTCCGTGCCATCCTCTGGGATGGCTCCAACAGCCCCAGGTTCTTCTGATGTTGGCCCCAGGGCTGGAGCAGCTCTGCAGGGGGGTCTCACCTGAGAGGGGCAGAGGGGGTCTACTGTGATTTATGACAGTGTTTGGTCTCTTCTGAGTGTAACATTATCTTTGTGGCTGATAATATCCACAGTGACCTTTCCATATCTGACATCAATTCTGCCTGAAACTTCCAAAACCTTGCATTATTTAAGATGTTGGGGAAGTTTACCAGACTGGTAAGACAACTCCATCCACATCTGCAATTGATGTCCCAGCCCTGGGGGACCCGGGGTGTCTCTGCCTGCAATGCAGACGATCAGTGACCGTCAGGAAAGCCCCCGAGAGCCGCTGTAGCTCCATTCCCCAGGGAGATCTGGCGCTGGAGCAGCTGCTGGTCTTTGCTGCTGAGCTGTTCATCCACACCCAGGTCTCCTGCAAACTGATTCCTGGGGCTTCCCAGTGTCCCTGCTGGGGTTGTGGCTGGGATTATGGATACAGGTGGCTCTTTCAACACGGTCTTCTTCACAGGGTTCTTCCTCCTGGAGCTTCCACACACAAATATTTCCCTTTTTTCCAAATCCACAGCAGTGTCCACCTGGGTCCTCTGCAGCACCACAGACCCTGGGCTCTGCCAGTCAGCCTTGAAGGGCAACAAAAAATCCCTTTCCTCTTGGAGCCCAGAGCTGCGCTGGGCGATTCACAGACTAAACCCAACGAGTTTGGTGGTTCTGGTCCCCCAGAGGCGATGGATGAGCCGTTGGCCAGTGGGGTGGTGAGGCCACCCCAAGAAGCCCCTTGGCTGGCCCTGGCAAGGTTTTGTAGGTGGAATGATGATTTTCTGTGGGGACTGGAGGAAGGTGGAGCAGAACAACAGGGACAGAGCAGCTGCAAGCTGGGTGTCCACGATGGACGGCAAAGCCACCATCAGAGTTCAGATTCTGCCCGAAATGTCCAGCTCCTCCATTTTTCATCACCCTATGGAGGAACCCCCACCAGGTACCACCTGGACCACCTATCTCCCCCAGCCACGGCCAGATGGGGCTCCACTGTCCCAAAGCCAGCTTCTCCCAAGGCCGTGGGAGGGCACCTGTGCACTCACCTGGTCCCGGGAGGATGAGGAGTCGGTGCCAGGGGGGTCGGCAGCGTGGCTCAGCCCATGCCCTGACTCACAGCGGCACCCGCGGGCTCGGCGTGACAGCTCGGTCGTCTATGGCAACTGAACCACCTTGGAAGCCTGCACTGCCTGTGTGGGCTTGAAATTGTGGTTGTTTTTGTTCCCTCTTGGAAAAAAAAAAAAAAGACAATCTGATTTGTATGTAACTGGGAATAAATTCCTTGTTAACCTTTACAGCCATCTGGAGGGAGTCACTCCTCGCTGCAGAGGCGTGGGAGGCAGCCGTGCCTCTGCTGGCAGGTTTTACAGGGGTTGGCACGGAGGGAGCTGGAAGGCCTGTGCTGGCAGGGAGCCAGGAGCCCTGGAACACCCACCAGAGCCAGGAGGTGGAGGATGTTGGGCTTTGGAGCGGCCTGGGTTTGTCGGGAGCCACGGCGTGTGTTGGGCTCCCCTTCCGCTCCCGGTGTGTGGCACAGGGGAGTGGGAATGGCCCCTCACTGCTTGTCTTGGGTGTGAGCAGAGAGGGGAACCCCCGGCTGAGAGAGGGGTCCCCCCAGGCTGACACCGTGCTGGGGGCCCCGGTCATGTCTGGGTGACGCTGCCCCAGGGCCACAGCCCTGCTGGAGGCCTGAGCATTGGGGTTTGCAGCTGAGGGTTGGTCAGGTTCAACGTGGGGCTGAGTGTCCCATGTCATGCAGGAAGAGCTGGACCAGACGTGAAGTTCCATCCAATCCACCCACACCCACGGAGCAGGATTCAGCCAAAGCCTTCTCCCTCCTGGAGCTCTGCCTTGGAGAGTCTGCTCTGGACCTGCTGGGCATTTGTTCTCCCAAAGCTTTTGGGGAATCTCCTCTTGATATCACTGTGTCTGACAGTGCTCACCTGTGTCTGACAGTCCCTACCTGTGTCTGACAGTGCTCACCTGTGTCTGATAGTCCCTACCCGTGTCTGACAGTGCTCACCTGTGTCTGATAGTCCTCACCTGTGTCTGACAGTGCTCACCTGTGTCTGACAGTGCTCACCCGTGTCTGACAGTGCTCACCCGTGTCTGACAGTGATCACCCGTGTCTGACAGTGCTCACCTGTGTCTGACAGTGCTCACCCGTGTCTGACAGTCCCTACCCGTGTCTGACAGTGCTCACCTGTGTCTGACAGTGCTCACCTGTGTCTGACAGTCCCTACCTGTGTCTGACAGTGCTCACCTGTGTCTGACAGTGCTCACCTGTGTCTGACAGTGCTCACCTGCACCTCGTGCAGCCCTGCCTGGTCCCCTGGCAGCGCTGGCTGGCAGGAGGGACGTGCAGAGGGGACAGGCGACATTGCCACCCCTCCAGCAGTGCCATGGCAGCTCAGACAATGGGATCCATTGCAGTTTCCACAGATGAGAAAGAGAAGGGGCAACTCCAGCCAGATAAACACAATGCAACTTTATTTTCTTTCTTTCTTTGCTCCCTTTAAAATTTATAAATATTTTGAAAACTTTCCAAAGGGAGGGAAAAAACACCAAGTTGCACATGAGTGACTCAAGGCAGTGTCTCTGTGTTCATTAAGAAAGAAGGAAATCAAGTTATTATTGGGCTGAACAAAGAAGAATCTTTTGGTTGACTAAGAGAGGGGAATGCACTTGCAATGGGTGGGATATAACAGGAGCATGGCTGCTTTCCAGCCCTGCTGAGTTCTGTCTGAAGGTCTTAATTATAAGCAGCTCAAAAAAAAAAAAAAAAAAAAAGCCAACGAGAAAAGGAATTTACAACACAAAAGAAATAAATTGGATCTCAGATGCCTCTATACATATTTAATCATTGGGATGCTGATGAAGAGGAATCTTTAATAGGAGCTGCCACGATCCAGCTCTGCTCGCCGAGGGCTCTGGGGGAGGCACCATGCCCGGCCGCCGGTGGGTTTGGCCGGGGTAGGGGATGCTGCCGAGGGGCACGGCTACAAACTGGCAGCCAGAGAGGAGAAAAACCCGACCTTTGGGTCTGGGAGCTTGGCTGGAACAACGGCGGGATCAGGGACCTCCTTGGAGAGCTCTCCAAGCTCGATGGCTCGGCCTCCGCAGACGCTGAAGGTCAGCGAGGCACTCGCTGAGTCCAGGAGCATCTAAAGCCAGGCTGGGCACCGAAAACCCTGGCTCAGCCTCTGCCTCCATGGAGCAAGAGGGATGATTGCAGCCCTCTCTCACTTTTAAGCCAATTCTCTCTGATTTTTAAGCCAGTCTCACTAAGCCCTCTCTAAACTCACTTAATTCGTTTCGCCATCTTAGCTCTGATAACCACAAAGATTATTCACCCTCACCCCATGGCAAATTCCAACTCTCCTGAACCTTCTTCCCCTTTATTGATCTCCCACAACCTCCTGGGAAAGCATTTCCACTGCATCTTTTAAAGGCTGGGTTCAGATACTATCTCTCTCCTGTGTCTGTGTTTGCATAGTGCATCCTCATTAATTAGGATGTCTTGTTGGACACGGTGTAGTCTTCGGGGAGTTCCCCCAGTGATTTGTTTACAGATGTCAGGTTAGCAATAAATTGGGAGAAATAATTGACCTTTCCTGTAAGACTTTGCTAATCCTGTTTCTTCTTAACTGTTTCCAATTTTTAGTGTGCAGCAGTGTTTTTCTTAATCAATTGTTCAGACTGTGAGAACATCACGGGAGACGCGATCAGGAGCGCGCCGTGGTGATGCAATTTTAATGATTCATTCTCTCTTTCTCATTAATTCATTGCATTTCACATTTCTTCAAGTGCTGACTTCTGAAGTTTTCAAGACTTTAAGTAGTTATTCTGTTTGATTTTTTTCTTTTTAACAATTACAGTGGCCTCCTTGCTATGAGTTGTGTTGCTGCAACAGGCTGTGGGCTGGATCCACTTGCTGGAATGATGCAGGCGTGGAGCAAGGAGCTCATCCCAGCCTCAGGACCTGGCGTGCCAAAGCAGATTCCAGCTAGAATGCAAGGAGAACAGTCAGCAGAACATTTCTATTAAAAACTGTTACTTTTAAACAAGTTAATTTCCCCCATGAATCAAGCTGTGGTGAAGAGAAATCCCGTGTGGCAATCTAAGTATAATTGTGATATTCTCATTAGAAGTGCTCAGACTGGATCTCTTTCATTTCTTTTTTTTTTTTTTTTTAAGGAATTCAAACTTTTGGAAGTTAAATGACTTGGAAGAGAGCCAGCTTTTGATTGAAAGGAAATTATTCTGTTGTTATTCTGCATTCCAGAAATTATAAAAAACTCTTCAGGTTTTGAAAACAAAACCTTGGGAACTGGAACATTGTATTTCATGAAAATAAAAATATGGGGTTTTTCCACGTCAGTTATTTCAAGGGAGCGATAACATCCTTGATAAAGCAGCTGCACTAGCACCTAATGCTGCTATTAATATGCAAGTGTGGGTCCTTATTCTGATCCCTGACAGTGAGCAAAACAGCAATGAAGTGTTCTGCAAGGAAATCCTTTCTGCAGCTAATCACCTCATTAGAAATTCAGAGATTGTCTTAAACTGATCGGTTACAGCCAATTCAGAGCAGAACGAGCGCGATAACCGGAGCCGGGCGCGTTGCGCCGCGCTGGGACGGCTGTGACGGGGATCAGGCACACGGAGCCCTAATCTGCCTTTCTCGGGCTCCTCTGCCGCGTTGAAAGCCCCGTTAGCCCCTTCAGTTTATAAATTACACCGTCGTTAGTACAAGCTGTTATCTCGTTTCACACGGAGTTGTCGATTTAAGGCAACGTTGCAAATGAGGTGTTGTTATCTCCGGGCTGTAATTGCCGGGGGGATGCTCCGCCCCAGCCCTGCCCGGGTGGGAGCCCGGCAGCGTCCCCTTTAGCGGATAACGGGAGCCAGGAGCCCCGGGATGCGGAGCTGCGGGGATGACGAGGTGGGAGGAATTTTCCTGTCTCCCCACTACAGTCACTGCCAGGGGCGTTGTGGGCGCCGCTCATGCAGAAGCAGAAGGACACTCGTGCATCTCAATAATTCAGTTGTTTTAACCCGAGTGTGTTCTCCAGGAGAAATGTTTGACTTAAAAGTCGAGGCAGTGGAGCAAGGTTCATGAGGTGGAAGGAGACTCCGGATGTTTTGCTTAGAATTAAAAAATCATGTTGATAATTTAGAGAAAAGCCCTCCACACATTTCAGGCAGTCTCTTGCCAAAGGCACTCTTGTCCCCTTGGATTTTCAAGCAAGTCTTGGGAAGGGGAGTCGGTGGCTGAGCCTTTGTAGCCAGGAGGGAAATCTGATTTTCCTGCTCTCCTTCAGGAATTTTGGGTTCCTCGGGTACAATTTTGGAGTGTTGCTCTCTGGAGCACAGCAGTGTCACCCAGACAGGGACCAGGCTGGCGCGTCCTGCGTGCTCCGGACTCACTTCCCAAAGCACAGACCTGCCTGGAGTGCCCTGGGCAGCAGCACAGCTCTGAGTGTGTGGCTGCAGAGCCCCAGCCCACGCCAAACCAGGCTGGGGGTGGCTGAGCTGGGGCAGGGGCTCTCCCTGGGCCACATCCCCCAGGGGACAACCCCTCAGCCATGGCTTTGTTAGGGACCGGGGGAGACGGGTGCTGAGCAGCTCAGATTGCCTTGCTGGGCCCTTAATTTACTATCATTTAATTTCATTTTGTTTTGTTTTGTCTTCCCTTTTCCCTTTCTTTTCCATTTTTCCTTTTTCCTTTTCTGTTTCCCGTCTCTCTTTTCTTTTTCCCTTCTCTTTTTCCCTTTTCCCTTCTCTATTTCCCTGTTCCGCCGTGTTTTCCCCTTTGCCTGCCGTGCTGCTGCCTGCCCATCCCCGCTGGCAGCGCTCTCCAGGCAGCGAGCACACGGAGCCAGGCCCTGGCAGCCCCTCCGCGGTGGCTGCACCCCATTCCCAAGGACATTCCCTCTCCTGGGAGAGGCCAGCACAGCTCTTCCAGCGGGCATTGTGCACCAGTGGCGGCTGTCTCGCTGTGTCCTGGGAACATTTCGGGTCTGGGAATTTTCCTGGCTCGCTCAGGGCTGTCGCCACGCGGGTTGGTGACGGGGCTCTGCCCCAAAGCGCCGTGGGGGGGGACAGCACAGACATCACCACGGTACTCGGAGGGGCAGATGGCACCTTCGTCACAGAGATTTGTGCTCCTCAGGACAAAAAGCAAAAAGCCAAACGTGTTTGAAATGAGGCCGTTCCAGCTGTCGGGATAACGGAGCGTGCCGGGAGGACGCAAATCCCTCTCCAGTTGCTCATGGCTTCGTCATCCCGCTCCCCTTCAGCAGCAACGAGACTCCCCCTCGCTGGAAAACAGCCTGGAGAGGATCTCCTGCTCCCTCCCCGTTAAAAACGGGCTCTCCCTCCCAGCCAAGAGGGTGAGTTTAATTATAAACTAAAAACAGACCCATCTGCTTGGGTGGGTGTGGGTGTTTTTTCCCCAAACTGATGGGGTTTGGCCATTTTCCTCCTAATTTTAGGCACAAGGAAATGAAAATGATTAAACTCTGGCATGGATGAAAGCTACTGCAAACTGTCCCCCACGGAGCTGCTTTCCTGGCAGTGACATCTCTGCTGCTTTGGGGACGCAGAGCAGAAAAATGGTAATGAAACAGCAGTCCCACATCCTCATCCCTTTCCCTGTGTTAATTCTCACCCTTCCTCATGGCATCACGAGTTTCCCACAGGAGCTTCCTGGAGGAGCACAGTGGGAGCAATCCCCCTTCAATTTTGGGTTCATTCAGGGTTGTTTTAATAAATTTCTAGTCAAGACCTGCTGTTGGATGACACTCTCCCCTCTCCTGCTGGGCTGCGTGTTTGTTGTGCTGTGATTATTTAGGTTTGTTTGAACTTCTCTCTGTTCTATGGGGTTTCTTAATGGAGGGGCAAGTCAGGCAATTGCACAAAGCTAAGCAAAACTGGAGCTAAGAGGAGTTGGAAATAATATAAATAAAATAACCCCAAACCGAAATAATATAAATAAAATAACCCCAAACCAACAGGATAAACAACAGATATCTGGGGGCCATCACAACTCAGACAAGCTGCGTGAGGCATCTGACCCTGGAGAAAGTTGCAGGCACAGCAAAAATTCCTTAAATAACTTGTCACAAAACTATTAAAGCTAAATCAAGTATAATTTAAGGTAAAATATACTGTAGACAAGACCTGAAAACTCCCAAGCCTGCTTTCTGAAGGCAGCTGGAGGCTGTGGGTGTTGGGGGCACAGCACGAGGTGTGCCAGCTCTGAGTGGGGCTGGGCAGAGACGCGGGGCTCAGATCCCAGTGACACAAACTGCAGAGCCACCAGCTTGAAATGAGGATATTTAATGGCAAAATTATTATTCCCAGGGCGGAATCTTCCCCGTGGTTGCACCGGAGGTCTCGGTGTACCCAGCTGTTTTCACTGCTTGGAAACCCCATACCCTGGAGGATTGTTCCTGTGTAGGGACTCAGTGCCTGCTGGCCAGCCCAGAAGGGTTTCCAGGAGTGAGGAGGAGGAGGATTGTGGCTGAGGAAGGCCATTGAGCACTGCAGGTGTGGGAGTGGCTCCATCCCCTCCAGGCGTCCCAGCAGGGCTGGCTGTGCTGCTACAGGGTGTCAGACCCTGGGCTCTGCACGGATTTAAGCCTCTGACAAATGGAGGCCCTGAATTAAGGCACCTGAGTTTAGAACCTGTTTTATGAGCCTGACCATGTAATAAATCTACCAGAGCTGAGCTCAGCAGCCTTCCCCCAGTGGTGCCTCCAGAGCAGACACGAGTCCAGCACTGTACGACGTCTGCGAGGCTGCAAAGCAGAACCTGCAGCTGTAAAATCCACGGAGAGCCGGAGGTGGGAGCTGGGTCTGTGCCAGGGACTGTTCACAGACCTGGGAAAAGCACCTGGAACTTTGCAGCACGATGGTCAGAGAGGGAGAGAGAGGGGTGGACCATGCTGGGAGACGTTCAGTGGGACTGTCAGACCTGCACCCCCAGCCCCTCCCGGCCATCTCCTCTGGGAATGACAGCGAGAGCAGCTCGGGCCCTTCCCAGCAGCGGTGACACTGTGACAGTCCCCACACAGTGTTTAAATCCAGGCCACCTCCAGCACCTTGGGCTGGACAGGACAGAGGAAAGGCCAGCTCTGCTGCCCTGCCACTGCCTTGGGACAACAGCCAAGAGACACCAGCCCAAGACACAGCTCCTGCAGCCCTCTTGGCACCCCTGTGCCACGGTAAAGGGAATGTGGCCCCTGGAAAGAGCTCTGAATTTCCGCATTTGTTCACTTCTGAGAGCTGACATCCCCTGTGCCAGCCACTCATGCTGGAGGAAGAGTCCCCACAATCCTGGCCAGGAGCTGTGACCCCACAGAAATGAGGGAATGTGAGCTCTTTGCTTTGCGCTGAGCCTGGCTGGGCGAGGCTCCCCCATCCCTCTGTGTCACGGGCAGGGATTGGAACCGGGCCTTTGGCAGGCAGTCATCCTGAAATTCACATTTTTAATAAGCACTTGCGAGAGAAACGAGCCGTTCTTCTTCCCAAGCTCTCCACGAGGACACATAAAGCTGCAGAAAGGCTGGGCAAGCCCCGGAGCCAAAAGCCCAAGCACCAGCCCTGCCCAGAGCGGGGCTGCAGCGCCGCAGGGTCGGGGGATCCACACCCAGCTGGAACAGGGATCCACCAGAGCCAGTCCAGAAGCAAAGCCCAGGCTGAGTTATCAGCTCTTGCCCACCTAAGTGCCACCAAAGGGATGATTTGGGCAATTGTACCTTTAAAACCAATATGATGCTGGGGCTGGTTATAAGAACAGTTGTCAGTAACTGTTGGAACACGTCCAGAGGTGACCGTGGAGATGATGAGAGGATTAGAACATCTCCCCTACAAAGGCTGAGAAAGCTGGGGCTGTTCAGCCTGGAGAAGAGAAAGCTGAGTGGAGACCTCACAGCACTTTCCAGAGTCTGAAGGAGCAGTGCCCGGGACCCTGGGTGCGCTGTTTAGGAAGGAGCCCGGGGACGCTGCACATATTCCCCGCGCAGGCTTTAAAACCCAGCTTTTAAAGCTCAGCTTGAATAAAGTGCTGCTGTTAGTGCCTTTAGTGAGAGCAATAAAGATGGTTTTTACTGTTGCTTTATCTCGGAATCTCACAGCGTGTCCCTATTGTTGTTTTGGGGTCCGTGCTCGGATGCAGCAGCAGTGGCAGCAGCACGGGCAGCTCCTGCAGAGCGTCGGGGCGAGCTGGAGCCCTCCGTGGCAAACTCGGCCGGAGCAGGGAAGGATGCTCCCGTTCCTGCGTTGTGGAGCCTTGGGAGCGCCTGTGGCTGTTTCTGGAGGAGGGCTGAGCTCCTGGGGAAGAGCTAGAAGATTTGGGGCGGTGATTTGTGCAGCAGAGGGCCGGGATGGTGGAGGCGGTGGCAATAGGGGCTCTGGCAGTGCTCGCCCTGCCCCGCACGCAGCGGCTCCTTCTCCAGAGGGGTCGGGACGCGGCGGGAGCTGCTGGTTTGACATTCCTGAACATCGATCCTGCCTCCCAGCCCGCCAGCGATGCCACGCCGCTCCTCCCGCAGCCCTGCCACGCTGCGCATCTGCCGGGGTGGCACCGGTCCCGGCGGGGTGTGACAGCGGGCCAGCACCGCGCTGGGGACAGCGGGACGAGCGGGGACAGCGCAGCCTCCGTGTGCCAACTGTGCCGGCCTCGGGCAGCCGGCTCTGCTCAGGCCGGGCAGCTGGACCGGCTCCGGGCACTGCCCCCCGACCCTGCACCCCCGGCTCTGTCCCCCTGGCACTGTCCCCCTGACCCTGCTCCCCTGGCATCGCCACGGAGCCGTTCCCCTGTCCGGCTGCTCCACGGAGCTGGGAAGGGGAAAATGCTGTGTTCAGACCAAGGGCAGGCGATAACTCACTGGAGCAGAGTGTCTCGGCCAGGCTGTGACCAGAGCTGGCTCCTCGGACGTTCCCGGCACTTTTCCCACCTCGTTTCCCGATGCTGAGTTGCCCATGCTTGAGTATTCACTTTCACCGGGAGCTTTTCACGTCTGGGAGAGGGGAAAAGAGACTTCAAACCCTCGTGCAGGGTTAAAATTAAACGTGGTCTGCACAGGATGCGAGTAGGGAACCCTCGACCTCTGAAATGGTGCAGCAGCTGCCAGGCTGGTCGTGCCAAGAGCCGCCCCCTGCCCACGGCTGGGGCAGTCTGGAGCTCAGAACGGGTGGCAGAGACAGCTGATGCTCTTTTGTGGGTGACTTCAATTTCCCAGTGCACAGAAATCCTCTGCCAGATCAGCTCCAGATAACTGGGAGGGCTGATCCTGCTGACAGTGCTCTTTCCTGGCCCGGTGCTCTTCCCTGGCAACTGGAAATGGTGGAGTTGGAGCAAAGATTTATTTGATATTAAGTGTCTGTCCCAAATCATTAGGTTCTGCATTCTGACCGTGACTTCTCAGAGAGAGGGAACACTGCTCACATAACGAGGCTCAGATCGTAGTTGGGCTCAGGGAAATTCTTGCCATCATGAAATCTATTTTACATGGGCACCAGCAGGCCTGGACTTATTGCTGAAAGGCACCAAGGATGAGCGGGAAAGCAACTGTGACTAATGGGAGCTTTCCTCAAATATGTGAAGTCACAGGAATTAATGAAAGGAGGGAGAAGAGCGGTGAAGTGTAACACCGGGCAGAAAAAGAGCTGTCGTTTCCACATTCCTTTCCAGCAATTATTTTGTGTTTTCAAGTCTCTCTGAGCTTCCAGCCCAGCTCAGGGAACAGTGTTTTCTGGATATTTCCTGGAAAGAGCCATCACTGCAATCCCTGCTCTTGACACATCCCTGCTGTTCCTCACAGGAGCAGCCAGAGCAGGGATCAGCCAAACTCCTGTCCCGCAGGGTGCTCATCCCAAACAAACCACTGCATCCCCAAAGCCTGCTCTCACACCTCTCCCAGGACTCCTGGCTGCCCTCTCTGCACCAAACAGCTCAGCCCCCAATTCAAGCCACCCTTATTTATTGCGTTCTGCAGTGTAAGTCTGAGCAGCCCAACTGCTTGGCACTGAGAAACTTTGCAGGGAAGACTCTTCTGTGGAAGCAGTAAGAAAAATGCCTGGTTTATGTGATATTGGAGCTGGATTTGTTATTTCTGTATCTTTGTATGAGACACCTCTGTGTTGTACAGTGGATTTTGTGCTCTTGCAAAGCAGAGCTCCCTTCGTTCTCTGCTCTGGAACAAAGTTTGAAGAATTGCTGTTCCTGCACCCATGGAGAGTTCAGCCCTTGATGCAGGCTCTGCCCTCAGTGGGTGCTTGGCACACGGACTGAGCACAGAGCTCACACCCTGGGAGCAGCTCCACTGCTTCCCCAGCCCATGTAGCCCATGTCACACTGATCCCTCGGTCAGCATCTCCTTCAGACATTTAAATGGGAAATGCCTCACACGATGCATTTATTTGATTAATGCGAAGTCTGTCCTCCAAATCTGAATTCAAACAACCCAACAGGAGCTTTGCAGCAATCCTGTGGCAACACCAGCCTTGGGAGCTCCTGCTTTCCCAGGATGGGGGGGAAACATGGTTGCCTCTGGTCTGGGGGGAGAGGAGCAGAGCCCACCAGCACTGGGTGGGCTCTGCACCCCCAGCCCAAACCCCCAGGCTGCTGCCTGCCCCGGCACCACAGCCAGGCAGAGCTCCTGGCGCATCCCAGCCCTCCAGTCTGTGGCAGGGTGAGGATGGATTTGGCTCTTCCTCTCCAGTTACATAAAGCTCTTTCCCAGTTTATCTGGCCTGCACCCTGCTGGCTCTGTTTGCATCTACCCTGACAGATGAGAGAGAAGCCTCCTGCTTCCATCCGGCTGCAGAGCTGGGTACCACAGGGGCTTAAAATATCTGCAGGAGACATCAGAGGAAGAATCAGGGGCTGCTGGGGAGGGCAGGTGGTGATGGACTGGCAGAGAGCAAGGACAGGATCGGGAGGAGAGGGGCGTGTTTGTGCAGGGTGGAGAGGAACGGGCCGGGCGTTGGCTTGGGGAGGATGCTGAGCTCTGTGGGAAGGAGCCGGCTCCCTGCTCCATGTGCAGGCTGAGCCCCTGGGCTCTCCCTGTCCCTTTTATCTTCCCTTGATCCCAGTTTCAGGTCTGTAAGGCAGCGTGTTTGGAACTTCCCTGCCTGCCTGAGGTGCTGGTGTGGGAGTAGGGGGAGCTGCAAGGGCTCTCTACCCCCTTTAATTAAGCTGGTTTTTAACAGGAAACCTCCTTGGGTTAAATCTAGCCTTGATAATAGTTAATAGCAAAACTTACTGGCTATAGAGGAGCTAGGATTGTCCCTAATTAGTCTTTTATAAGGCTGGGGTTTTTTCCTGGTTCTCTGGACCCAGGGGCTCTGACTGGAGAGCAGTGGCCATGGGCCTTGGTGGCCTGAAGAGCGGAGCAGCCTCACATCCTGCCCTCACTCCTGGCACTGCTGGGGCGAGGGATGGGGCAAACGGGCTGGGAGAGGCCTTAACCCAGTGAGAGAAGTTTCCTTTCCAGTGTCGTGTTGAATTTTTAGGATTTGAATAAGGGCTCTTCCTGAAGCAGGCAGGGACATCAGAGGCATTCTCTAAAGGGGAAAAATAGACGTCACCAGCTGTTATGTTATCAGGAAAAATGATGGATCCCAGAGACTCCTGGTGCTCCCTCTGGCCACTTGAGAGCCTCTGAGTGGCAGTGCCATTACCCACGCAGCAGGACAAGCATCACCTCTGCCTCCCAGTTTCCCCAGCTGAGTAATCCAGAGCCAGAGGAGCGCCAGGGGTGATCCCAGGTGGGCACTGCTTTGCTGATCCGTGCAGCAGGAGGGGGTGGGCACAGCTGGCCCAGGTGTGGGGCTCTCTCATCCCAGCATGAAGGACTCCAATGCTCTGCAGGCACAAAAATGATTTCTGATTTTTTTTCCCCAAATTCAGAAGCACTTCAGAGACTTTAACTGCAAATCACAATCATATTAAGGACTGTTTTTCATCAGCACCTGGCCAGGCTGGTTTGGAGTCTCGCAGTGCCTGCACCAAGGGGCTGCCTGGGAGAACGTACCCTGCAATTTTGGCACCTGGTGTGCAGGAGTACAGTAAATATTTAAAGCCATCAGACTGAGGTTTCCAAAGGACTCTAAAGAGATTGATTTCCCCAAAACCCTGTGACTGCAAATGGAAAATTCGTGCCAGCCTCCTTTCAGCCAGCATTTCCCAGGGAGTCTAAATGTGGATCTGGGCTGTGCTGGAGGAAGTGGGGACTTGCAGTTCCCTGTGAGGTGCCGTGCCCAGATCCCTCTGCTCCTCAGCGGTGCCTGCAGCACATGGGGTGTGACAGGGACGTGCTGTTCTGCTCAGACACACCATGCTGGAGCTTCTCCTGCAATACAGGGTGTCTGAGCATGTTTTCCCACTTGGCTCCCTCCATGCATCACCATCTCCTTTTTTTTTCTGACTGAGGGTAAAATCTGGTGTCTCCAGCCAAGCTCACAAGTGCTGGGATCTGAGGACAAGGCTCCATCCCTGGCTCGTGTTTGCAGGGGGCTCAGGCTGGCAGGATGTGCTTGGGAGGAGGGATTAGGGTCAGTCCAGGCTGGGAGAAGCACCTGGAGCAGCCCTGGGAGAAGGACCTGGGGGTGCTGGGGGTGAGAGCTGGGCCTGCCCCAGCCCAGAGCCCCCCTGAGCCCTGGGCTGAGCCCCAGCGTGGGCAGGGGAGGGAGGGGGGATGGTGCCCTGTGCCCCTCAGGTGAGACCCCACCTGCAGAGCTGCCCCAGCCCTGGCTCAGCACAGGAGGGAGCTGAAGCTGCTGGAGCCAGGCCAGGAACTGGCACAGGGTGCCCAGAGAAGCTGTGGTTGTCCCTGGATCCCTGGAGGTGCCCAAGGCCAGGCTGGATGGGGCTTGGAGCAGCCTGGGACAGTGGGAGGTGTCCCTGCCCATGGCAGGGGGGGCACTGGATGGGCTTTGAGGTCTCTTCCAACCCAGGCCATGATGTGATTCTCTGATTCTGTGACTGGTAACTCTGAAGTTCACTGCCAGGACAGGAACAGTTGCTGTCACTACAAGGAGAGATCCAAATTCCCTCGTTAAAGATAAGCTGGTTGGAGGGTCTCCCAGGCAGGGTGTTTGTCCTTCTGCTCCTCACGTGCTGGGACAGCCTGAGGAGCTCCCTGGCACATTCCTTGCCAACATTAACATCCAGCCCTGGGCAAACACCACAGTTAAACACAGAGCAAATGGTCTGGGCAGGGACACGCAGGGATGTGACAAACCAGAACGGGAGCGAGATACCAGCAGTAAATAGTGCTTTTGTAAACAGTCTCTCTCCATCCTTCTTGTCGGCCCTTTCAGGTCCTGGAAGGCTGCAATTAAGTCATCCCAAAGCTTCTCCTCTCCAGGTGAACAATCCCAGCTCTCCCAGCCTTTCCTCCCAGCAGAGCTGCTCCATCCCTCTGCTCATCCTGGAGCCTCCTCTGGCCTGGCTCCAGCAGCTCCAGGTCCCTCCTGTGCTGGGACAGGGCTGGGGCAGCTCTGCAGGTGGGATCATGCTCCTTCACCTCCTCAGGTGCTGGAGCAGAATTCCTGTGACCAGGAAAATGGGGCAGAAAGGAGGTGCTGGCTGTGTCGGGGCAAGGCCACGGGCAGCTGCTGTTCCCCAGCCCCGCAGCCGCTCCTGTCTCAGGCTCGGGAGTGTTTCCCCATCTCAGCCCTGGAACACTAAACCAGGCTCTGCTGAGCTCGCCCGAGGCCAAGCTGTGCTCGTGAGGAGTTGCACGCCACAGAGGCGAGGCCTGGAATGAGGGCAGGGAGCTGTCCCCAAACCCCGTCAGGGAGCATCGGAACAGCGCCGGCTCCGCGGGAGGGTTGGGCAGCACGAAGAGCACAAACATAATGATGTCAACGCAAATTTGGGCTGAAATGATGTGAGTGAAATCCCCAAAGATGCGATGCCAAGAAAAATAAAACCCAGCAGAACGCCAGAAAACCAAATTACAACAAATGATGTGGGGGGAGGGCAGGGGCAGAGAAGAAAAGGACTGATGGAACAGGCAGAAGAACACGCAGGCAAGGGGCAGAGGCAAGTGGCACCAAACCAGGTGGTGCAGATCCCAAAGCCAGCCAGTGTCTGTGAAAAACAATGCCAGGGGAGATGGTGGGTGGTGTGAGGCAGGAGCAGGCAGAGATGGGGCTGTGGGGATGGACAACAGGCTGGGAGTGACTCAAACCAAACAGGACTCAAGGGCAGGAGAAACTCAGCTGGGGAGCAGCAGGTGAAGGTCAGAGCCGTGTCCTGCTGGGCACAGCCAGGGCTCCTGGAAATGCAGCCCCTGAGGGGGAGGGAATGTTGTGCCAAGCATGGGAGGAGTGCTGGGACAGGGCCCTGGCTGCCTGCGTGCCCTGGGCACCGCGAGCCCCGGGACAGGGCTCGGGATGTGCTTTGCCAGGGGATGCCAGACACAGCCCCCACCGCACCGCAGCCACCCAAGGGAGCCCAGCCACTCCTCTGCAGATGGGGAAACTGAGGCACAGGGCGGGCGGGCAGCAGGCCTGGGGGGGGCCTTCCCTGGTGTCCATGGACATTTCCCTCCCTGTCCCTGCTGGGAGCTGTCTCCTTCCCTTGCAGGCGTTTCCCAGCCGCTCCTGCCCTGGCACAGCCAGGCCCAGGGTGGGATTCCTGGGGCTGTTCTGTGCAGGGTCAGAGTTGGACTTGATGATCCTTGTGAGTCCCTTCCAACTCAGGGCATTCTAGCATTCTGTGAGTCCATGTTCTCCCAGCCCTGCTGTCATCCAGGGCCAGGATGGGAGCAGGAACATCTCCCAGATGCCACCTTAAAGCCACTGTCCTGTCCCTGCCACCCCACTCCCAAGGCTCTCCTCTAAACCTCTGCTTGCCCTGTACTGCAACTAAAAAGCAAATTACAGAGCAAATCTTGATTTCTGCATTTGTCCTGATGAAAGGCACCAGTAAAGGCCTGGCTGGGGGTCGGGAAGTGCTGGGAAATGGGAAGGGCAGCTGGAGCCAGCCCCAGACTCTCCCTCCCCTAGCACCGAGCCCTCGGTGTTGAATTCGTGCTGCATTTGTACCCTGAATGGAGCTGCAGAGACAACAGCAACCCTGGGATGTTCAGCACATAAACAACTTTAAAATAGCAGTATTGTGGAGGGGAAATCTCTCATTTCTCTGCAGTGCTCTTCCATCAACACTGCCCTGCCTGCCCTGTCTGTGCGGGCAGGGAAGGGGTGGGGAAGGGGAGCGGGCAGGGATGGAAGTGCAGGCAAGGGATGATGGCAGGGAGGAGGGATCATGGAATACCCCGAGCTGGAATGGACCCACAGGGATCATCAAACTCCAGCTCCTGTCCCTGCACAGGCCCCCCAACACTCCCCCTGTGCATTCCTGGAGCGGTGCCCAAGCGCTCCTGGAGCTCTGGCAGCCCCGGGGCCGGGACCATTCCCTGGGGAGCCTGGGCAGTGCCCAGCCACAGAGACAGGATTGAGCAGGGCATGCACAGGTAGGGCCAGGCTGTTTGAGTGAGGGCAGCCAGGAAGGCCATGGCTTCATCTTCCAACAGCTCCATCCGACCTTTTGTGTTTGGGTTTATGCCGGGGTACTCTTGCTCTGCCGCCCCCGTGCTGGGATCGGGGATGGAAGGACCACGGACATGGTTTCCCCTGCGGAGCCGTGCTGGGATCGGGGATGGAAGGACCATGGACGTGTTTTGCCGCGTGGGGCAGGGTTTGGATACGTCCCACCGATGCCAGCTGGCCGGGACGGAGCTCGGGCAGGAGCAGGAGCGGTGTTGGTTCCGCCCTTCTCCTGGTTTCCAGCTCCCAGGTGGAGAGCCATGGCTCAGGCTGGCACGGATGGCACAAATCCAACTCTGCCCAAGCTGCCGCTGCGGGGAAAGCAGGAGCTTCACCCTGTTTGTCACCTGGGGGAGGTGGCGGCAGCCGCATGGCCGGTCCCAGCCCAGCCCAGCCCAGCCCAGCCCAGCCGCACTTGTCCCCAGCCGAGCTCCGGGGAGCAGGAAAGCAGCGCACGGAGGAGATTTACAGCCGGCTCACACCGCGCTGCTGCCGGGATGCGCTGCCCCGAGGAGAGCAGAGCCCAGACGTGTGAGCTGCCCACCTGCAGGCACAGCCCCGCTCCGGCTGCCTCCCATCACCCTCCGTGCCGAAGGATTAACAGCAGCAATCTTCCTCCCAGCCACCCTCCAGATGATGCAACATAATAAGACATATAACAGTCCCTTGAAAAGAGAAAGTTATAGTTCCCACAGCAACTGTAACTCAGCCATATTACACATATATATATATATTAAGTCATAAATTTAACAACATATATTTTAATGCAAAATACCAGCGATGCACAAGGGGACAAATAACAGTGGTTGAGGGATCCATAACGTTTGGCTTTCCCTGTTTCCCACTGCTGGAATCTCACCAGCAGCACAGCGAGGAAGATGGATCCATCCCACTTGTGGCCCTCTTCCACCTGCTCCCGGTTTTGGCAGGGACACGCACAGGGACAGGCACAGGCACCCCCAGCCTTGCAGCCCCAGGCCACCCCCGGGCACAGACAGGGCACAGTGCACGGGAAAGGGGCACAGTGCACGGGAAAGGGGCACAGTGCATGGGAAAGAGCACAGTGCACGGGAAAGGGGCACAGTGTAAGGCACACCCCACATGATGCCATGGAACACACGTGGATGCGGCAGGGATTTCTCCTGCTGCCCATCAGGCTGAATGCAGAATGAGATCTTTTCGACAGAGTTCTGGGTTGGGTTGTTTGGGTTTTTTTCCCCAACTATCAGCTGGAATTGCACAACAGGGATATAATTCTCGATTACATTTTATGAAATGGCTCAAACCCACGTCATTTCAGCTCATTTTGCCAGGCAGGCCCTGACCGCTGGCAGCGCGGCAGGCGCGGTGCTGGCCCTGCCGGTGCCAGGCTGCTCCTGGCAGCTGGGAAACCTTGGGTGGGTTCTGCAAACCTGGAAAACCTTGGGCGGCTCCTGTCCCTTCTTGCAAACAGGGGTGCCCTGTTCTGCTCCCCACAACTGGGGTGCATCCTGCCATGGCATTCCTGTGTTCCCTCCCAGCCACCCGAAATTCATCCTGGAGGAAATATAGTCCCCATCCTGGGGAAAGAGGGGGGTTAATGCATGTCCTGAGGTGGCACAGCTGTGCCCAGGGCTGCTGCTGCTGGGGCAGGGGGTGCTGAGGAGGTGGGAGCAGCTTCACTGGGGACCTCCCATCCTGGGAGGAGAAGGGATTGAAGGGATTTAAGTTGGGCTCCTTGCCTTGTGCCAGGGTGCCCAGCTTTGGCCTTTATTCTGCTCCACGGGAGCGGGGCTGTGGCAGGGCTGGCTCTGCTCACCTCCCACAGGTACCTGGCTCTGCACCCAGGGTTGGCTCTGCTGCTCGCAGGGGGTCCCTGGAGCAGGATAAAGGACACAAAATGCTCTGCTTGCAGCATTTTATGCCCGTGTCTTAACTTGACATGGCTTTATATCATCTTGATACTGCACTGAGAGGAGCTGAACTGCGGCTGGGTTATGCCGATGCTGCCTGGCAGTCAGTCTGTGCTATAAGCACCTACATTTGCACTTCAATTAGTTTGCTTAATTGCATCGTCCCCTCTCTGGCTGCGTTGTGGGGAGGGCTCGCCTGTGCTGTGCTGCTTTGCTGGCTGCTGTGGCTCCTCGCCTGTCTCCTCCCGGGGAGGCAGAGCCGGGATCCTGGCAAGTCTGAATTGCAGTGCCTGGTAGAAAAATACCTATATCTGTATGTATGTAATGTATGTGCAGTGTTTACAAAGCAACCCCAGCTAATCTCTCTATCCAGACAGGGCTTTAGGGTGTCCTTTCAGCAGGGATTTGTGGAGTTTGGTAGTTATTTCCTAGGAATGCATTACCCGGGGTTTCAGATGAATAATGTAGGTCCTTGTTCTGCAACTTACTTACAAATGTCGAACCTTAAACCACTGAAGTCAATGGACCTCCTTGTGCACTTAAAGTTAGGCACAGGCTTAAGTGTGGCAGTAAATCAGGGCTGTGCAGCCTGCCCTGGTCCTGCTGCTGGGGGGTGCTGATGGAAATGGAAATGGTGTTAGAATTATGGAAGGGTTGGGATTGAGAAGGACCTTGAAGATCATCTCATCCCACCCCTGCCACGGGCAGGGACACCTCCCACTGTCCCAGGCTGCTCCAAGCCCCAATGTCCAGCCTGGCCTTGGACCCTGCCAGGGATCCAGGGGCAGCCACAGCTTCTCTGGGCACCCTGTGCCAGGGCCTGCCCACCCTCCCAGGGAGGAATTTCTTCCAAATATCTAATCTAAATTGCCCTTCTTTAAGTTCTAACCCATTCCCCCTTGTTCTGTCACTCCAGTTCCTGATGCAGTGTTCTTCTCTTGCTTCCCTGACCCCCTTCAGGTACTGGAAGGTGCTGTGAGGTCGCCATGCACTCCCTGTGTTTGGGATCGCTCTGGCCCAGCTGTAGGACCTTGCCCTTTCCTTTGTTGGGCTTGCATAGTCCCAGCTCCAGCATCCCTTCCCTCCAGGGTGTGACTGCACCTCACAGCTCTGACTGCAGCACCCAGCTTTGGAGTCCTGGGGGTTTCATTTAAACCCCCTGTGAGGAGACAAGGAGTCTCCACTGCCAGGAGGGGATGGATGTGGGTGCTGAGCGCCCTCCAGAGCAGCGGGGCTGAGCTGAGGGTTTGCTGCTGCTGCGGGAACAGGGCAGGGAGGCTGCAGCACAAAGCTGGAGCTGGCACTGCCGGCTGCCCCGGGCCAGGAGCTGCTCCTGGGACCTGGGCACTGCTGCTCCTCGGCCACGGACGAGATGGGGCTCTCTGGGAAAGGCTGCGGTGCTGGAGCTGGGCAGAGCCCCTTGGAAAATGTGCAGGAATGAAATCCCACCTCTGCTCCCTGCAAGGCCCCGAGGTGAGGGTGCCCTGGCAGGGGGGCACCCCCGACCACCGCTGGCCCCACTTTGGCAAGAGCAGGAGGAGGGGACCGCTGGGCTCTTCCCACCGTGCCCGGAGCCATCCCAAGCCCCGGGAGCTGCCCGGAGCTGATCCATGGGAGGTGCAGCGGATCTCCCTTGGACGTTCCTGGCTCGGTGTCCCCGCGGAGCCGGGGCTGTGGCTCTGCCCGAGTCAGCGGCAGCGTGATGCGAAACCCTTCACTCGTGCCAAGTGCCCGTTTTACAGATTGTTATTGTTTTCTGGCTCCCGTGTGTGCAGCGTGTGCTGCCGAGGGGGCGGCACTGCACAGAGACCCTCCGGAGCAGGAGGGACCGTCCCGGAGCACAGCCCACGGGCACACGGCGGGGGCGGTGTTTCAGCAGAGATCTAATTAGCAGTGCTAATTAGCCTCGATTTCCTTGTCACCCGCAGGTTTCAGCTCCTGCTCAGGCTGCACTGCAGAGCTGAAGCATCAATGGGGACGGACGGGCGGGGATTCCTCCGGTGACAGCACCCGGGGCTGGCACAGCCCTCCTCACCCTCCGCTGCCAGGGACAGGGACACGGGCGGGCGAGGGACAGGAGCGCTGACTAAACTCCTCCCGAACCCCTCCGGCTGGCAGGGAACTTCTCCGAGGGGAATCGGGAGTCATGGTGGAGTAGAAAAATGAGGGCATGGGGTAGAGGGGCAGTAAGGCGTAAAATCACAGCTGGGCAAAAAAATGAGAGAAAGCACTTGCAAGCTCTGAGCTCTGCTCTGCTTTTCCTTCCCTGAGAGGGCCTGGGAAGGGATGCTCCCAGCCCATCCCACAGAAGAACCAAAGTCCCGTCTTTGCCTCAGACCTGTTGGGAAGCCGGGACAAGCAGGGCGGTGTTTGGGATGCTCTGTGGACAACGCAGAGCGGGAGGAAGCAAAGACCAGCCTAAAGCACAGAAACCCGTGGTGAGGAGGGAGTCACAGACACGTCCGTGTCCCCTTGGGGAGACGGGGGGGCTCTGCCAGCAGCTCTGGGACCCTGCTGTCGCAAGTCTTCCTCTCCCGTGGTGCTCTCTGGAGAGACTTGTGCTTCCCACGACTGCTTGGACAAATTCTTGTGTGCCAGCCAGCAGCTCTCCTCTTGTCTCTTGTAATTACTGTCCTGACGTTCTCCTTGAGAGTCACCATCTGCTACTCCTCCATCACCAGTCATCTCCCCATCTCCCGGGCGCAGCCCCTCCCGGCAGAGCTCGGCTGATCGTGCTGATGGTGCAGCTCCCGGGGCCCCGCTGCTCGTTAAGGTCAATCACATCAGAGGCAGCTGCTCCATCACCTGATGCCCCAGCCACGGGCTCGGGGGCTCTGCTGACCCCCCGCCTCTCCCAGGACACGCTGGCCAAGAAACGAGCAGCCAGGCTGGGGCTGCGATGGGCGATGGGAGCCGTGACCCCCCCCAAGCCCCTGTCCCGTCTCTCCACGCCTCGCCCAGCTGCTGGGCCAGCCCCAGGAGCTCGTGGAAGTCAGGCCGAGGGTGGGATGTTCCCGGGGAGCAGCGGCTGGGCCAGAACGGGCAGCCTGTGGTGGCCACGCGGGGACCAGCCCAGTGCAGGGCATTGGGGCGACACCGAGGTGACACCGAGGTGACACTGGGCGTGTCTGGGGCTGGAACAGCTGAAACAGGCACTTTCTGGGTCAGGAACAAGACGCATTTCAGAGAGCTCTGGGGCTCCCCAGAGCAGCAGGGCCGGGCTCCGAGGCGAGGCAGCGGCGCGGGGCAAGCGACAGCGCTCGGCTGCTCCGTGTGCCTGGTGCTATCAGTCTCCTGCTTTTAATCAACAGCAAATGAGTCTCTGGGGGCCTATTCTCTCACGGCAGCACAGCAGAAACTTTCACTGAAGTCAACAGAAGTTACTCACACCCTTAGGCACGAGTCCGCGGTCCTGGGAAGTTGCTAGGGAGCCGTGATTTATGCCGCGTCGCAGGCTCGACTACAGCCAGCGCCTGCCTCTCGGTATAATTCACAACTAAATGTACATTTATATAAAAAATACAGTAAAACCATCACATTTTATTAGGGGAGGGCGCACGATAAATTTTTACGTCGAAGCTTCCAGCAGCCAGAGATGAAAAGCGTCTTCAGGAAAATCACTGCCATGGAGACAGGTTTGCATCCCGCCGTATCAGGTGGCTCGTTTGTAATTTTAAGGCATCTCATTAGAGCATTAAATGATCTGTAAACCAGCATTTTTCTCAGTGGCTCCGGTGACGGCCAGGCTTCGAGCCCCCCCGGAGCAGGGGGTGGTGGGCACATGGTGCATTGAGCCCACTGAGTTTGTGTCCCAGCCCCATCCCCAGCCTGTCCCCAGAGCCAGGCGAGAGCACTCGTTTATTCATGCTGGCAGACGTCCTCCTAAAAGCCCCTATAAAACTGACTTTCTCTGTGTTAACCAAAATTATTGTCTACAAAAATATACGTGTGCCTCGTCCAGAAGTGATGCGGAGCTGGAGCTGTGCGTTCACATCCCCGTGCCTGGAGGAGCCGGGGGCCAGCTCCCGCAGCCAGCTCGCCCCTGGCCTTGCACTAGCACGGAGAGCTGCCCGTGCTGGCAGTGCCCAGCCCTCGGGGCAGGGAAATCCAGCTCCTGGCTGCAGCTCCTGCGCTCCCCAGCCCGGCTGGCCCCGGTTCCATCGTGGTTCCCCCGAGGCAGCGTCTGCTCGTCCATCTGCGAGGCCCCAGCGTGGGCTTCCAGCCGCCCTTCTGCTCCAGCTCCTGTTCTTCCCTCCCAGATCCCACACCACGGCACTGTGAGGCCATGGAATGCTGCAAATGAAGGATTTTTAGAGATGACCAAGCACCCACCACCAGAAATCCTTACATTGCTCCAAGGCCAGGAATAAAAGCTGCACCTGAAGTTGTGGAAGTGTTGCAGTGCAGCTGCTCGGGTTTCAAACTGCTGCAGAGCTGGTGAGGAGGGTCCCAGCTTTTACAAGCATGAGGGAAGAAATTAAACGGTCAGGACAGCGAGAAATGAGTGGTTTTGCAGACATTTGTCCCTTCTCTTGGCAGCGTTTCAAGGACATCTGGCACCACCTGGACGGGAGCAGCTCAGTGAGCGCAGCCACTCTGGGGAGGAACTGGGGAACCTTCTGTAGGAAAATGGGGATGTGCCTGCAGCAGGGACCAGCCTCGGGGCAAGGAAACACTTTGCAATGAACCCCAAAAGCTCCCGTGCATCCCAGCCCAGAGCTGCTCCATCCCCAGCAACCTGGAGCCACGGGCAGGAGCCAGCAGGGCTGGGCCAGGAGAAGGGTGAGGGGGCCCGGCCTGCACAGCTCAGTGCTGGCTCTGCCACCCTCCACAGGTCACAGAAGCATGAGGGAAAGTCCCTGGAAGCCTCCAGTTCCTTCTTTCCCAAGAAGGTTGGGTTTCACCAATGAGCAGCTCTGGGTGTACCCAACGGGAGCCTCCCAAACCCAGCCTAGGCTGCATGTAAAATAAAGGTGAGCTTTGTTTCACACACATTATCTTTTTTAAAAAATGAGTAAGTCACAAAAAATTAACCCCATCCCTGTACAAAGACTTGCAGAATTTCTGAAGTGCTCAATATTTCTTATGAAGTGTTAGTAACCCTTTTTTTTTTTTTTTTTTTGTGAAGAAAAGCTTGGCAGGGGAGCAGCTTACCTGCTCATAAATTAGCAGGCAAGTTAAAGAGGTTGTACAGTCTCTTTTTTTTTATTATTTCACTACATTTAACCCAGCTCATGCTTCTAAAATATTTGGGGGTGGTAGTGCTGCAGTGGTGCTCCAGAAAGGGAATTTGGGCTGAGCAGCACCTGGCTGTGCCCAAATGGGCTCCGTCCCTTGGGTCGTTGCTCTTTCAGCAGGGACAGGAGCAGTGCTGCTGCTGAAGTGCTGAGTGAGGAAGCTCGGGAGCTTGTAACAGGGCAGGGTCACTGCTTTGTGTGGCCTGGATCCTATATTTTTTCGCTGGCTTTTGCTCCAGGCTCCACGGCTCTCGGCCAGGCCGGGAGCAGCCTTTGCCCTCCAAAGTGCAGTTGGCGCTGCCCGTTGCAAACACCATTAACCAGAATTGCAGCCTCTCATTAAAACGGAGGAGGAGGCTGGGAAAGGGAACCTCAATTAAGCGAGGTGAAAGTTAAAACATCAAGAAAAGCTTTTAATTGAAGCGCAGCCCTGCAGGGAAATGCAAAGTCGCTTGTTTGGCAGCCTTACAGATGGTGGGAATGTCACACTTTGGAGAGAGGGAAAACGGGAGCTGGGGTGGTCAGGAGCTTTGAAGAAATAGGACGTGTACAGAGGGATGAGAGGGAGGCAGGAAGCTGCTGCCTGTGGCTGCTGTGACTCCCAGGGCCGGCCCATCCCTGGCACCTCCATCCCGGGTCCAGCAGCGTTCCTCGGAGCCACCTGCCGCAGCCAGCACACAGGGGAGCCCCACGGACCCCTCGGAGTGTGAGCAGCTCCCCAGGCCATGGGAAGGTTTCCCTTTTAACTCCAAATGTTACAGAAAACTGCAGTTTCCTGTTAATCACATCCCACGTGGCAGCCCCAGCCGGTTGTTGTGCCTGCCTGGGTGCTGCCTCGGCAGCAGGGACCCGAGGGAGCAGGACCCTGCAGCTCTTCTCTTCCCTACTTTCATTTGACTTCCTTAACTTCCTTCCTGTCCTTTTTCCCAGTTCTAGCTGCATTTTGTTGCTGCCCTGTCCTGTCCCTGGGGGCTGTCCCGAGTGAGGTGGCACATCCAGCAGTGGTGTTTTCCACAAAAATATCTTCCCTGCCTTTAATTTGTGTCCAGGAGGAAGAATCAAAGGGAGATTTG
>VZTJ01002116.1:906714-917044 GCA_013397795.1 Orthonyx spaldingii | reverse complement strand
CCCCCCCACCCTTAGAGAAGCCACCCCAAAAGCTCCTTCCCTGTGCAAACGGCGTGGAAATAACTTGGCTGGATCTTGGTGAGCTCAGAGTTTTGCTTGCAAGGTTTCACCTCAGATCATTTCTGGTGGGCTCTCAGCTTTCACTCCCTGACATCCCGGATCCCTGACTGCTGCTCCCAGGAGATGTCCCCCTCTGCAGCAGGAGAGCACCTCAAGGAGTGTGAGGTATGGCTCAGCCCCAGCTTAATCAGTCTGGAGAACATAAATACTCCCAGAGGGAAGAGTTATGGCTGTGAAGGTCCTGCAGCTCTGGAGCTTCCCTGAGGTTTTGTCTCAGCTCTGAATTAGTGGGAAGCATCAGCTGCCATTCCAGTGAGACGGATGCTTCTCTGAAGGGCACCTCACAACTAGGAGGAGGAAACCTTGGAGCTGCTGGAATGGAGGGGGATGTTCCCTTTGGCTCTGCCAATGCCCAGGGCTGAGTTTTCAATCATATCCTGGAGAACTAGTTGCAGGAAGGAGTGTAAGAAAACCAGGATGTTACACCCATCTGAGAACCATGAGATCAGAGGAGAATTGGGAAGAATTACACTGAAATCACAGAAATCTCAGGGCAGGCTGGGAACCAATACAAGGCCACATCAGCGGCAAGTGAAATTTTAAGTCATCTTCTCCCCTAGAAGTCTTTTCCAGGTTTCATGCTCATCAAATCAAGGGAGGAAACTCCAAACCTGACCAGAACTGACCAGTCTGGTCCAGAACTCCAGCTCTGGCTGGCACACAGAGTGAGATGCTGAGGAAAAGCCTCCTCCTCCCTTCGGGGAGTTATCAGCAACAATTATGCAGTGAGTAGACTGAAACAAGGAATAAACTTGAGAAACTTCAGCACTTGTTGGCTGATCACAGGGAAAATGAAAAGAAAGAACTTGGTGCCTGAATTATTTGTGATGAGTTAATTACGCTGGAAAAGGATGATGGAAGACAGAACAGCAGTCAAAATTCTCTGCCTTTTCCCACCTACGCAGTTTTCTCAGATCCACTCAAAATTAATGTGGAGTTCAATATCAGACCCTTTCAAGTGCTGGGTGAGTCTGAGCCCAAGCATTTTTTTATTTACTCCTCTGTCCAGTAGAACAGTGCTTTGGTTTTTTGGATGCCTCCGAGATGTAAATCAGGTGGGAAGTGAGAGGCTCTGATAATCCAATCTCTGCTTCTGCAGGAGAGGTGAGAGCCTGCCCTGGGTGACCTTGAACACTTCAAGATAGGACAGAGCTTTCACCTTGTTAGACCAGCCTAGAAATAAGGTGGTCCTACAAAACCACAAAGCAAAGTGCAAAGCCCAGGAGGTGGTGGGAGGGGAAGATGAGGCACAAAGACCATGAGCTGAGCTCCTGGGGACATTTGGGGCTGGCAGATGTGGGGCCAAGAGGAGCATCTCCCACCAGGGCTGAGCTTGGGCACCCTCCCACAGCCCTGGGCAGGTTTGTCCATGCTCAGCCCCTCGGGACTGGCACTGGGGGAAGGTTCTTCCTGGGTACCTGCAGCATTTACACAGCTCTCATTTTCCACCCCACTAAAAATTGCAGCTCTCCCAGGAAAACTGCTTTCCCGGGAGACTTCCCACGGAATCCTGCACATCCCAGGGGGCTGCAGAGCATCCAGCAAGCTCCGGGGTGTGTAAGCTAAGCTAAATCCAGAAGCACACGGGGTATTCCCCACGGGAAGTGCATTACCTGCTCCTGTGCACGCAGCAGCTACAGCTGGAGCAGCCGTGAAAACCCTGCTGGGATCAGCAAACCTTTAATTAATGTCAATTTTGCAGAAAACAGTGGATGTCCAAACTGACCCTGTGACGAATGGAGGCGTGCTCTCACACTCTGTTTTCTTTAATCACATGCATGGGGATTTATGGAGATGTCCAGGCTGTTTTCTGAGCTTTAGGAGGCTCGTTTTATTACAAATCCATGGATTTTTATGCATTTGGTAATGGATTTCTGATGGAATTTTGAAACTGGAGAGAAGCCACTAGCAGGGATTCTTCAGGGCATCGCTCTTGACACCTAAAGAAGGAAAAAAAATGGAGAGGGGAAAAACTTAATGAAAATATATATTTGTATAAACAATCAATGAAGATCGTGTTTGTGTGTTAAACAACCACCTTGAAATTGGTCTGTCTCAAAGGACTGAGCAATTGCAGACTACCTTAGCATGAATGATTTATGACATTCATGAACTTGGCAACTACATCAGTTTTCCTAAACCTGGCAGCAAACACCACCTGCATATTAAGTGAAGATTTATGATTTATAAAACTCACCTCATTATGCAGAGGAACATGAATTGTCTTATGTGTGCAGTCTATAACTCCTGGGACAGATGAGAAGGCAGCTATGACACACAATTTATGTGTTCTTGCTGCTGAGGTGGTGAGGGAAAAGCAGGGAGAATAACTCGGGCTCTGAGCTGGGTGCCTTCAAAACTGTCCACGTCCCTCTCCCTGCCCCCAGGATGATGCTGGGGCTAAAATTGCCTGTTCTCATTGAGGAATAAAAAAAAATCCCTTGCAAAGATTAATGGTGGAGGTCATTTGAATCAATACTCTAAACGATGCCCTCCCTCCAAAAAACACCGGGACTGGAAGCCTCTGAGGGGCCTCTGTGGAAATCACACGCTTGGTGCTGAGCTCACCGCTCGTATTTTTCCCCACCTCGTCCTCTCCTGATCCTTCCCACCCAAGGACACAGGCTCCTGGCTTCGAGGAGTGCAGAGTTTTGGTGTGGAAGAGGCCAGCCCGTGGCTCAGGTTAGGGATGGAGCTCCCACCCCCAGCGAGGAGTGAGGCACCCACGTGAGCCCTGGGTACAGCTGGATCCTCTCGCCGCGGGTCAGGAGAGCGTCTGAAAGGCTGCGAAACACACAGGGCTGATGGGCTGAAAAATGAGTGACATGATCCAAGGAGAAAACACCCCAGGGCAGAATCCACCCCAATCTACTGCATGAGCTTGAGTGACTCGTGGTTTGTGTGTCCTTGTTTCTGCATTTGCTCTAACAATGCACCCAGGGAGCGGACGCTGGTGCAGTTGGGTGGGCAGTGCTGTGGGGGGCTCCCAGAGGTTTGGATGTGTCCTCCTTCAGCAATGAAGGGCTTGGCTTGTGCCAAACATGTCCGTGCTGTGGCTTGGTCAAGCCAGAAAGCTCAGCAGGAGGAGAGGAACTGAGGCTGGAGGCAGTCAGGATGTTTCTCCTGCTGCTGCTTTGGGGGGACACAATTCATTGTTTATTTTCTGCAGTAAAAACCTGCACTGAGGTTCTTCAAAATATATGTTGGTGCTACTGGAGAGAAGGGAGTTGGGAACGTGAATGATTTTGTTTTCCTTCCTCATTGTGTTATTGCCAAGGTAGCAGAGAAGGAGAATTTCTTCTGTCTGAGCACAAATCAGGAATTCTTCTCCTCCAAATGTTATCCTTTTGTTCATACCTGTCTCATGAGGCTGATTCCAAAATGAAATTATTGTAACTGTACATATTAAATAAATCACAGGCTCTGCCTGGGCCACGTGTGTTGGCAACAGCTGATCCAACAGGAGCTCCCTGGCTTTTCTCTCCTGGCTCTGTGTTCAGACAACCAGCACAAAGCAAAGTGTGTCTGCACAGAGGAGCTGATGAGGCTCCCGGCGCAGAGGCTTCCAAAAGGAAGGACAGGTACTGAGGAATAACAAAGGGAAGAGCGGGGATGGATCACTGGAGTGGTTCCTATTGTTTCCAGAACAAAAAGCTGTATTCTTCCTCAAAAGACAAAGACGCTGGCTGGGGAGTTTTGCATCCTCTGAGCTGCGTCGGGAACGGGGAGTGCTGGTTCCTGCTGGTGGTAGAAACTCAGAGAGCAGCTTAAACCAGCACAGGTCAGAGGACAGCGGGAGCGGGCACCGTGAGCACCCGGCTCGGAGGGGAGGGGTGGGGACGCCTGACACACCCTTGTGATGGCCCGGAGGAGGGAGCACCGAGCACTCGGGGTTCCCACAGCTGTAAATTTGGTGATTCTGCAAATACCAGAATGGGGAGGACAGGAGGGCCAGCAGAGAGGGAGAGGTTTGTGCAGGAGGGGCAGGTGATCCTTCCAAAGCCACTTGACAAGGGAAAAGTTTGGGAAGCAGAAGCAGGGACATGTTTGGGTCTCAGCTGGGGTGCTGCAGGGTATATGGGGGAGTGGATGAACCTGGTCTGAGACTCCAGGCCAGAGCAGAGGACTGGGGTGTGCTGGAAAACCCCTCCATGGGCCAGGAAAAGTGGATCCAGGCCAGGCCAGCAAGGAGCAGAGGGTGACCTGTGCCAATGCACAAGCCCTCGACAGAGGGTCCCCAGGGCCTTCCCTGCCTGCGAGGCTGAGCCCTGGCAGCCTTCCCACCGTGGCACAGCTTGGTGACCTCCAAGCCAGTCTGTCCCCCCAGCAGGGCTGGGACCAGCCTTCAGAGCCTTCCCAAATCTCTGTCTTTGTACCTCAGCTGCTTCAGATCAGGGTAAAAAGATCTGCAGTGTGCAGCATTTGGAAGTTTTCGTTTGTACTGTGCTAATTGCCCTCATTATTATGGTTCCTGGAGGCACCTCGGGTCCTTATTAAGGCAGCTGCAGTGGTGGAGGGGTGAGATGTGGTTTGTGCTGCCTCTGGTCTCCTTGCTGAGTGACAGGGCTCTGCCACGTGCCCTGTAGGAAGGTCTGGTGAGCTGCTGGCAGACACAGGCAGCCTCCAACAGCCTCCTTGCTGCCTTGCTGCTTCGGGATTGCTTTCTGATTCACGCTGTGATGCTCTCCAGGCTGCCAGCCCCACTGGAATCATGGGGGTGAAACCAGGGAAGCCTGGAAGAATGCTGGGCAGTGACTGAATGTCCACCCCAAGCGCTCGTGTTCCTGCTGTGGTTCCTTGAGATGATTCCTCGGCCAAGCATCTGACCAGTGCTTCACCGCACCACTGGTACCTATGAACAATTAAATACCTGAGTCAAACACCTGCACTGCTCCCAGCCCTGCAATGGGTTTATTTCTGCCCTGCTGCCCCTTCCCACTGCTCCCATCCTTTTGCAGCCCCCTCTCCCCCAGGCAGCCCTCACCAAGCCTGGAGGATCACCCTGGATGCCCACCCTGCTCTCCCCTCCCGCGCACGGCGCGTGGGGCGGCTGTGATTCAGCCTGACTCAGGGTGCAGCCTGATGTCGTGCTGTGTTTGATCCATCACTGCTTTTCCCATCACCTTCCACCCCAGTGAGCAGGAAAGCAGCTGAAGTGCGGCTGTTTTGGCAGCTGCCTGGATGAGCCTTTTCACACCCGGTCACCTGGAGTCGGGCCGGCATCACTCAGGGTAACTTCAATGCTCGTGGGGCCAGAGAGCAGGAGCTGCCCCCAAATCCCTGCTCGTGGGGAATGAGGAAGGTGGAGGAGTTAATGTGGAGCTCCCCACAGCCTTGAAGCACTGCCAGCAGCCCTGGCCTGCCTTGGCACTGCCGGATGCCTCTGATGTGCTGCTTCCATGGAAAACTGTGGGTAACTCCTTGCATTTTTGTCATTTCCAGTGACATCCTCCTGAGACAGATGCCTGTGGAGCTGACAAATGCAGCCAAGTGGTTGGAGGCTTTGTGGGGATGGAGTTACAGCCCTGCTGTGCTCCTACAAATGTTCTGCTGCTGATCCCTGTGGGAGCAGGGATGGGACATCCACGAGGAGCTCTGCCTTTGCACTGGCCCCAGGGCTGCCCCACTACAGGACCAGCCTCATGTCCGGCAACAGTTAATGGGGAGGAAATTACTTGGGTTCCCACAGGGCTGTGCCCATGTCACCATGCCCGTGTCACTGTGCCTGTGCCATGCCACAGGCAGCTGGTGCCTCGTCCTCACTGTGGATTGTCCAAAAGGAATCCCATTGCCTTGCCCTGCAGTCCCCTCCCTGCCAGCTTTTCCCCTTTCCCCAGGAAGGCCCAAGGGCAGGGAAGTGCAGGCTCAGGAGCTGATCCTGCCCACTGCAGAGCGTCCCCCGGGGCACGTGAAGGCGGCGAGTGGCAGCTCTAGGGCTCTCACAGGGGTGCTGGGGGTGTCACCCCGCTGCCACCAAGGGCTATGGCCGTGTGCTTTGCCAGCACTGTGGGCTGTGTAGCACAATTTGGGGACAGAGGAGAACACGAGGAAGGCCCCTCCTGAGGGATCAGTGTGTGGGGGAAGAGGGGGCAGAGGCGAGGGGCTCAGGACACTGCAAAAGTGGTGCAGCTGAAAGCAAAACCTGAGGGCAACTGAAGCCCAAAGCGAGCAGAAGGTGAACTTTCTGCGCTTGAGGAGTGGAGGCTGAAGGGGTGTGCTGGCCTTTCACTGGGGGCTCAGAGGCACCTGGAACATGGACACACTTTGGCCACTGGCACCCGAAGTCAGCCAGACCCCCAGGCACCGTGCCCAGGGCCGCTGCAGGTCACATCTCACTTAGAAGCAGTCACAGGGGGTTTTGTGACCTTCAGAGCAGAATTTCCTTTTGCTCCCCTCTTCACCCCCTCTCCAGACTGCTGAAACGTTTGCCTGTTGCTCCACGGGCAGCTGTGTGCGCTGCTCCCGTCACAGCCAGCGGCTCTGCGGGGACACGGGCCCTGTGCCCTCGGAGGGGAAGGACAGCAGAGCTCCCGGAGCCGCTTCCCAGCGTGTCTGCGTTTAAATCGCTGCCTGGCCAAGAGCTGGGAGTTGTCAGTGCCGGGAATGAAGCTGTCTGAGCCCGCCGTGTGACTCAGAGCAGGCTGGAAGCAGCGCTAGCGCGGCCGGCTGCTGCCCCTTCCTGGCGGCGGCACAGGCTGGCACGGGCACCCGCTGCCAGACGGGAGGTGGCCCACGCAGGACTCGGATTTGCATCAGCAGAGATGCCCGAGGGTGAGGTCGGGCTGTTTGTGAGCCGTGGGGAACACTCCAGCGATCCCGGGTGAGCGCTAACCCTGCCCAGTTACAGCAGCTGGACTGACCAGCTGACCACCACAGGGGCTCACCCGGTGCCACCTCCCCGCTCCAGCGGGGCCATCCCAGAGCACAGGGCACAGCAGCGCCCACACAGCTCTGGAACAGCCCCAGGGACAGACCCCACAGCCTCTCTGCACAATCTGCTCAGGGCTGGGCACTGCCCAGGGCAGGATTTGTGCCTCCTGGGCAGGGAATTGCTGGGCTCAGGCCCTGCCCGTGCCTCTGGTGCCATTGCTGGGCCCAGGGAAGGATGAATGTCCAGGGAATGATGCCTTAGGATTTTTAGCTTCTATTTTTCATATAACTCTGGAGCTACTGTTCTCACATCTTAGACAGAACAATTTCTCTCCAGGCCTGAAACTCAAGGACACCTCCCTGTTTTAGGCCCCAAAAATGTAAACAGCAGAGAAATTGGGGGGGCAAGCTTGGGATAGACGACTTCATTACCTGAGGTTATAATTGGAGGTCTAACCCTGATATGCAAATCGATCAAAAATTACAAAGCATGAAAAACCTGTGACCCATGGTCCATTTTGGGTGCAGCTCTGGGCAGGCTCTGCCTGCCCGAATGCACCGAGAAGGCCTTTGAATAAATATCTGCTTTTTATTCTCTTCATTTTGTCTAGCCTCTGTTCTAGGTAAGCCCAGGAAAAGGCATCAGAGGGCAGCCAGGCTGGGCAGAGACTCAGAAGAGCTGAGAGCAGTGCCCAGAGAGCCCGGGGAGGAGGCTCATGCCCCACAGATAAACAATGACCTCCCTGTCCCGTGGCACGGCCAGGGCACCCTCCTGAGCCCTCTCTGGGCCCCAGATGGGCGGGGGCTCACCCCGGCCGTGGCCCAGTGTGGGGAGCAGAGCTCCCCGTGTGCCCCTGCCGTGCCCCGGGGCTGGGGCTCCTCCTGCTGCTGCTGGAGGTGGCTGGAGCTGGCCAGCCAGGCCGGGAGAGCTCCCTGCATGTGGGGAACTGCAGCTCCCTTTGTGTCTGGAGGATCTTCTCAGGCACAGGGCAGAGGCTGTTCCCAGCTGGCGCTGCCACAGCGTCCTGGGAGCCATGGGGTGGGCACTGGTGGCACCAGGACTGTTCCTGCTGTGCCCCTTTCTCCTGGGAATGCTTCACTGCCATGGGCTGGGCTGGGCTCCCATTTTCACTTCCAGGCTGTTCCTGGCCGTGAGCAGCTCCAGGGCTGAGCCGGTTGTGCTGCCCGAGGCACGCAGGGGGTGAGCGCTGGCGGAGGCAGGGCTGTGCTGTCACGGGGGTGTCCTGGCCCAGCACTGGACATCAGCACGGTGTCCCCAGAGCGGCTGGGCCAGCCCCGCAGCCGCCAGCGCAGCCGTGCCGGGCCGAGCCGGAGCCATGAGCGACAGTGGCACCCTGCAGGTTGCAGGTGCCTGCTGCTGCTGCTGGCCACCGTGGCCATCTGCTGGGCCACCGGCCCCTGGGCAGCGCGGGGGCGGCCGGCAGTGACTGGGAAGAGGTTTCAGCGCCCCAGGGCCCAGGCCAGGGCCCCACGGAGGAGCCCCTGTGGCTCTCAGGGCCTTCAGGCCCGGGCAGCGTCTGGCTGCTCCCGCGAGCCCCTGTCCAGCCCCTGCGGCCCCGGCGTGAGCGTGGCCAGGGAGCTGCAGGGCTGCTGCTGCTGCTCCGGGCTCCGGACGGGACACCGGCACCGCTGTACGCTGGGACGTGGCAGCGCTGTGGGCACGGCTGGAGCAGCGAGGCCACCTGCCCTGCTGTGGCTCAGCTGGCTGCTCCGGGCACCTCCGGCCCTCCAAGAGGCTGCTCTCAGCCAGAATGGCCATCCCTGTGAGAGCCTCCAGCCCTTCAAGGACATTCCATCCAAGATCAACCATCCTTCCAAGAAGCTCAGGCCATCAGAGATCTGCCACCGTTCCAGGAGCCTCCACTGCCTCTGATGGCCTCCAACCCTGCAAGACCCTCCCTCCTTCCGACCTCCTCCCTCCCCCCGAGAACCTCCCCATCGCTGAGAGTCCGTGTCCCCCTGAGCAGCTTCCCAGAGTGTCCATCTCCTCTGAGAGCCCCCAGCCCTTCAAGATCCTCTGCCTGCAAAGATCCTTCCTTCCTTCCTGCCTTCCTGCCTTCCCTCCCTCCTTCCCGCCTCCCTCCCAGAGCATTGTTCCTGGAAGCCTCGAGCCCTCCCAGAGGCTCAGGGAGCCCTGCGGACACTGAGGGACCCCTGGACAGTTCTCCCTGCTCCCTTGGAGATCAAAGAGGTGGAGATGAACAACCTGCCACAGAGATCGACACAGCCAGGGAAAGCTGGGAAGCAGAAATGGGAGCCCAGCTGGAGCCAGAGGAGCATTCCCAGGAGCAGGTGGCAGAGCCACGAGCATCCTGCAGTCCCCAGTGCCCCCCCCGGGACTCCCAGGACGCTGTGCCTGAGCCAGCCGGGAACAGCCCCGGCTCAATGGCAGAGATGGTCCCCAGGAGACCCAGGAGGTTCAGTCACGTGCAGGAGGCTGCCCCAAGACGGGCACCGGGCACCAGGCAGGCGTTTCCAGTGGCAGGAGAGATGCTCTGAGGAGGATTAGTGCTAAATAAATTAGGAGTCCCCCAAAGAGCTGTCTGAGTGTTCCTGCTGTTCTGGTTTTGACTGGGATAGGGTTCCTTACTTCCCAGGCACTGGCACAGCACTGGGTTTGGATTCAGGCCGGGAATGCTGTGGAATTCTGAACTACCTGGTTGGATTTAAAGTCCTGCTTCTCCTCTGGGGCTGAGCAAGTATCAGTTTCAACCCTCACAGATATTTCTTGGACAGCCCTCTGCAATGCTGTTGGGAGCAGTAGGACAGTGGATTACACTGGTTTAGGAGCAGAGCCGCTGCGATGGAGGTTTCTGTGCCAATGTGCCCGGGCAGGGTGTGCTGGACAGTGAGAGCTCCCTGGCCCTGCTGTGCTGAGGAGCCAGAGCTGGACACGGCACCCAGAGGTGCCCCCAGGCTGGGCACAGGGGCAGGATCCCTCCCTGCCCTGCTGGGAATGCTCTGCCTGACACACCCCAGGGTCCCATTGGCCTCCGCGGCCCCAGCACACACGGCTGGGCAGGGACAGCGCGTTGCCGCCCCGGTCCCTCTCTGCAGAGCGGTTTTTGTCCCTCTCCGTCAGTGCCGCTCTGTGTTCGCCAGCACAGCCCCGAACCTCGGCCCGGCCCTTCCGCCTCGCAGGGCGCATGCGCGGGCGGCACCCCTGCGCGAGGCGCGCATGCGCAGCTCGCGGCCTGACGCAAGGCCGCTGCAATCGCCCTGCGCTTTATCCTGTCCGACCTTGAGTGCGCGGCCGCCGCAGGACCCGGGCTGGCCCGCACCGCGCCGGTGTGCGCCGCGCCGCATCGGCGCCCGTGTC